>RXON01005099.1:0-320355 GCA_009667805.1 Leptobrachium leishanense
AAGAATAGTTTTCTACCTTTATCAGTCTTCGTGTGGCGGGATATCGGGAAGAGATTATATATATATATATATATATACATACATATATATATACACAAAACCAGGAGAGAGCACTCCAGTCAAACACATTAAAAAAACTTGCAACAACAGCTTCATGCATGAGTGCATAATACCAGCTTTTACCACATGTTGAAGAATTCTTAAATCTAAGCTTTGTTGAATAAAATGGTGGAAATTTGGTTCGCAATGAACGGCCGTGAATTGCTTAAGCCTGCCAACAGCGTCAATGTAATTCACCCTCTGGCAGGTCCTACTCTGCAAACCTAATGACTGCCCATCATGGGATAAACTCACTGAGGATCAGGTCCGTTCCTGGAGCTTCCGCAGATCAAGGTTAAATAGAACCTGGAGGAGGAATACCTGTGGCAGGGAGGGGTGCATACCCAAGGGATTCATATAGAAAACACATGGGGGTAGCACTCAAACTTTTCTATATGAATCCCTTGGGTAAGCACCCCCCTTCCTGCCACAGGTACTCCTGCCATGACTGTGATCAGGATATGTCAATTATGGTAATTTAATTATATATATATAACAGTAAATCAATATATTTTCCATTATATACTGTAAATATATGAAAGTTATAAGACTTTTTGTTCTATATTTTCTGGCACTTCAGCTAAAACTTATAAACCAAGTTACAAACAAGACATGAAGAAAGACAATGCTTTTAAAATTTTCATTTTCATTTTGACTGAGTGATTTTCTATTATTTAATCTGCGAAAATATTATTTTTAGATTATGAATCGTAAAGATTAAATGATTATTACAGTACCTTCTAAGAATGGTTGACATAACATGCGGAATAAGCCCTTGTGAAGGAAACTGACAAGGACAAAGTTTGATGGTTCATTGTTGTGTAACATAGTAGCTAAGTCGGTAAAAGCCAGAAGATTGCAATCCTGGTCCAGATATCCCTAGAACAGAATGAAATTTGTTAAACTGACTTATTAATTATTTTATGTATAATAAGTGGTATACAATAAATGTAAATTTGTATGTAGGTCACATACTTGCATAGAAAGTTTTTCTTCTTAAATGGACACCTAAAACTTAGCTTTTTCCCATTGGTTGGGTCTACTTTGAGACTTGTCTGTTCTGAAATTGTCTGCTGCTTCCTACAACAAATGCTGACTCGGTGTTAAGCACTTATCTGAGCACTCAGTCAATGTGAAATCTCATATTGCAAATAGCTATTGGCCAATCAGTGCCATGATAAAAACCTGCAACAACTTCGAGGGGTGGGGAAGGTAGCTAGCATAACATGATCAAACAGAGGTCATTGATCAAGTTAATTTGGTCACGATCCTCTACCAGTGGGATCCCAGTATCTGGTGCTATGCTCCCTAAGGGAATGCTGGAATCCCCCCAAACAGTACAACAAAGTAAGCAGCAGCAGGCTACACAGGTCAAGCAGTGCTATATATTTATTGGGAGATAGCAAATCCCACAAAATGTGACATTTCTGCTACTTGACCCTTAATTATACACTGTATAATTAAGGCTTTAGTAGCCGGAACGTCACGTTTTGTGGGATTTACTGTCTCCCAATAGACTGATAGCACTGCTCGACATGGGTAGCCTGCTGCTTACTTTGTTGCAAATTATGTACTCTGTTAACCACTCAGGGTAGCATTCGAACCCAGCTGCAAAAAGCATACCATTGGAATAACACATATATTTAACCCCTTCGCTACCGTGATTGTGTATACATGATTAGCAGTAGCAGACACAGCAGCCCTAAATCATGTTCACACGAACTGGGTCTATGCTGTAAGATTTCAAATGAAATTTGCATGATGCATCCAATTTTCCTTTGTGCCCCAGAAGTTGCCCCAGAAGTTTTAGCTCTGTGGCCATAATGCCCAAGGTGCTAAAACTGTGTAAAATCAGCTAAGTAATGGCCTTATCGGACTTTCCCCAGTAAATAATGCACTCCATTTGGCCAGTATATGGCAACATATGCCTGTCACATAGGTTATTACAGTTATTACACTGGGAATATTCCCAAATATTTTTTTCTGTAGAATTAATACAAAATTATTTTCCAGAAAACCACTGGTTCCTGACATTGGTCTTTTGGAAAATCATTTAGTAACGAAGTGGTTAAGCACTGTTTATTCTGAGAACACACTGTAAGGCTAGGGTCAGACTAACGCATTTTTCGCGTTGTCCGTGAAAAAGTGCGTTCGAACGAATGGACGCATTTTTTCACGGAATACGTGATAGCGATCATACGATGCGCATTTTCGTCCGTGATTTTGTACGGATCATCAATAAAACCCTTTTTGTGTGTGGACGTTATGTTGGCCGGACATTAGCAGCGTCTGCTGTCTCCTAATCACACACACACGCCTCTAGCGGACGCAGCGCACTCTATACGTCAGTACTAGCGGTTTCACGTTCTCAAAAAAATGCGTTCGTTTGCCACTTGCGTTGCGCAGCCGTACTTTTGTTCTTCGTATGCTGCCTGGCATTGGACGTCATTTGCTGCTAGCACGGCCGTGATTTAGTGCTGCTAAATGCACGTTGATACTGCGTTAGTCTGACCCTAGCCTTAGAGGTACTCATCTGTATTAAAGGGACACTGCCACCAAAAAATGAAATGTCCTCATTTTTGTTTATTTTATGTTGCTGATAGCTTACATGTACTTTGTTTTTCTCTTGTTTAGTATGAAACTATTTTACACTATATGTGTCACTGGGTGCATCAATTTTATGATCTTTTGTGTTGTAAACTGCTCCTCCCCCCACAGTATCTTTACCTCACTTGCTCCTCACTCTGTTGCAATGACCATGGAATGGAGTAATAAGGTCTATCACTGACTTACATCATTGTATTGTGTGGTATATATTCAAAGGACAACACCAGGGGGTAGATTATAAGGGCCATATTGCATTCCTCGCGCATCGGTGTTGCGCGCACGCAAATGCGCATTTGCGCGAGGAAAAAACCATTTGCGCAGAACATCGTATTTCAACGTTCACGCAAGCGATGCGCGTTACCGTTTAACGCGGATGGACTTGCGCGAGCGTGATGAACTGTGTGCGTCCTATACTTAACATTGTGAGCTTAAATGCGTTAAGCGGATGGTATTTCAATCCATGCGCAACTTCCTACATACGACGTTTGCGCGCATAATTTTAACGTCTTTGAAAACCTGGTGTTAACTGCAAATCTGAACGTTCTGGCCGAAACAAAATACACCAGCACGAAAAAAAAAATACAGCACAGTATAGTTATACATTCTACACATACCCAAACAAACAAATTGTGAATTTGTGCATATTTTTTTTATTGCTGCAGCATGTATACTCAGATTTATTTTGACAGGCGCAAAAAGATTAGTGAGTCAATTAAGGTGAATTGATGTCAATTAAGGTTCTTAATTCTGATTGGCTGTTTTGCTCATTTTTTTTACTAACGTTATTTTTTGACAGATGAGAAAATGCGTTCGGATCCGAATATCACGTTAATTTTCGCGTTATAATACTGGCCACTACGCGCATTTGTGCAGAGAATGTAATATGGTCCTAAGTATTTTAAGCTCCCTTTCTTATCTCATTCAGCTGCCAGCACTTATCTCATTTAGCCTGGCGACCAATAGCCTACTGCTGCCTTATCTAAACATTCCCACTTCCACCTCATTAACTGTTAAATAATGTAGATTAAATAATCAACAGCAGTAAAATAAAGCTTTTGCACAGCTTCTGGTAAATGCTGCATCATGGAAAAAATCAAAAAAATGGAAACAGGGAAAAGAAAAACATATTTTCTTTTTCCTTTTTTCATGCAATAACTTGAAACAAAGAAAAAAACAGCAGAATGTGTTTTTATAATGTGTTTTTTATTTGTAATGCACAAGCAATCTACTTACAACTTATGGTAGTTGTAGTATCCACAGGGGTGGACTGACTCGTCAGGCCCTCGGGCACTGCCCAAGGGCCCGCGGGTTGGTAGGGGCCTGGTTTGTGCAGGCACACTGGGCCCCGCCGGTTTGGCCCAGCGGCACACTCTGAAATCCTCACGGCGGCTCTGCAGCATGCTTGCATCCCAAATTCTAAACTGGAGCAGGCACGTTGCATTCGCTCCACCCCCTCACGTGATTCACGCAGGTCACATGGCGGAAGAAGAGAGAGAACAGACAAGGTGGATGGGGTCCAGCCAGCCTGCCTGAGGCTGCTTCCACTGCTCACAGAAGATTTTTTTCAATGAATGCCGGTGAGCAGAGTGACGAGGGAATATAATTGACATGCTCGGGAGGGGGTTATACAATTGATATGCTGGGGAGGGAGCAAATACAATTGATATGCTGGGGAGGGGGAATGCAATTGATATGCTGGGTAGGGGGGAATACAATTGATATGCCGGGGAGGGAGCAAATACAATTGATATGCCTCGGAGGCGGAAATTACAATTGATATGCTGGGGGTAATAAGATGACAATTTATATACGGGGGGTTGAATAAACTATTGGTATGTTGCAGTGAGTTTTATTGCTGTGGAGCTCTGTGATACACTCACACACAGCGCACATTACTGTGAGTTTTATTACTACATACCCCCAGGGTGTAGGGGATATATGGTTATGTATCTGAACGTACGGCTGTGTGTGTAAATGCATGTATTTGTCTTTAATCAGGATGCTGTGCATAAAATTCTGCGCCTGTGTCCTTGTTGCAGTCCGCATTGCCCCATTATGCTGCATCCAAAAAGCTGGTATTGCTCCTAGAATCGCCTCATTATTATCTGCTACCTACACTCCACAAAGTAAAAATGACAGCCGACATTTCGGCAGCATCATGAGGTACAGGTAGGAGACTAAATATTGGTGTGGGCAGCAAGAGGTTAAATGGGCACTCTACTCAAATTTTACCCCCTTTTTCCTTTTAACCTCTTTGCTGCTGGCAACCTGCTGAGCCTATGCCGCACATTACTGTGAGTATTATTTCTGTGGAGCTCTATGATACTGTCAGGACCCCTGTCTGGAGCCCCCCAGCACCCCACGTAAAGCCCGCCGTAAAAGGAAGAAAGGCAAACCTGGTGCTGCGTTGTCCTGAATGCAGGGCAGCACTTCCACAAGACGGCGTATCCTATGTCCCACCCTGCTCTCAGACTGCAGGCATAACAGGTGCCTCTAATCTACACAGAGACTAATCCCTATTTAAGGGTGGAGCACCCAGAAGACAATGCTTCTGCATTATGGTTCCTGAGCCAGCAAGCCAAGCACACTGATCCAGAATCTATCCTGTGCTTCCCATCTGCATCAAGTCTCCCGAGCCATCCAGAGACTTCATCCTAGATCCCTGCATCCTGGTTTCCCGCTGATCAACTGTCTCCTGATTCCTCAGCTATTCAAGAAACCATCCAGCCCTTTTCCTGTCCTGTCTCGTATCCCCAGTAAGTCTCCTCCGTGTGTCTGCCCTCTGTGTCTTCTTGTATTGTTTCCTGCATCCCCTCGTATCCACCAAGATTCCATATTCCAGTTGGTCTCTTTCATCTTTAAGTTCTGCCCTGCATCCTGCATAACCTGGACTTATTATTTATCTGAATCCTACAATAAACCCCTGTTTTCCCTAACCTGGTCTCCGTGTGTCACTGCATCCTGGGTTCGGAATCTTACCTGTCACGCTGGTACCTTACAGATACGCTTATACACACTGCATATTGCTGGGAGTTTTATTGCTGTTGAGCTCTGTAATGTGCAGTGTGTCAGTAATGTACAGTATCTTTTAAAGTGAACGCAGTTTCCCACATTTGCCACAGGGACATTCTGTGTCGCGGTGCAGTCTTAGCTGTAATGAGTGGGTGATGGCTGCTGCAGCAGTGCGATGGCCATCTCCAAGTCTGGAGGGGGCACAATGGATTCCCCAATTCACTGCCAGGTCCAAGTGGATTTTCTTCACACAATTTTCAAAAAGGTTATTTTAAGGAGTTCAGAAATAAATTCTTTAGCACAACAAGTACATGTGGGTGTTGCGTTGCAGGGGGTGGGGTTTTGTATGGGTGTGGCCTCATGTGGATGCGGCACAAGGGGGCCCCATGGTCTCCTATTGCCCGGGGGCCCTATTACTTTTCAGTCTGCCCCTGAGTGTCCCTTTAAGGTATGACTTTAAATGTCACATGAAAATAAATAACTGCAAAACACCAGTGTGACTGTAAGCAACTTCTTCAAAAACAGATGTACTCTTAGGTTTGCAAATATGTTTCACAGATATTAAAGTATATAAATTATTCCAGCTAATAAAAGGCCCGAATATCAAAAATCTACTGCTTTTTCGACCACAATTCAGCCTTTTGTTTGTTCAGAAGATTTCATTAACCCGTCACTACCAAGCGATTTTTGTTGAAAAAAATGTTATCACATATATTTGAAACATGGCATGTGAAGTTAACAATTAAATATAGGGTAAAATAGAAGTTTTGCACAGAAATTGTTATTCTGAGATAGTTAAAAAATTTAAATAAAGTTAATTTGCACATTTTAAATTTTTCATGTATTCGTTTATCCTTTAGAGAAATACTGTTGAAATGGAAGAGCTGCAGATGGCATCCTTTATCTTAGACAATTTCAAATTGGGTCTGCATTAGGGATTTGCATGGCTGAAAAATTTGTTTTGTTTAGCTTTATTTCGTTGCATTTTTAAATAATTTGGTTTTTGGAATTTCGGAACTAATTTAGTTTTGTATTTAGTTTCATTTCGGATCGGTTTGAAATTTCGAATCAATTTCAAATTCGATAGTTGATATCCATTTGATAGTTCATTTCAAATTCAATAGTTGATATCCATTTGATAGTTCATTTCAAATTCAAAAGTTGATATCAATTATTCAAAATTTTCTTTTATGATGATGACACAGTGTAAAACGAAATAAATTTGTTATATACCGTTTCGTTTCGAATTCGTATCGTATCGATTCGTTATTCGGAAGTACTTCCGAAACACGAATTATCAAATTTCGTTCCAAATTTTTCCGAAACTAATGCACATCTCTAGTCTGCATTATTATCATATTGACAGAAAACACCTTTGTGTTAGATACAGTAACTATGATAACAGTAAATAATAAAATGGTCAGATCTCCAGCTTATGAGGATTTGCAGTGATCATAATTTGATTATTAACAATGCAGCTTCTAAAAAATACCAACAGAAAATAAAAATAATATCATGACTTTATATGGAGATTACAGTAACACCGTGTATCTGTACTGTAGAGGGATTTTCAGTCATTATAACCCCTTGAATCGTATCCATGTACAGCAGTGAGTTTCCCCACAGCTCAGAATACAATTCTGCCAAATCCCTGGCAGCTGTAATACAGCAGTAATCTATTTGAACCTTTTTGTTACAGTGAGGTTTAGGGTTGCTATTTGCAAATGGTCTTATGTCTCTCCAGGGTGCTTGGAGAGACCTAAAACAAAGGATTTGGCTTCTCCATTGGGGACATACTAATCTTGCTTTAAAATGGTGTGAAAATGGTCTTTTGATAAGCTAATAAGGGCTTTTCATAACATTAAAATGCAAAATCGAGATAACTACATTTTGGGTGTGAAGGGGTTAAGGACTGACCTACATTTCGATTTCCATTAAAAATTCAGCTCAATTATTGGCACTCTCGCCTATACTTGCTACCGAAAATATCGTCTTTAGCGACTTGATTCAATTTATATACAGTAGGTAAGTCAAATTCAGAAAAAAATATCAAGTGCTGTGAAGTGTTGACAAATGTTTATTTAGGTAAAGAAAAATCAATTAAGTAACCCTCACGTTTATTATTTGTATGAGTTTAGCACTTTTCCCTTCAAACGAGGGAGAATACTTTAAAATATCTAGCCTTCAACATGTCACCCCCCAGGCAATGCTGTCTAGTCTGTCGTCTCTAACTCCTTGACACTAGGGATGAGCCGAACACTCCCAGAGTTCGGTTCGAGCCCGAACCGAACTTCCCATTTGTTCGGGACCGAACCCGAACCCCCCATGCAAGTCAATGGGGCTGAAAATTAGGTTTTTTAGAGTGCCCTCCAAGAGGGCATATATGCTACATATTTGCCATAAAAGGTGTATGGGGGTCCTGGTAGTGCCCTGGGGGACAGGAAACAAGGACAAAAAGTTTTAAAAAAAACGTTTTTAAAGGGACAGTGAGTTTTCCATGAAATAAGGGTTAAAAATAAAAATGAAAAATTCCTTCAAATATTGTGCCTAGGAGGTCCCCATAACCTGCCCGTGAAGCGGCGGATTTCTAGGATGTATAGAAACACTTAAAAACAAAAAAATGACGTTTCATATGACGGTAAATGCATTTCCTTTAATCTATCCATAAACAACTGCTTTGGGCGGCAGCCTGTATGAAAAGACATTTTAGGACGCGCAGAAAAAGTTTAGGTTTTTTTTGGCTAAATTATTGTGAAACTTATGCAGGCTTTGGATGTAAGTAACAATATGTGCTTTAAAATTGGGCTTTTAGCGTCGGCAACAGTGCCGTCACACCGTAACCCCTCTGAGGATATGAATCTGATACAGGCGTCAATGGCAGTGCACCCAGATATTGTGCCTTTAGTGCCAGGCATGCAAGTACTATCATAAGGTAACCCCTCAGTGGTATTGTGGAAGAGTGCAGGGGTGGACTTTGCAGTCCTATATTGAAACGTTTTTGATCTGGTAATGGGCGTCAGTGCACCCAGATATTGTGCCTTTAATGCCAGGCCAGCAAGTATCATCATACAGTAACCCCTCTGTGGTATTGTGGAAGAATGCAGGGGTGGACCTTGAGGTCCTATATTGAAAAATGTTTGATCTGGTAATGGGCGTCAGTGCACCCAGATATTGTGCCTTTAATGCCAGGCCAGCAAGTATCATTATATAGTAACCCCTCTGTGTTATTGTGGAAGAGTGCAGGGGTGAACCTTGCGGTCCTATATTAAAAAGTTATGCATCTGGTTAAGGCGTCAGTGCACCCAGATATTCTGCCTTTGGTGCAAGACTGCCAGGCCAGCAAGTATCATCATACAGTAAGGCTGGGGTCAGACGAACGCAGTGTTAACGTCCGTGTTGCCCGCACATAAGTACGTCCGTGATAGCATACAATTGTGTTAAATGGAGCTCCACACACGAAGTACGTCCGCACAGAAGTGCGGGGGCTGACGGACGCTGCAAACGGACGCAGGTTAGGCAAGAACGTAATACTGCTAGAATGGACGTGCAGAGTGCGCCACGTCCACAACGTTCGCATAGCTTTGTGTGTGAGTGATGCAACAAGGTCAGACGGACTGCATTTATACGTCCAGCATTTTTGACGGACAGAATGTTCTTTCATTGTAATTTATTTTCCCTGCTACATCAGTCAAAAAATACGTCAGTGAAAAAAACCGACTGTGTGGCCACTACCTTGTCGTCAGTCAGTAAGTACGTCCGTACTGCACGGATGCACAGTCCGTAGAAAATGCGCTCATCTGACCCTAGCCTAAACCCTCTGTGGTATTGTGGAAGAGCGCAGGGGTGGACCATGTGGTCCTATATTGAAAAGTTTTTGATCTGGTAATGGGCGTCCCAGATATTGTGCCTTTGGTGCAAGACTACCAGGCCAGCAAGTATCATCATACAGTAACCCCTCTGTGGTATTGTGGAAGAGTGCAGGGTTGGACCCTGCGGTTCAAAAAAATAAAATGATATAAATCTGGCACAGGTGTCAGTGCAGCCAAATATTGTGCCTTTCATGGCAGCAAGTGCCTTCACACCGTAACCCTTTTGTGGAATTGTTCAGTGCTGGAGGTTTTGTGAATGCAGAAGAGGACATCCCCTATCTATTCCATTACTTCAGCATCAGGGGATTGATAGCTGCTGATCCAGGACTGATTCATTTTTATAAATGTCAGCCGGTCTACAGAGTCGGTGGACAGACGCACTCTTTTGTCTGTGACAAAACCTCCAATGGCACTGAATGTCCTTTCAGAAAGCACGCTGGATGAAGGGCAACCTAGTAGCTGCATAGCATATTGGCTAAGTTCTGGCCAGTGATCCAATCTCAACACCCAGTAAGCCAGTGGATCATCTGCTGGAAACGTATCAAGGTCTGCCCTTGCCCCTAGGTAGTCCTGCACCATATGGTGAAGACGCTGGCAATGGGTGCCTACATTTGACGTCCCTGGGCGTCGAGGACTAAAAACATTTAAAAATGCATCAGTCAAGCAGCCCTGGCCTTCACCGCTATTCCTCTGATCACCTGCAGCCTCAGATGCACGTGTGCCAGCACTTGGTAATCTAACAGTGCCTGGAAAGGTGTTACACATGTTTCGCTTTAAAGCGTCCTCACGTTTTGTCATCCTGTGCTCCCTCTGTGCGGGCAGGATGAGCTCTGCAACTTTCCCCTTGTATCGTGGATCAAGAAGGGTCGCCAACCAGTAATGATCCCTCTCCTTGATAGCACGAATCCTGGGGTCCTTTAGCAGGCTTTGCATCATTAGGGAGCCCATGCAGCGTAAGTTGGAGGTGGCATTAGCTGCCGAGTATTCCTGGTCAATGAGGATGACCGTATCGTGCACTTCCTCCTCCCAGCCACGCACAAGCCCTTCTGTTTCTGGGCACACAAAACCCTGCCTTGAGGAATCCCCACCTTCAATGCCCCCACTACTTAAATAGTCCTCCTCCTCCTCATCCTCCTCCTGTCAAATCTGAGTAGGACCCGCTGGAATGCTGTCTGCGGAAAGACTGGGGCCTTGAGAGCTAGGGAAGACCTCCTCTTCCTCCCGCTGCTCTGCCTCTAGAGCCACATCTATAATTCCCCGCAGAGTGTGCTCCAGCAGGGACACGAAAGGAATTGTGTCACTGATGCATGCACTGTCCCTGCTCACCATCCTCGTTGCCTCCTTAAATGGTGACAGTACAGTGCAGGCATCCTTGATCATCAGCCACTGCGGGGGGGGGGGGAACCAAGTTGACCTGAACCTGTCCTTGTGCCATACTCACACAGGTACTCGTTGATGGCCCTCTGCTGCTTGTGCAGACGCTGCAGCATTGCTAATGTCGAGTTCCACCTGGTGGGCATGTCACAGATCAGACGGTTTGTGGGAAGGTGGAATTCTCTTTGAATTTCTGCCAGGCGAACGCTTGCTGGGAATGACCGTCTGAAGTGGCTGCAGACTTTTCTGGCCTGGATGAGAAGCTCTGGCAGCCCTGGGTACTTGGTTAGAAACGCTGTACCACCAGATTTAGGATGTGTGCTTAACATGGTACATGCGTCAATTTACCCTTGCGTAGGGCGGAGAGAAGGTTGCTGCCATTATCACAGACAACCATTCCCAGCTGAAACTGGCGTGGTGTTAACCATCTCTGCACCTGCCCCTGCAGAGCTGACAAAATTGCTGACCCGGTGTGGCTCCTGTCCCCTAAACAAACCAGCTCAAGCACAGTATGGCATCTTTTTGCTTGAGCCATTGCATAGACCCTGTCAGGCGTCGGTTTAACTGCCCCTTCGCCAGAGACAGAGGAGGAGGAAGAGGTGGTGCTGGTGGAGCAGACACACCTCATACAAGCAGCTTTCTGGAGGCGTGGTGGATGAACAAGCTCCAGCACAGAGCCCCGTCTTGGATCCCTCCCAGCTGCAATCAGAGTTACCCAGTGTGCCATGAAGGAAATGTAACGACCCTGTCCATGCTTGCTGGACCACGTGTCTAAAGTCACATGCACCTTGCTGCTGACTGCCTTTCCCAATGACTCGATAACATTGTCTTCCACGTGCTGGTATAGTGCTGGAATAGCCTTGCGTGAAAAGTAATGGCGTTTTGGAACCTGCCACTGTGGTACAGCGCATTCAGCAAATTCACGGAAGGGAGCAGAGTCCACCAGCTGGAAAGGCAGCAGCTGCAATGCGAGTAATTTTGCTAAGCTGGCATTTAGATGCTGTGCTTGGGGATGGTTGGGACTATATTTTTTCTTTCGCTGCAGCAGCTGCGGCAATGTAATCTGACTGCGTAAATCTTCAGCTACTGGGATGATGTCACATTGTGAGGAAGGACCTGCTGGTACATCCATTACTGTAGCATCATCCCTGTCGGTGGAGGTTGTAGGCAATTGCATGGCAGGACATACAGTGTGGGTAGAGACAGATGAGGAGGAGGAGGACCTACGGAAAGTTTTGCGCCAATGGGATGTGTGGCACTTGTTCATATGTCGCCTCAAGCACGTGGTACCCAAGTGTCCGGTGTTTATCCCTCGCTTCAGCCTCCTCTGACATAGATTACAAATAGCAACGGTGGGGTCTGCTGCACATTTCTTAAAGAACTCCCAGACAGCAGAGTTCCTGCATGTGTTCTTTGAGACAACAGCGCTCTGCACCGGAGCAGCTCTGACATCTGATGCCTTGGACTGGCTAGTGCTACGGTTGGTCACAGAGGATGTTGTGCCTCGTGTTTGCTGTGCCTCCTCCCCCTCCTCCTCACTTGATTCCTCAGTTCGATCTGGCACCCAGGTGGAGTCAGTGACCTCATCATCAATGTCATCTTCACCCCCTATCTCCTCGTCACTGGAGCCAACTTGGCAGTATGCTGCAGCTGCTGGGGCAACATGAGTGCCAGTTATTTGTGTGTCATCACTGGCACCCCCTTCCTCTAGGTTGATTATACTCCCTTGCTCAACGTCAGAGATTGAATCAGAGCACTGTACTTGCTGCGCATCCTCAAGCAGCAGGTCACTCTCATTGTAGTCAAACAATTCAGCTGACTACTCCGTGTGTGATAGCGAGGCTACGGCAGGAGTAGCTGTGGACATGGAGGATGCATTGGATGCTTTGGCAGCTGAGGTGGACTGTAAAGCACTAGAAGTCTGACTGGTAGAGGACTCGGAGGATGAGGATGGCCTGGTTAGCCAATCCACCAAGCCCTCTGTATGTTGCTGCTGCTTAAGATGGCCAGCACCAGTTAGAAAGGACAAGCGTACCCCTGCAGAGGATGCACCACGCCCACCACGACCAGAGACACAGCCTCCCGACACAGGGGCTGCTTGCCCTCTTATCTGTGGCTGGGAGCGTCTGCCTGTCCTTTTTGTTCTTTCAGACATGGTGAGTGATATATAGATTAATATATACAGAACTCTGACTCAACTCTGGTATAAAGATTTAAATAACTCTGGTATAACTCAGTGAGACACACTGATAGCTGGCAGTCAGTGACAAGAGACAGATCACCTTAATTCCTAAGTGTTTTAAAGAAATTAGTAAGCCCCAAAATACAGCGTGGTACTGTTTGTATGACGAGACACAGATCACCTTAATTCACAAGTGTTTTAAAGAAATTAGTGAGCCCCAAAATACAGCGTGGTACTGTTTGTATGACGAGACACAGATCACCTTAATTCCCAACAGGGTTATCCAAAGAGATCCGAATTGCTTGAGAAAGGTAACCGAATGCTGAAAATCAGCGTTCGGTTACCTTTCCTGACCATTCGGCTATCCAGAGAGCAGGCAATTCGCCAAATCCTGGCGAATTGCCTGAACATACGGTGCCTGTTCGGTTCCTGTTCGAGGGCAGTGAAATCCCCATGAAAATGCACTGCTTCGGCTATTCAGAGAACACAAACCAGCAGTGAAAGGTTCCCCTAATGTCCTGCCATTCGGTGGTTTCATTCGGCAAATTTATTCAGGAGAATCCATAGACTTCAATGTTAAAAATATTCCCGTTTTAATTCAATATCTAATAAACCGTTCATTATAAAATTCTGCAGCAAAAAGTCTCTTATTTATAGATTTTTTAGGATACTTTAAGCATTTTTCAGATTTTTTTTTTTTAAAAAGTCCCATTTTTTTTTTTTTTTTTGTTTTTTGTTTTTTGTTTTTTCAGTTAACTTATCATTCCTGGACTTCCTGTGAAAATTTCAGACATTTTCGTTCAGTAGTTTCTTTGCAAACAGCGTTTCTTTTTCCCAGATTCATACAAATGGTTTTTCTAATTTATTCACTGCCTCCTCTACGTCACAGCTGCTTCGGCTCTGTGTGATTCGGCTCCTGTTCGGCTCCTGTTCGGCTTTTTCGAAGGTTAATCCAGATGTTTTTGCTTGTTTTCAGCATGCATTCGGTTAGTTTTCGTCCGGTTTTCGGCAGCTTTTCCCTGCAATTCGGGGACCCTGTGCTCTTTGCTGAATACACCGCAGGGTCACCGAAATGCAATCGGCAAAAGGAACCGAATTGAAGAGAACGAAAAGTCACCGAACGTGCGGTGACTTTTCGAATCTCTTTGGATAACCCTGCAAGTGTTTTAAAGAAATTAGTGAGCCCCAAAATACAGCGTGGTACTGTTTGTATGATGAGACACAGATCACCTTAATTCCCAAGTGTTTTAAAGAAATTAGTGAGCCCCAAAAAGATTTGCTGGCACAGTGACAAGACCCAGAAAAGCACCTCAATTCACAAATGTTTTAAATAAAGTTGTAAACCCCAAAAAAACTTGCTGGCACAGTGACAAGACACACATCACATAAATTCCCTGATCTTTGGTATAAATGAGACCCAAAAAGATTTGCTGGCACAGTGACAAGACCCAGAAAATCACCTCAATTCACAAATGTTTTAAATAAAGTTGTAAACCCCAAAAAAACTTGCTGGCACAGTGACAAGACACACATCACCTAAATTCCCTGATATTTTGTCGAAATGAGACCCCCCAGACCCCCCCAGTAGCGTGGCAGACCGGCAGTAACAACACACACAACTATCTCCTTTGAAATCTCCTCTGAAATGCGTGCAGAAGCGCTGCGTGGAAACCTTATATAGTGTGCTGCGGGACTTAGCTCTGTGAGCCCATGATTGGGCAAAATTTGCCCAATCAGGACTCTGAGCGGTGATTGGCATAGTGTTCAACCAGTCTTGCACCAGACCTGTGGTCAGGTGCAAGGCTGTAGCCAATTAGGAGCTTCATTCAGTGGGAAAATGCATTGTGGTCGAACATGCGGCGAACACCCGGAAATGTTCGGGGTTCGCGATCCGCTCGAACAGGCTAAGTTCGGGTCGAACCCCGAACCGTCCGAACCCGAACAGCTCATCCCTACTTGACACAAGCGGCTTTTTGCACAGCCCAGGAAGTAGTGCCTGGGTGGTGAGGCTTGTTGATGGCTGCCCGTGACTACAGGGCATTTAACAAAGCCTCCAAGCTTGGCACAGAAGTGCTAAACACACACTGATATTGAAATCCTCTTCTAAATCACTCGCTAATGATGACAGTTTTGAACAATGTGGTAAATCGTCGCTGAGCCCTTGAAAATATATTTGTCGGTGTACCACTCATCCAACACAAATGTGTACATTGCACAAGAGAGGTTCGTCCACTATATTAAACATTTATTAGGAATTATGAACAGCACATTAAATCACATGCAACACATATACATATATACAAGATTTACAAAGCAGCCAATATGAACAATAAGAAATAGACCTAGAGGGCCAAGAGCCCTCAGTGTATACTTATCAATCAGGAGAAGAGGGAACACTGTCCAGTTCGCAGGACAACAGGAAGGAGAGAGAGTCAACTGCAGAGCGGTCATGTGTATAGAGGAGTAGGTGTGTCTTTACGAAGGAAGGGCATATTGTAATTAAGACCAAAGAGGGCTAGTGATATGTAAATGAAGGCTAGAGAGCAGAGAGAACTGGCTAATTCAACATACAGGAGAAGGATGTGTATAATGTCCCCACAGACAGAAAATTTGGTGTTTAAGGCTTATTACCAGTTAGATTTTTTTCAAAAAGGGGACATTTTGGAATTCAGCTGTGGCCAAATCCATTGAATAAAACCAGCCCATATTACAAAAACAAATATTGGTCAAAACAAGCTGATATTTAAAAAAAATTCAAGTTTTATTCATTAATCTCACTATTTTAAATTTCTTAATTTGTGTGGGATTTTTATGGTATTCTGAGATTGGTAAACCATTTTATTCATTGTTTTAAGATTATTTTCCAGTAGAGCTCATTCTTCAACTTTTTTTGTGGTAAATATGCAATCATTCCAATGTAACACGGTTAATTAAAATACAAAATACATACCTCACAAATGAGATAATGCAGTGAAAAGACACAGTGCAGTTTTAGAATTTGTATTTCACAAACTTTTTCAAATGCCATCAGTGAGTTTTTCAAAACTGAAAGTGCCTAAATTAAAAAAAGTTAAAATAATATCTTTAATAGTATCACAAGCCCTTACAAAGTAGTTACATGCAAAATACTCAAAAAGTAGATAAATTTATTTGGATCTCAAAAACTTTCATTTTAACTCTCAGTGAGTAAAAACGCATACAGTTCGGACCACTGACTTGCGCAATCAGAAACTAATGTTCAGAAGATTTTGCACAAAACGCAAATTTTTCATTAGACTTAACAAGCCTGTAATCAGAGATACAGTCAGTTGTTATGCTATTCATCATGATTGAGATAAGGGACATCTAAAATGTCACTATAAGAGGTAAAATAGGACCTCTTCATCCAACATTAGGGTGTGTCTGGGCACACCCAGCACAGCCTGTGTGCACGCCTATGACTTCATTCAGCACTAATCTGGATCCTGATTAATGACCTCTTTTTCATTTTTTCCTTCTTAAAGTCATTCTTTTTGTGGTCCAGACTAGCCTGAAAATTGTACTCTTCTGTTTGATGTTATTCTGAATTTTCGACATTGCTTGTTCCTCTGACCTGTATATCTCGAGCTTCTAGACCTTTTGACTTCTTTTAAGTCAATCTTTTGTATTATTCTTTATCCTGGCATCAGCATGACTGACTGCAAGAGTATATATTCATCGTGTTCCTACATTCTGTTTTAGCCATTTTTGGGGTTTGAATTTTTTTCTACCTGTCACTAACATTAATACCCTGAAATACCCTGAATGGTAATATGCCTATATCTACTCTTTCTTTCCTGCTAGGTTTCTGGCAAATACTCTGCAAAAAAAGCATGGTACAGTGACAGACTCTAAGCAAAGTAATGTATGTCATGTTGTTGGTTACCTAATGCTATCCACTCAAAAAATTATTATTATGCAGTAAGAAGATAGTTTTTTCCATAATGTTTACCTTTGCATTGGAATCCTCTTTGTCTTCTGCTCTCGCAACAAGCAGCATCAAGCGCAGTATCAAGGAGATGCTTAATGAAAATTGTCCATTTAAATGAGGGACACCGGATTTCAATAGTTTTTTCACTTTAGTATCTGGAATATTGAAAAAGAACACACTTCCTAGCAGATCTTGGCCACGTCTTCCTGCACGACCAGACATCTAAAAAGAAATGTACATTAGAACATATATTGAAACAGATGTTTTAATAAATCTGATCACTGACTAAAAAGCAATATCGACTCCTTTAAAGATCACGCTTTTGTGTCAAAGCTAGTAGTATTTTTTTCAAGAGGATGGGAGCAGAAAAAGTTTTATAGACACATATTTGTTGATACTGTAGAGTAGCAACAGTAGCACCTGATCATGTTAACATCTGCATGATATGTGTGAAAAAGTTTGGACATCGATCATGTTTAAAGGGTTTGTACACATTCCGGACCCTATTCCAAAGTTGGTGCTAACTTTATTATTATTATTATTCTTTATTTATAAAGCTCCAGCATATTCCGCAGCGCTGTACAATAAGCACAGTATAGACAGGGTTACAATACATTGAACAACATTTGACAAACAGTACAGGAGGAGATGAGGGCCCTATTCCCGTAGGAACTCACAATCTGGGAGGGTTGGGGTTGGAAACAGGAGGAGAGGACTGTAAGGTTAGAGTGATTGATGGTTGCGTCTGAGTTGGATGGTAGGCTTCCCTAAATAGGAACGTTTTAAGGGAGCGTTTGAAGGAAGAGAAGTTAGGGGAAAGTCTGACAGTACGAGGGAGAGCGTTCCAGAGAGTGGGGGCTGCGCGTGAGAAATCCTGCAGTCTATCATGGGAAGAGGTGATGCGGGGAGAAGCTAGGCGCAGGTCACTGTTTGACCTTAGGGAGCGGGCTGGGGTGTATTTGGTGATTAGTGAGGACAGGTAGTGGGGAGCTGAGTTAGTGAGGGTTTTGTAGGTAAGGATAAGGATTTTGAACTTAATTCTGAAGTGGATGGGGAGCCAGTGAAGGGACTCGCAGAGGGGAGCGGCAGAGACAGAGCGGCGGGTGAGGTGAATTAGCCTGGCGGAGGCGTTCAGGATGGATTGTAGGGGGAGAGGTGGGACAGAGGGAGGCCAGATAAGAGATTATTGCAATAGTCGAGTCGGGAGATTACCAGGGCGTGTATGAGTTGTTTTGTGGTGACAGCGGTAAGAAATGGCCGAATTCTGGAAATATTACGCAGTTGGTATCGGCAGGAGGAGGAAAGAGACTTGATGTGGGGGATGAAGGAAAGAGCAGAGTCAAGTGTAACTCCAAGACAGCGAACTTGGTTTGATGGGGAGATGGTGATACCCTCCACCGTGATAGAGAAGTCAGGAGGTGGGAAGGCATTGGAGGGAGGAATAAGTAGGAGTTCAGTCTTTGACATGTTGATCTTTAGGTGGTGGGAGGCCATCCAGGAAGAGATGCCAGATAAACAGTCACTGACTTTTGAAAGGACAGGGGGAGAGAGATCAGGGGTAGAGAGGTAGATCTGAGTGTCATCAGCGTAGAGGTGGTAATTAAAGCCAAAGCTGTTGATGATTTTGCCCAGGGAGGAGGTGTAGATGGAAAAGAGCAGAGGACCAAGGACAGAGCCTTGAGGTACACCAACAGATAGAGGCAATGAGGAGGAGGAGTTACCACCAAAGGACACACAGAAGGACCTGTTGGATAAATAGGAGTCAACCCAAGCAAGTGCAGTGTCATCGAGACCCAGAGAGTTGAGGGTCTGTAGAAGGTCAACAGTGTCAAAAGCAGCCGAGAGGTCAAGCAGGACGAGAATAGAATAACTTAACCAGAGCTGTTGAAATCTTACCAGAGCCATTTTGGCATCTGAATTACAAAGTCAAAGCTAAAATAGGATGCTAACCTTGTCCCGGAATGCAGCGCTACCCTCAGAGATACCCTCCATGGAGGGTTGAGCTGCCAGGAAGCGAGATCGCGCAGTGCCTTGGAGTGATCACTGAGGGAGACCGGGAACTATTTGTTGCCAGTTTCACTCTGCTCCCGGAACAAAAAGCGGCGGATCGCTGCGGGATAAGAGGTGAGTATGAGGTTTATTGGGAGGGGGGTTAGGAGGTGCTAAATGATTTCGTAAAAGTGGAACCAGTTAGCACCATCTTTTAGGTGTTGCTAAAATTTTGCTTAGCCCATCGGTGTAGCAATTAGCACTTGGATTTGTAATATCTTACTTATCCTAACGCTAATTACTGATTGTGCTCCCCATGCTAAGTATAGGATTTGTAAAGTATAGTAAGCTTGCGGAAGCTAGCACACTTACCAATGTGCTAACTGATTTTTTCACAGGTTTAGCGTTAGCAATGTAATATGGGGGCATGCGTTAATGTCACTTATCCTAGCGATAACGCTTACTCATCCGACTGCTACAGTTAGCATTCACTTGGGAACAGTGCCCATAGTCTATGGAGTTGTTAAATTTACAACAACTCTGGTTAAGTTAGCACCAACTTTGAAAAATTGTCCTCCCTGTCTTCCCCATTTTCGGTACATCCCATCTCTTCCATAAAAAGACACTCTAATCATTATGACTGTACAATGTGATTTAAATGGTCCTGGTGAATTCAATGCCCCACACCCTGTAAGTTGTCAATCATCTTTTCATGATCAGCCTTCCAGAAATTAGGTTGCATTCAGAGCTATTGGACTGGCTGGACGTTAGAGCTGTTTGAATGAGGGAATTCAAATTACAGCTAGACACCCCCATATTACCACAAGCTGTACACCCCTGACATTCATAAGGTTGTGTTCAAAATTATTCAATCCCCACTGAAATTGAGTGTTTTGGCCAGTTTGACATTGATTTTTGATTATTCAGTCATCTTGCTTACAATTAAATCAAAGAGGCACGTGTAGGTCAGACAAATATAACATAACATTTATAATGAAATAACCACAAATGTCTTTTCTGTGCTCACATCATTATCAGTTTTATTCAACCCCCAAGTGACATTCAATCTTAGTACTTAGTACAACATCCTTTTACAGTTATAACAGCTTTTAATCATGAAGCATAGCTTGACACAATTGTCTTGCAGCGATCTACGGGTATCTTCGCCCATTCGTCATGGGCAAAAGCCTCCAGTTCAGTCACATTCTTAGGCTTGCGCACTGCAACTGCTTTCTTTAAGTCCCACCAGAGGTTCTCAATCGGATTTAAGTCAGGTGACTGCAATGGCCACTCCAAAATGTTCCAGCCTTTAATCTGCAACCATGCTCTAGTGGACTTGGAGGTATGCTTGGGATCATTGTCCTGTTGAAAGGTCCAACGTCTCCCAAGCCTCAGGTTTGTGACGGACTGCATCACATTGTCATCCAATATCTCCTGGTACTGAAGAGAATTCATGTTACCTTGCACACGCTGAAGCTTCCCTGTACCTGCAGAAGCAAAACAGCCCCAAAGCATGATTGACCCCCCGCCATGCTTCACAGTAGGCAAGGTGTTCTTTTCTTCATAGGCCTTGTTCTTCCTCCTCCAAACATAGCGTTGATCCATGGGCCCAAACAGTTCTAATTTTGTTTCATCAGTCCACAGAACACTATCCCAAAACTTCTGTGGTTTGTCCACATGACTTTTGGTATACTACAGTCGACTCTTATTATTCTTTGGAGATAGCAAGGGGGTGCGCCTGGGAGTTCTGGCATGGAGGCCTTCATTACGCAGTGTGCGCCGTATTGTCTGAGCTGAAACTTCAGTACCCACATCTGACAAATCTTTTCTCAGTTCCTCAGCAGTCACACGGGGACTTTTCTCCATTCTACGCTTCAGGTAGCGCACAGCAGTCAAAGTCAGCATCTTCTTTCTGCCACGACCAGGTATCGTTTCAACAGTGCCCTTTGCCTTGAATTTGCGAATGATGCTTCCTATGGTCTCTCTTGGTATGTTTAACATCTTTGCAATCTTCTTATAGCCATTGCCCTTCCTGTGAAGAGTAATCACCTCTTCTCTTGTCGTCCTGGACCATTCTCTTGACTTCACCATGTTTGTAACCACACCAGTAAATGTCTAGAACGAGCTGAGTATCACAGTCATTTTAAAGCTGCCTAATTGGTGCTTATTATGCTTTATTGCTGCTCCGTGACATCCACAGGTGTTTTCAATACCTGATTGAAAACACTTGAATGAACCTCTGTTCTTCAGAGTGGTAGTCTTTAAGGGAATGAATAATTGTGTCAATGAAGAATTCACAAAAGAAACATTTACTACTGTCTTACAAAACCAATTGATGTCATTTTAGTTGCATATGGTTCTTTAAAAAGTCCTTGTAGGATTTCATTCTGAATACAATTACAAATGTACACTAAATTCCCTAAAACCCTTTACAGCATTGGGGGTTGAATAATTTTGAACACAACTGTATATAATACAGAAAAAAGGGTTTGAGATCTACAAGGAATATGGGTAAAGAAGGATAATAGCGTAATACTGTAACACAGTGTTATTAACACGCAGCCCCTGCTATAATCACACTCACAGAATAAAAAAAGTTAAGCGCGTATAACGTTACCCCTCCTCTGGGTACTTTGTTGTTGGAAGCCCAAGTTGTTGTCCTGTAGGGAAATACCTCTACCAGACTTGATGTATCACCACTGCTTCTGCAGTGAATACCAGAGATCCACTTAGGGAAGGATTCAGCCAGGACTTAGGAATCGCGTTTAAAAGTATTATTCATTCCAGACCAAACATCCGACGCATTTCGTCAGCCCTAGGGCTAACTTCATCAGGGATTACCCCTAGGGCTGACAAAACGCGTCGGATGTTTGGTCTGGAATGAATAAATACTTTTGAACTCGATTCCTAAGTTGATCTCTGGTATTCACCGCAGAAGCAGTGGTGATACATCAAGTCTGGTAGAGGTATTTCCCTACAGGACAACAACTTGGGCTTCCAACAACAAAGTACCCAGAGGAGGGGTAACGTTATACGCGCTTAACTTTTTATATCCTGTGAGTGTGATTATAGCAGGGGCTGCATGTTAATAACACTGTGGTACAGTATTACACTATTATCCTACTTTATCCATATTCCTTGTAGATCTCAAACCCTTTTTTCTGTATTATCGCAATGTACGTCGCTTGGAGGAGACGCTTCCGAGATCTACAAGGTTATTATTACACCTTCATTTGCACTCTATCTTGGGAAAGAGCACACTTTTTGTTTATTGTGATTCATATATAATATACAGATATAAGAAATAAAATCAATATTTTGAAAAGCAAATTGGAACTTTATTACTTGGTGCTACCTGTGAAGACACCTTACCTCAAATTGAAATTAACAGAAGCCGGCTGTTGAAGTGGTAAGTTGTAAAAAAACTAAATCAAGGCAACTGTATATAATAAAGCATTGTAAAATATAATTCTTTGAACTGTACCCAAACATAAAATGTTTTAACATTTACATCTCCCTCTGAAATATAGCTCCCCAATAATAGAAATACTTTTAATACCTGTCTGTAGTTTAGGGCATCAAGGTAGACAGAATCTTGAAAGAATACCACTGATTTACAGGGCATGTTAATTCCAAGAGCAAGTGTTTGTGTTGCTGTGACAACCTAACAATAAAAAGAATACAACATTTTAATTTCTAAATATGTGCATTTTTTATAGTAAGTACCAGGATTTATTGCAATGATCTATTGCCATAAATACACAGTAACTTCAATATTTGCTATAGCAAACAAGATACAGAGTTGAATGTACAGGTAGCATAGATAAAAGACATAGAAAAATCCAATAAATGCTGCTCTGGACATGTCAATATCTTTGATTCATCCTTAATTTGTTGGTATGCGGATTCAGTTTTGGATTGGTAAGGTCACCTTAAAATGCAATTATTGCCTGTTACTGCCATTGCTTTTCTGTATATCGAATTAATTGTACTAAGAGTGACTCATCTTTCATATCCAATTAACAACATTCCTATATATTTGACAAATTTGATGCTATTTCTTTGCTCAATGAGTTTCATTTCCATTTGCTCAGTAGTTGACTGGCACTGTGTATGTGACAGTGCTACTGAGCTCTAGGGATGTGCATGGCTGAAAAATGTATTTCGTTTAGTTTTGTTTTGTTACGTTTTTAAATCATTTTGTTTTCAGAATTTCGTAACTAATTTCGTTTCGTATCTCGTTTAGTTTCTTTTTGGAACGATTTGAAATTTCGAATTGATTTGAATTTCATATATCAATTCGATAGTTGATATTAATTCGAATTTTGGATCACTAGATAAAACCCCAATTAATCAAATTTTGCTGTTAAAAGAAAAGCTAGGGTTAAAGCTGTTCCACAGATTTAGTATTTGAGTCAAATTAAATGGTGAAACAAAATTAATGTTTCATAAAGTCTTTTGCTTACTATTACTTGTATTATAAGTTAAGATCAATTCGATAGATGATATCAATTTGATAGTTCATGTCAGGGTTGGTACCTGGGAGGCACCGGGATGGTAGGGGTATGAACCCAAGATGTCCTGCACAGACAAGCAGGTGGGTAGGGGTAAAGGAGGATGATGGGGTAGTTGCAGGAACCAGGAATCACAAGGAACAGAGGGGTATTGCAGAGCAGTGAGTAACAGCACCTCACTCTCACAGGGTATGAGCTGTAATGAACCAGCAAAGGTCTGGCTGGGGTGTGGTGCCTTTAGTGTGTCAGGTGTTTTAACTGTTACATTGCTGGTTGCAAGGCAGGAGCAGAACTTAAAGTTCACCACCAGGGGGGTTTCAGGATGGTTACAGCCAGGGATCCTGACGGTACCCTCCCCGTCATGGTGTAGCTGGACCTCAGTGTGCAGGAGAAGATGTTCAATGTCCTGATACAGGGCCCTGCATGGGTATAGCGAAGACCCCCTGTATAGTATAAGAATCCGGGTCTTCAGATGGAGGATCTGGACGTGTACAAGTGCCATGACCTCGTAGGCTCCTGGAAACAGAGGGACACTGGTAGGAGGCAGGGTCACCAGGGAACTTCGTGCCAACATAGGCAGATGGCATCGGGGTAGATGTAGCCTGTGGGAGATCCTGGATCACTCCAACGGGGAATCCTGTAACACAGTCCTGGAGACGGTTCTTAATCTGTTGTCTCATCGTCTTAGAGTTAGATTTTTTCTTACAGGTGTCTTCCGCCCGGGTGCTGAGGACAACAGGATCGGTCGCCACGATGGTGCCCACATAATCACGTCATTGACCAGGTGACCCTTTGCTACGCCGTGCGGTTTGTGGCAGGTTTTTAGCTTCAGAGTCATCTGTCTCCCAGTCAACATCTGAATCTCCATTGATTGCAGGTTTCCTAGTGCCAGCGATTATTGGTCTGCTGAGCATGTCATATCTTGTATTAGTAGGCACACAGGTAGGCATGTAGTCCTCTTCAGCGGTGTCCCACTCATGATCAGACGCCTCACCGGGTGTATCGAGGTTACTCCAAGCTCTCATATGGGGTGAGGTGGTGGCAGCCTCCACCCCTTCCTCCTTGGTAGGTAAACTGTCCTGGGTGGTACCCCTTGGTAGCGGCTCTGGATCTGAATACTCAGTGGGTAGACGGCAAAATGGCAATAAATCACATAAAGGGTCAGAACCAGTACCTTCAACTTCATGGATGGCCGGTTCTTGCTGGCTGAGAGTGGTGGGAGTTGTGGTTGCACCTGGACTCTGTATACACATAACCTCCATAGGGAGCGGAGGTTCTGGTTCCACAGGTGTACTTTCAAAGTCCATAGGAAGAACTGGATCTGGCTCCATGGGCTTCGTAGTCTCTGACTCCATAGAAATTTCAGGCTCCTCCTGATCATAAGTGGACTCCAGAGACACCTGGTTCCTATGTGCAGCGCGCACGGGTCTTCTGGGGGCATGTCTGGGCACAGGAGGTTTTGGTTCTGGAGATCTCCTGGGCGCTGTAAGTCTCCTGGAGGCCGGTTTGGGAAGGGGTACCGGCTTAGGGCTGACAGATTTTAACACAGTAGCAGGCCTGGGAGCCTGAGGTTGCTGTAGAGTTCTACGCACTGGAGCGTGTTTGGAACTAGCAGCAGACTTTGGCTTGACAACCGCACGTCTGGAAGGCTTTACTGGGCAATTTGAGACCCAATGTGACCCTTCCCCGCAGTACAGGCACAGATTGTCTGTCAGTCTCCTGGCACGTTCTTCTGGGACAATGGGTCTCTGTACCTGCTACCTGAAGGTATACGCTCCTTAGGGGAGTCTCCCCGTAGATTGCGCAGCAAGCTCTCCACCATTGCAGCAAGGCTTTTCAGCACCTCCTTGAGACATAGCAGGGTTGATTGCAGGACTGCGGGTTCATTTAGTTTTGGCTGGTTCATTCTGTCAGGGTTGGTACCTGGGAGGCACCAGGATGGTAGGGGTATGAACCCAAGATGCAGTGCCATGCATAGACAAGCAGGTGGGTATGGGTAAAGGAGGATGATGGGGTAGTTGCAGGAACCAGGAATCACAAGGAACAGAGGGGTATTGCAGAGCAGTGAGTAACAGCACCTCACTCTCACAGGGTATGAGCTGTAATGAACAAGCAAAGGTCTGGCTGGGGTGTGGTGCCTTTAGTGTGTCAGGTGTTTTAACTGTTACATTGCTGGTTGCAAGGCAGGAGCAGAACTTAAAGTTCACCACCAGGGGGGTTTCAGGATGGTTACAGCCAGGGATCCTGACGGTACCCTCCCCGTCATGGTGTAGCTGGACCTCAGTGTGCAGGAGAAGATGTTCAATGTCCTGATACAGGGCCCTGCATGGGTATAGCGAAGACCCCCTGTATAGTATAAGAATCCGGGTCTTCAGATGGAGGATCTGGACGTGTACAAGTGCCATGACCTCGTAGGCTCCTGGAAACAGAGGGACACTGGTAGGAGGCAGGGTCACCAGGGAACTTCGTGCCAACATAGGCAGATGGCATCGGGGTAGATGTAGCCTGTGGGAGATCCTGGATCACTCCAATGGGGAATCCTGTAACACAGTCCTGGAGACGGTTCTTAATCTGTTGTCTCATCGTCTTAGAGTTAGATTTTTTCTTACAGGTGTCTTCCGCCCGGGTGCTGAGGACAACAGGATCGGTCGCCACGATGGTGCCCACATAATCACGTCATTGACCAGGTGACCCTTTGCTACGCCGTGCGGTTTGTGGCAGGTTTTTAGCTTCAGAGTCATCTGTCTCCCAGTCAACATCTGAATCTCCATTGATTGCAGGTTTCCTAGTGCCAGCGATTATTGGTCTGATGA
Source organism: Leptobrachium leishanense (assembly GCA_009667805.1). NCBI lineage: Eukaryota > Metazoa > Chordata > Amphibia > Anura > Megophryidae > Leptobrachium > Leptobrachium leishanense. The sequence goes on from RXON01005099.1 coordinate 26,409, forward strand.
GCATGTCATATCTTGTATTAGTAGGCACACAGGTAGGCATGTAGTCCTCTTCAGCGGTGTCCCACTCATGATCAGACGCCTCACCGGGTGTATCGAGGTTACTCCAAGCTCTCATATGGGGTGAGGTGGTGGCAGCCTCCACCCCTTCCTCCTTGGTAGGTAAACTGTCCTGGGTGGTACCCCTTGGTAGCGGCTCTGGATCTGAATACTCAGTGGGTAGACGGCAAAATGGCAATAAATCACATAAAGGGTCAGAACCAGTACCTTCAACTTCATGGATGGCCGGTTCTTGCTGGCTGAGAGTGGTGGGAGTTGTGGTTGCACCTGGACTCTGTATACACATAACCTCCATAGGGAGCGGAGGTTCTGGTTCCACAGGTGTACTTTCAAAGTCCATAGGAAGAACTGGATCTGGCTCCATGGGCTTTGTAGTCTCTGACTCCATAGAAATTTCAGGCTCCTCCTGATCATAAGTGGACTCCAGAGACACCTGGTTCCTATGTGCAGCGCGCACGGGTCTTCTGGGGGCATGTCTGGGCACAGGAGGTTTTGGTTCTGGAGATCTCCTGGGCGCTGTAAGTCTCCTGGAGGCCGGTTTGGGAAGGGGTACCGGCTTAGGGCTGACAGATTTTAACACAGTAGCAGGCCTGGGAGCCTGAGGTTGCTGTAGAGTTCTACGCACTGGAGCGTGTTTGGAACTAGCAGCAGACTTTGGCTTGACAACCGCACGTCTGGAAGGCTTTACTGGGCAATTTGAGACCCAATGTGACCCTTCCCCGCAGTACAGGCACAGATTGTCTGTCAGTCTCCTGGCACGTTCTTCTGGGACAATGGGTCTCTGTACCTGCTACCTGAAGGTATACGCTCCTTAGGGGAGTCTCCCCGTAGATTGCGCAGCAAGCTCTCCACCATTGCAGCAAGGCTTTTCAGCACCTCCTTGAGACATAGCAGGGTTGATTGCAGGACTGCGGGTTCATTTAGTTTTGGCTGGTTCATTCTGTCAGGGTTGGTACCTGGGAGGCACCAGGATGGTAGGGGTATGAACCCAAGATGCAGTGCCATGCACAGACAAGCAGGTGGGTATGGGTAAAGGAGGATGATGGGGTAGTTGCAGGAACCAGGAATCACAAGGAACAGAGGGGTATTGCAGAGCAGTGAGTAACAGCACCTCACTCTCACAGGGTATGAGCTGTAATGAACAAGCAAAGGTCTAGCCAGGGAGTGGTGCCTTTATTTCGTGTGTGTGTGTGTGTGTGTGTCAGGTGTTTTAAACTGTTACATTGCTGGTTGCAAGGCAGGAGCAGAACCTGAAGTTCACCACCAGGGGGGTTCCAGGATGGTTACAGCCAGGGATCCTGACAGTTCATTTCAAATTCGATAGTTGATATCAATTTGATAGTTCATTTCAAATTCAATAGTTGATATCAGTTATTCAAACTTTTCTTTTATGATGATGACACAGTGTAAAACGAAATAAATTCATTATATACCGTTTCGTTTCGAATTCGTATCGTATCGATTAGTTATTCGGAAGTACTTCCGAATACGAATTATCAAATTTCCGATTTTTTCCGAAACGAATGCACATCTCTACTGAGCTCTTTGCAATCTATGCATTATAACATATGCAAGACACTTCATATGACATAATAATTGTTGTATAATCTATATCAATAATTACACTGTGCAAATTTTTAAGTGGGTATGAAAGAACACTGTAAAGTAAGAGTGCTTTCACATTAGAAGTGTTGGTAATTTTTATCATCAATTAACAAAATGAAAACTAAGTAACAGAATGAAGAGTAATTTATTTCTGTTTCATCACTTGGAAACATTTGTCTGCGCTGAAATCGCTGCCTGGGAAAGACTTTTCTGATGCAGTATAATTAGTATAACCCAGTGGAGGCTCGTCCATTGTGGCAAATCAGGCAATGCCCCACCAGTTTTTTGCCAAAAAAAGGGTGGAAATTTAAATATATATATATATAGTGTCTACAAGGGTTGTGGTGGAGGACTAAAAGTGAGATAAAAAGCCTCCACACTATAATAAGTGTGTTTATTATTGCAGAAGCCACCTGCACAACATAGCAATTCAAAGAATTGCATCCCAGAGTTCCTGTACCACATTCCCCATATGCAGCAAGGAATTCTGGGTAGGATATGCAAATGACCTCTGTCTCACTTTTATGCATCCTGGATCTGTTATTACACAGAACCCTAAAATCAATGCTATGCCACACTGTGGTTTTCTAGCAGAGATAAGGTTATGCAACTGGCCAAAGCCACTCCTAGGACAGCACTGTTTTGGGTTTGTTGAACCCTCATCAGCTAGGAGGTAGGCATGACCAGTTGCAGTGGATGCTTGGACTGTAAGGTAAATTAGTGTCTACAAGGGTTATGGTGGAGGACTAAACAACCCTTGTAGACACTAATTTACCTTCTGGTGGCTAGTCTGTGCAGTGTTCAGTGGCTCGGGGGCTTTTTCTGGAGTGTTCGGCATGGTTTTTGCAGCGGTTTCTGCGGGTTTTCGGTGAGTGTTCGGCGGGTGTTCGTCAGATTTGCGGCGAGCTTTCCCTGCACTCCGGGGACTCTGCAGTGAATGCTGAATTCACCGCAGGGTGGGGAACTTTGATTCCTCGAAGTGCCGGAACTGAGGGGAACGAGAGTGCACCAAAATGTCGGCAACAGGTGTCTGATTCGTTCTTTCTGATTGCCTCTTTGTCTGGGGCTAAAATGAAATGAGACATTCACCGATATTTTCAGAGAAGCCTTCCAGACACTGCAGTGCTCGATCTGATGTGACGGAGGTCCGTACACTTTGTAGTCTGAATATGTTGCCAATGAATAAAGTTGTATATTTTGGAAGTGGAAATGTTTGCTAAAATCCACATATATATATATATATATATATATAATATATATCAGCTAAAAACTGAACTCTCCTATTCTCCGAATAGGTGTTTAAACCAATAAAAATGTGTCTAAATGAAAAAAGATCTTTTAAAAAAATGCAAAGCCTTGTAAAAAAATTGTAAATCAAAAATTTAGTCTAGAAACATACAAAAACTACAAAAGGGTTTTCTAAAAAAAAAAAACTACTTTTTACTGAAAATGAAAAGAATAAACTTTTTTTAAAAATAAAAATTATGTAACTTTTTTACATTGAAACCTATGTTATTCGCCTGTTTAAATCTGTCGAACTGAAGCACTGAAAATCAGGTATGAATAGATTAACCAATACTTCACTAAGGGACAAATTTGCTGCCGCCGAAGATCGTCGATCTGCGGAGATCTGCAATGTATTTTGCCATCAATTTGCCAGTATTTAGTGAATTGACGAACTGCCAAAGGGATTGCACCATACGGTGAAATTCAGTGTTCGGTGCAATTCGGTGGTAAGTTCGGCACTTTTCTGTTTTGAAAATCGACACATTTGAGAGCAACAAGAATAGACATCATTACTTACCCGCATGTATCCCATTCTTAGCAGTGTCTCAACAGCAAGCCTTTGTGATGGCTTTCCTGATTCATGGTGATAACCAATGCCTTTATTAGCCATTCTTTTTATTTCTTTTTCATTTTTAAGCTTTTTAAGTTTATCAAAAATAGTTGTTAATGTCTGTAACACAAAAAACTTTGTCAAAACTTTGTGTATAATAAAATGATATGCTTTGAAAAATAACTAAAGAAAGGACAAAAGCTGATATTAAAAATGAATACTATTTTGTTAAAGGGACAGACATGCATGTTTTGCTAGTGTGCTTTTAAAAAAATGCTATGCCTTTTAAATGCGTCAGTAGTGTCATTCAGCAGGCATAAAAAGCAAGTAATTGTGATATCTTTTCATATTTACCTGCTTTTTTAAAATTTATTTATGATTTATTTATAAAGTATTTTACCAGGAAGGATACATTGAGATTTCTCTCGTTTTCAAGTATGTCCTAGGTTCAAAAACATTGAATTGTTACAGTTGTTACAGAAATAAAAAGTAATAAATGCAAGATATTAAGAAACAACACAAATATACAGATTAACAGACAATAAATAAGTACGTCAGGAGGCACTTTAAGCTAACCAATCAGTGTACATACAGTACTTTGGATATATGGAGCACCATTGAATGTTTTTTTCCAGCTCTTATTGTAGGGAGATTGCGAGATACGTGTATTAAAATGAAGCCCCAGACATATACGCCTTAATCTGAAGTCACAATGACGCGTACTGCAAACTCCATAACTGCATTTATTACTTTAAATTCCAGACACAGGCATTTTTACTGTAAGTCCTGCAAATATGGCTCTGATTTCGATTCTCACAATTGTGTGTGTTACTGTAAATCCAAGACTTGCATGATGTAACTGTAAAAGTGGCAAAATTAACGAATGGACTTGCATATTGTATATACAGGTGAAACTCGAAAAATTAGAATATTGTGCAAAAGTTCATTTATTTCAGTAGTGCAACTTAAAAGGCAAAACTAATATATGAGATAGTTCAAGCCGTTATTTGTCATAATTGTGATGATTATGGCTTACAGCTCATGAAAACCCCAAATCCACAATCTCAGAACATTTGAATATTGTGAAAAGGTGCAATATTCTAGGCTCAAAGTGTCCCACTCTAAATCAGCTAATTCAGCCATAACACCTGCAAAGGGTTCCTGAGCCTTTAAATGGTCTTTCAGTCTGGTTCAGTAGGAATCACAATCATGGGAAAGACTGCTGACCTGACAGTTGTGCAGAAAACCATCATTGACACCCTCCATAAGGAGGGAAAGCCTCAAAAGGTAATTGCAAAAGAAGTTGGATGTTCCCAAAGTGCTGTATCAAAGCACATTAATAGAAAGTTATGTGAAAGGGAAAAATGTGGAAGAAAAAGGTGCACAAGCAGAAGGGATGACCGCAGCCTGGAGAGGATTATCAGGAAAAAGCCATTCAAAAGTGTTGGGGACTTTCACAAGGAGCGGACTGAGGCTGGAGTCAATGCATCAAGAGCCACCACACACAGACACATCCTGGACATGGGCTTCAAATGTCGTATTCCTCTTGTCAAGCCGCTCCTGAACAACAAACAACATCAGAAGCATCTTACCTGGGCTAAAGAAAAACAGACCTGGTCTGTTGCTCAGTGGTCCAAAGTCCTCTTTTCTGATGAGAGCAACTTTTGCATCTCATTTGGAAACCAAGGACCCAGAGTATGGAGGAAGAATGGAGAGGCACACACTCAGTGGCATAGCGTGGGGGGGTGGTGGCCCCGGGTGCAGTTTTTTGGGGGCGCCAGGGGCCCCCGCCGATTTCCCTGCCCTGTGATGGTCAGCAGTGCACACAGGCAGCCAGCGGCGCACTCTGGAAATGCCGCGGTGGCGCCTGCGCCGCCCCCTCACATGACGTGTCACATGAGGGGCGGCGCCAGTGCAACATGCTTAGACTGGGCTGCAGGCGCCACCGCGGCATTTACAGAGTGCGCCGCTGGCTGCCTGTTAAGAGCACTGTCACTGATGACCATCACAGGAAAACCAGCGGGGGCCCACTATGATGCCCCAAACTGCCCCCCTACTGACCCGCAGGCCCTCAGAGCCAGTGAGCAAGGGGGGCAATATATATCCATGTTTGAGGTGCTGTGGGCAAATATATTCATGTTTGAGGTGCTGGGGGCAAATATATTCATGTTTGAGCTCCTGGGCAAATATATTCATATTTGAACTACTGGGGGCAAATATATTCATGTTTGAGCTTCTGGGGGCAAATATATTCATGTGTGAGTTACTGGGAGCAAATATATCCATGTTTGAGGTACTGGGGCAAATATATTCATGTTTGAGCTACTGGGGGCAAATATATTCATGTTTGAGCTACTGGGGGCAAATATATTCATGTTTGAGCTTCTGGGGGCAAATATATTCATGTGTGAGCTATTGGGAGCAAATACAGTATATCCATGTTTGAGGTACTGGGGCAAATATATTCACGTTACAGCTACTGGGGGCAAATATATTCATGTTTGAGCTACTGGGGGCAAATATATTCATGTTTGAGCTACTGGGGCAAATATATTCGTGTTTGAGCTACTGGTGGCAAATATATTCGTGTTTGAGGTACTGGGGGCAAATATATTCATGTTTGAGGTACTGGGGCAAATATATTCATGTTTGAGCTGCTGGGGGCAATATATATATCCATGTGTGAGCTGCACATTACTGTGGGTTTTATTGCTGTGGAGCTCTGTGATATGCTCATACACTCTGCACATTACATTGTATCACAGTTAAGGGGTTCAATGCCCTAATGGTGGAAGGGAATCGGGGCATGGTAACGTGTCCACAGGTAGGGGGGGCGCACAATTCTTGGCTGGCCCCGGGCGCTGACAACCCACGCTACGCCACTGCACACACTGCAAGATGCTTGAAGTCCAGTGTGAAGTCTCCACAGTCTGTGTTGATTTGGGGAGCCATGTCATCTGCTGGTGTTGGTCCACTGTGCTTCATTAAGTCCAGGGTCAATGCAGCCATCTACCAGGAGATTTTGGAGCACTTAATGCTTCCTTCCGCAGACGAGCTTTATGGGGATGCTGATTTCATTTTCCAGCAGGACTTGGCACCTGCCCACACTGCCAAAAGCACCAAAACCTGGTTCAATGACCATGGGATTACTGTGCTTGATTGGCCAGCAAACTCGCCTGACCTGAACCCCATAGAGAATATATGGGGCATTGCCAAGAGAAAGATGAGAGACATGAGACCGAACAATGCAGAAGAGCTGAAGGCCACTATTGAAGCATCCTGTTCTTCCATAACAACTCAGCAGTGTCACAGGCTGATAGCTTCCATGCCACATTGCCGCATTGAGGCTGTAATTGCTGCAAAAGGGGCCCAAACCAAGTACTGAGTACATTCTGCATGCTTATACTTTTCAGAGGTCCCATATTGTTCTACGTACAATCCTTGTTTTATTGATTGCATGTAATATTCTAATTTTCTGAGATTGTGGATTTGGGGTTTTCATGAGCTGTAAACCATAATCATCACAATTATGACAAATCATGGCTTGAACTATCTAGCTTTGCATGTAATGAGTCCATCTCATATATTAGTTTCACCTTTTAAGTTGCATTACTGAAATAAATTAACTTTTGCACGATATTCTAATTTTTCAAGTTTCACCTGTATATCAAGGGACTTGAGTGTTGTAAAAAAAATTGTAGAATATTAAAGTAGGAACTTGTGGGTTTGAAATATGACTACAAAATATTAATGTACGGACATTCGCGCTATTACTGTAACAGTAAAACAATAGTTTACACACAATATGACTATAACAGTGTAATGTCCAGACTTGTGAGAATGAAATTTAAATTGTGTGTTTTTACTTTAAATGCAGATCCTACTTAAGTCATTTAGGTAGACATAAAAAATCTAATTTTTGACTGTAGGTTTGTAGGATTATGAGCACATGTGATACAATGTTTTGGCAGAAAGATAGATACAGGGAGACAAATGCAGATAGTGTAAGGGATACAGGAAAAGACAGATAAATAGATAAATGCTGAAAAGTTTTGTTTAGACAGTATCAGAGACAAAAAGATACAGGACAGGATAGACACTACACTCAATAGCCTCCTGCAGCTCTTTCTTTCATGCTCAGGCTCACAACTCCTGCTGCTGACTCTTGGATGCTCTCTCTGCACAATCTCAAGTCACATGTCCACATGGTGGAGGGGTTTCCTGATAGTTTAAAGTGGCAGTACAGAGTTACTGTATGGTAAGCCCTGCACAGCCAGAAGGGTAAAGTGCCAGCATTATGTGCTGCCTTGAATAGGGGCAGGCAGGGTAATTACTCCACCCTGTCTGCAGCAGTGTCCCAAGAGAGAGTCCAGTACATTTAATTTTCAGGATGCTGAACACTATCTTGGGGCTGTCACTGCAAATTCGGGAAAATTTGGCAAGTTGGCAGTATGTATGTCTTCTCTATTTGACCACCAGCTTTGTTTAAATCAAAACAAGCATTTTTTTAGCATAGTAAGTCTTTCATGACAAGATTATTTCTTTATTGTTATTGATGTATGATATTTTACCTCTTTATCTATAGCATTCTCATCAGCGTAAGTACAATCTTCAGGTGTTTTAGTCAGGTTTTCAAGTTTCTTTATTATTTGTTCATATTGGCTTGAGTTCCTCTGCATTAATTCACCTTTTCTTGTTGATCTGATGAAAACAGTACATTTTGATTAGAATTATATGGAATATTTTTTAATCTTTTAGTAAACAGCCTTGTTACCAAGGTGCAAGGGGGCCCTATTACATACTTAACACTAACGTTAGTGGTCAGCTGTGTGAGCATTAAAGTTAGGTTAAATGGCCTTAGCGCGGGCCGACCATATTACCTTCTCAACTCTAACGGGTTAAAATAAAACCTATTAGCTATTCGGAGATTGCACGAGTTTACTTTACTTTGCGCTCCCTATGCTTAACATGGGGAGTGCAAAGAATTAATTAGCTTGGAGCCAGTGCTAACTGATTCTGCGGACTCTGTTATCACCAGCTTCAAATCCCCCAAAAATCAAATACTCACCTCTTGTGCTGCGGCAAGAATGGCGGCCCGATCTGTCACTTCTGGCCGTCAGGAGCAGAGTGAGACTGGGGGTTAAAAGTCTTCAGTCTCCCTCTGCGAATCACTCCGGCAACCTACAGGATCTTGCGAGAGGCGAGACCCCGAAGGTCATGTGACCAGCAGTCGAAGCCTCAATGGAGTCCTATGGACTCCATTGAGGGGATGCTCGAGGCGGCGCTTAGCGCTGCCTCAAGTATCCTGAGGCTTAGTGCTGAATTAGGAGCAGACTGCTGGATTAGCGCCTTCCCGGTAATATGGAGCTAAAACGGGGACGCTAAGGAGAAACCTGCAGGTGCAGGTTTTCCTCCTTAGCATTCCTGTTTTAGCGGACAGTATGTAATACTGCCCAAGGTAGGCAAAGTCAAACAGGATTAAATGGACATGTCATGGACAAGCTCATTTAAAGAAAATTGATCAATAGATAAAGGTGTACAGATTCAAATACCCTGCAACCGGTACATCTACATTATCAGGCCTCCAGTTTTGTGTCATTTGAAGAGTAATAATGGAAGGTCTACACAAGGCTTATGTGCTTCCTTCATTTAGAATTGCAAATGATGCAGTGGAATAGAACCCACCTAAAAAGATTTGTGTCTTACAGTCTGGCAGTCCTGCAATGTTTAGTGCCAGTCATGCTGTTATTATTATGAACCCAGGTTTAATAAATGGCTTAAAATTATAAAACCAAAAATCAATATAGGTAAGATAACCGAGAGGTATATTTCAGAGGTAAACCAAAAACAAATACAATTATTTTATTCTTAAAATGATTTTTTATGTCATTTGAATGAAGAAGGAGGTGAAATACAGCAGATTGCATCCACTGTGTCATTCTCTGAAGTTTTGCCTGTGCATAACATTCAGGATAGGCAGATGCGCAATAGGGAATTTAAATTGTGGCTTCAGGAATGGTGTCGAGAGCAAGGATTTGGCTTTGTGTCCCATGATAGCTCTAATTGGAGCAGAAAGGAACTGTATAAAAAAGATGGTTTGCATCTTACTCATAGGGGAACATATGTTCTCAGTGAGAAGTTCAAAAGGTTTCGCAAAGAAATATTTAAACTAGGAGGGGGGGACAAAAGGGTAAAAAACAATCTGCCTGATTGTCCCCCAAAACTAAATCGGAGGGTGCAAGCAACATGCGGGGAAAAAAATTACAAGCTCAGAGTCGTGTCTATAAATGCTCGCAGTTTAGTCAATAAAATCAATGAACTGGAGGCAATGATGGCAGCTGAAAAAGTAGATTTAGTGGCGGTTACTGAGACATGGTTCAGTGAGAAAAATAACTGGGACATAACAATACCGGGGTACTCTTTATATAGAAAAGACAGAGAAGGTAGGAAAGGAGGAGGAGTGGCCCTGTATGTGAAAAACAACATAAAAACGAACCAAATAAAAGTGAGCGAGGTGAACATAGAGTCAGTTTGGGTTACGCTAACATTTGGCAATCATACAGTAGCTCGTGTAGGTGTGATCTATAGACCCCCTGGACAAGTAGAAGAGCTTGATAATCTGCTGCTTGAGGAAATAGCCAAAATGGCAATGAAGGGGGAAGTTATTATCATGGGGGACTTTAATCTTCCTGATGTGAACTGGAAAACCAAAACAGCTGGGTGCACCAGGAGTACAAATATTCTAAACTCCCTACTGGGATTATCTCTAACACAAGTAGAGGAGCCGACCCGTAAAGAGGCCATATTGGATTTAATACTCACAAATGGAGGTTTGGTATCGGACGTTGTTGTAGGTGAAAATTTGGGATCTAGTGATCACCAGTCAGTATGGTTTAATATAAGAACAGGGATGGAGCCGCACCACACAAAAACAAAAGTTTTAGACTTTAAAAAAACTGATTTTTCTAAAATGAGACTTTGTGTGAAGGAGTCATTATCAGACTGGAGGAGTTTAATGGGAGTCCAGGAGAAATGGGATTATTTAAAGGAAGCATTATTGAAGGCCACAGGCAATTGCATTCGACTTGTTAGCAAAAACAAAAAAGGGAAGAAACCACTGTGGTACTCTGCAGAAGTGGCCAAAATAGTGAAGAACAAAAAGACAGCATTCAATAATTATAAAAAAACTCAGAGTGAAGAAGATAGGCAAACCTATAAGATTAGGCAGAAAGAGGCAAAGCAATTTATAAGAGCTTCCAAAGCACATGCAGAAGAGAAAATAGCTCAGTCAGTAAAAAAGGGGGACAAAACATTTTTTAGATACATAAACGAGAAATGAAAAGTAAAACAAGGATTAGTTAGATTAAAAACAAAGGAAGGAAGGTATGTAGAAGAGGATAAAAGTCTCGCTGACTGCCTCAATGAATATTTTTGTTCAGTCTTTGCAGAAGAAAAGGAAGGAAAGGGACCTCAGCTAGGAGGAAACACTAACGAGACAATTACATATCAGTTTACAGAGGAGGAGGTTCTACAGCAGCTGTCTAAAGTAAAGACAAATAAGTCAATGGGGCCTGATGGGATCCACCCTAAATTATTAAAAGAGCTCAGTGATGTAATAGCAAAACCGTTAACAGATTTATTTAACCAATCCTTGCTAATGGGAGTCATCCCAGAAGACTGGAAATTAGCAAATGTTGTGCCCATTCACAAGAAGGGTAGTAGGGAGGAATCTGGGAACTATAGGCCAGTTAGTTTTACGTCAGTAGTGGGGAAATTAATGGAAACCATGTTAAAGGAAAGGATTGTTGACCATCTAAAAACACATACATTACAGGATCAGAAACAACATGGGTTTACCTCAGGGAGATCATGCCAAACTAATCTTATTGATTTTTTTGATTGGGTAGCAAAAATAATAGACACAGGTGGTGCAGTAGACATTGCTTATTTAGATTTCAGTAAGGCTTTTGATACTGTTCCGCATAGAAGGCTTATCAATAAATTGCAATCTTTGAGCTTGGATTCCAATATTGTTGAATGGATTAGGCAGTGGCTGAGTGACAGGCAACAGAGGGTTGTGGTAAATGGAGTTTATTCGGCGCAAGGTCTTGTTACCAGTGGGGTACCTCAGGGGTCAGTACTTGGACCCATTCTATTTAATATTTTTATTAGTGATATTGCAGAAGGTATTAATGGAAAAGTATGTCTTTTTGCTGATGACACAAAGATTTGCAACAGGGTTGACGTTCCTGGAGGGATCAGCCAAATGACAAATGATTTAGGTAAACTAAAAAAATGGTCGGAGCTGTGGCAATTGAGTTTTAACGTGGATAAGTGCAAGATAATGCACCTGGGACGTAAAAACCCAAGGGCTGAATATAGAATATTTGATACAGTCCTAACCTCAACATCTGAGGAAAGGGATTTAGGGGTTATTATTGCAGAGGATCTAAAGGTAAATAGTCAATGTAATAGAGCAGCAGGAAATGCTAGCAGAATGCTTGGTTGTGTAGGGAGAGGTATTAGCAGTAGGAAAGGGGAAGTGCTCATGCCACTGTACAGAGCACTGGTGAGACCTCACTTCGAGTACTGTGTGCAGTACTGGACACCGTATCTCCAGAAGGATATAGACATCTTAGAGAGAGTTCAGAGAAGGGCTACTAAAATGGTGTACGGCTTGAAGGAGAAAAGTTACCAGGAAAGGCTTAATGATCTTAACATGTACAGCTTGGAAAAAAGACGAGACAGAGGAGATATGATAGAAACATTTAAATACGTAAGGGAATCCACAAGGTAGAGGAAGGGAGTATATTTAAAAGCAAACAAAGTAGCAAAACAAGAGGACATAGTCTTAGATTAGAGGGGCAAAGGTTTAAAAGTAATCATGTAAACATGTTTCTATGTTTCTATGTTTCTAAGAAACCACATGATTCATACTTTACGTTGTCTTGGTCTTTTTCAGGTGTGTCAGGTGTAGCATTCCTAAAGAAAAATAAAATGTTATTAATTTACAATAAATATTATGAAAGTCACAATAGCCTTCTAGTTACATGCAGTAGACTTACAAATTATTTTCTGTGCACTGAGTGTAATGCCCCATGATTTGGGTTTTGTTTGTATATTTTAATGGTATGTATTGAATCTGCCTTTTACTGCTTACAGTTATGATTTCATAGCTATTTTGTTCCTGCTGGGTCACCAGAGCCTTGCTGCATCTTGCTAGCTCCGCCCCTTTTTCCTCAGGCTAGTGTCTGAGGTAATATTTACTGGTAACCTAGCAGCCAGCTTTACTCTATGCTGACAGAGCGAATGCCTTTTTCATCTGCAACACTATTATAAAGATTGTCAGTCTGATCAATAAAGGTATCAACTGGATTCATCTTTCTACGTGTCAGTTTTGCTGAGTTGACGCTGTCTGACGAACTTTCATCGTGTGAGTACTGGTCAAATACAGAGTAGTCTCAAGCAACTACGCCTCACAGCATTGCTAGCGAGGCAGAATACTGAGTATGACTTTAAAACTTTGGGGGTTATTCAGAGAGCACCGAAATGTCGTCAATATTTTTGTGCTCGCTCATTCCCCACACTTCACTGCACTTTGGGGAAACAAATTTCCCCACCCTGCGGTGAATTCAGCATTCACCGCAGGGTCCCCGGAGTGCAGGGAACACCCGCCGAAGACCAGCAAAACTCCAGCCGAAAACAACCATAAAAAACAAGTCAGAAAAAGTAAACGAGCCGCTAAACACAGAGCAGACCACAAGCCAGAAATAGCCGACAAGCTGACGAACGAAGTAAAAAAAAAATCAATACCCTTGAAAGTGTCAAAATTTAAACATTGTTTGGAAAAAAACTACAAAATGAAAATGTCTGAAATTAACATAGAAGATCCTATGAATGATAATTAAAAGGTCTGTTACAGAAAAAAGAAAAAACGCTTTAAAGAAAAAAACGGGAAACAAATTTTGCGTGAAAAATGTCTAAAAGATCCTAAAAAGAATCAATAAATATATAGAGACTTTTTACTTCAGATTAAAATAATAAACGGTTTATTAGATATTGGTTAAAAACAGGAATATTTTTTAACATTGAAACCTATGGGATTCGCCTGAATAAACCTGCCGAATGAAACCACCAAACAGCAGGGCTCTTCGGCAACTTTTCACTGCTGTCCTGTTCTCTGAATAGATTAACCATTGCTTCTCTGTGGAGGATTTCACTGCCTTCGAACAGGCACCGTACTTGCTGGCAGTTCACCATAATTTGGCGAACTGCCTGCTCTCTGAATAGCCGAATGGCACTGAAATGTAACTGTACAGGGAAATTCCCTGTTCGGTGGCCAGATCGGCTGTCTCTGAATAACCCCTTTAGTGTATTTATTCCAATATTTATTAATGTATCTCTAATGTTATTTGTTTTGATTTGATTGTAAACAACTGCACGAAGCAGAAACTCAAGAACATTGCCGCATCCGCCCTTTTCTGACGTAAAATATTGCAACGGTGCTGGTTCATGCGCTTGTCATTTCATGGCTTGATTACTGCAACTCGCTCCTTACTGGCCTCCCAAATGTCCGTATTGCCCCTTTGCAATATGTAATGAATGCAGGCTCCAGGGTAATTTTTCTTAACCAGACACACCTTGCGTACCTTCCTCCTCTGTCGGCCCCTCCATTGGCTTCCTGTACATTTCAGGAAACAGTTTAAAATACGGACGCTCACTTTCAAATCGCTGAATAACTTGACCCCCATTTACATGTCTTTGTTACTCCGCAAGCATGTCCCGTCTAGACGACTCCAGTCACTGGGCGAACACCACCTGCACTGTCTACACCCGCACTGCCAACTCTCACCTCCAAGACTTCTCAAGGGCAGCTACAGTCCTGTGGAATGACTTGCCTTGCCCTATCTAACTCTCCCCTAATCTTCAAGCCTTCAAGAAATCCCTCAAAACCCATCTCTTCAGATTAGCGTACCACTGGTGCAACTCAACCCCTGCTCACCTACTCCCACATGATTGAAGCTGCTTCCATTGCCCCACCATTCCCAAACCACTGGCACTAAAGATCCTGACGTCTGGTAAAAATCCCCTTGTCTTCCACAACCCCTATAGACTGTAAGCTCCTATGAGCAAGGCCCTCTACACCTACTGTTTCCATCCTTTGTCCATTTATCTGTATCTTGTTTCCTTTAGTTATTGAAAAGCGCTATAGAAATTGTTGGCGCCATATAAATAGATTGCAGATATTGAAGGTGCTCCCACTCACTGCATCAGCCAAATGTTTCCAACACTTTGTTGTTTCTATGCCAGGAAGAATGAAGGGAGTTCTGAAGGCAAAAGGGGGTTCAACCTGGTACTAGTAAGGTGTACCTAATAAAGTGGCTGGTGAGTGTATGTTATGTACATTCTTGAAAAAGGCCTTTGGGGGACGAAATGTCAGGTTGCTGTTTTTTAATGAGTCAATAATATTAACATAGTACTATTCTGAATACTACTAATTGTTACATATTGCAAACGACCCTTTCATACGTAAGCTATTTCTTATTTCACATGTGAAAGCATAGAAGTCTATGGGCCATATTACATATTTGTTGCTAACTTAACCAGAGCTGTTGTAAACTTCCCAGAGCCATTATAGCCTATGGAGGTTTTAAGTTTACAACAGCTCTGGTTAATTTAGCACCAAGTATGTAATATGGCCCTATGTCTCTCCCAATATTTAGGTAAGGTATTCACCTTAGAGTCTTTTCCAACTTTTGCGCTTTTGCTTCAAGTTTTTTTATTTCTTTTTCATCATTTGGACTTCTCCTTTTTTCAAGTTTCTTGGTTAGATGAAGATCTAAATGCTCTGCTAGTTGTTCCACTTTATTTGCATGAAAGCTAGAAAGAAAGTCAAGAGGTTATATTACTGTCAGCTGCATATTTAGCATTTATCCACTTGCATTGTTTAATGATAGTGTATAACCGAACTCATGCTCACCTACAATGGTTGCACATCCCAACAGTTCCGTTCGAAAGGCCCAAGATTTACACATTTCTATAGAAAAACAGACCCTTGCACCCTCTACTGGCAGGGACGATCTGCTCACATCACCTGGTGCCAATAAATCTCTGCTGCTGCAACCGCAGTTCCAGACCAGGAGTGAGTCCCATCACGCGGCCACCATATCGCCTCCCGGACACACTTATTTAACTGAGCAGCTGGTGCACATCACCCCCAGGAGAGTAGTGCTGTGGAGCCCAAACTCACCACCGCGCCACTTTCAATCTGCAGGACAGTAAGCCGTGGCTCTGCCAACTTGGGATTCAGTCCAGATGCCTTGCTAATTATTGCAAACTACCTTCACCATTTCTACAGCGCCAGAAACTACATTGTTTTGGGGAGGTCAGAGCTGGGCCTCTAGCCCAACAGCTATACCCCTATCCTAACCTGTGTCTAATACAGTGTCTCTCTCTGAAAACATAATATATATTTTTTCTTTCTCTCCTGTCTGACATCTGCCACAGCCGACTTTGAGAAACTTTGCACTACACCAACTCAATAATTTTTTCTATATATACAGTAATACCTTGGATTGGGAGCATAATTCATACCGGAAATGATCTTGTAATCCAAAGCACTCTTATATCAAAGCAAATTTCCCCATAAGAAATAATGGAAACTCTGACAATTCCTTCCACAACCATTAATTTGAAAATGATTACAGTAATCCAAAATACTGTACAGTATAAAGTAAAAATAAAACAAATTAACCTGCACATTGCCTCTGTGGAATCAGTTAGCACCAGCTCTAAACTACCCTAAAAAATCAGATACTCACCTCTCATGCCGAGGTGCGAACTGTGGATCGATCTGCCGCTTCTGGCCGCCGAAAGCAGAGTGAGACTGGAGACTAAAGGTGCCCTGTCTCCCTCGCCTATCACACCACGGACCTGCACGATCTCGCGAGAGCGAGATCTTGCAGGTCACGTGACCCGGCAGGAATAGCCTCCTAGGAGAGGAAACTCCTTGCGGTGCGTTAGTGCTGTCACGAGGAACCAGTGGATTAGCGCCTTGTTATGGGGCAAGCTTCTGAATCAGTGCCTGCCCCGTAATATGGTGTTAAAACAGAGACACTAAGGGAAACCTGTAGGCTCAGGTTTTCCACTATAACGTTACTGTTTTAGCGCCAACATTGCAGTACTGCCTTTACTGTTTTATGATTCCCTGATGACATGATTTCCTGAATGCACTATTTACTTCAAGGGTCGGCAACTTACGGCCCACGGGCCGTTTAAGGCCTGCCGCCCTGTTGCTAAGGCCCGCGGGTGTCTGTGATAAAATCACGGACACCCGGGGCGCAATAAAAATCCCCGAAACCAGAAAATATTGTCGGCGGCCACGTTACAATCCTCCTACGAGTGGCTGTCAGCATAAAGCTCTGCCGCTCGCTGCCTGGGTGGGATCTATCCACCAGCCAGCCGCGATCTCGCGAGATCGCGGCTGGCTGGTGGATAGATCCCACCCAGGCAGCGAATGGCAGAGATTTATGCTGGTGGCCGCTCAATGGAGGAAAAGTACGCGGCTGCCGGGAATGACAAGTTGGAGATGGCAGAGGACGTGAGCTGGGGGCAATATTTCCATGTGAGCTGGGGGCAATATTTCCATATGAGCTAGAGGCAATATTTCCATGTGAGCTGGGGGCAATATTTCCATGTGAGCTGGGGGCAATATTTCCATATGAGCTGGGGCAATATATCCGTGTGAGCTGGGGCAATATATCCATGTGTGAGCTGGGGGCAATATATCCATATGAGCTGGGGCAATATATCCATGTGTGAGCTGGGGCAATATATCCATGTGTGAGCTGGGGGCAATATATCCATATGAGCTGGGGCAATATATCCATGTGTGAGCTGGGGGCAATATTTCCATGTAAGCTGGGGCAATATTTCCATGTGTGAGCTGGGGCAATATATCCATGTGTGAGCTGGTGGCAATATATCCATGTGTGAGCTGGGGGCAATATATCCATGTGTTGCGTTATTACAATAGTATCATCATTTATTAGCTTTGTAGGTGAATGTGGCCCTCCATGCATTCACAATTGTTGCATTCGGCCCTCAGGTAGGGAAAGGTTGCCTACCCCTGATTTACTTGTAAATGTTGTGTGCACAATAAAAAATTAATTGTCAAATAAAAAAACAAAAAAGCAATATTGACCATTATCTGTTCGCTAACACCAGAAGAAGCCGCTAAGAAGCTGATGAGTGTGGTGTTGTCATATGTGTTTCTACAATAGGAACAGTATAGAAATGATTTCAAATGTTATCTGAGTGGTCACACATTCCTGAGCTCCCTTCTCTCCTTCAGTGGGGTCTAGGAGGGCTGATTCAGGCACCTCTTAAAGAAAAGGTAAGATTTACTGGGCTATTTTTTTGTACTTTTTCCCCCCCACTTATACATTTTAATGTTTTTCTACCTAGGAGAATTGTCGTGATGTGGGCATGTGGGATTATCGCTTTTATGGCCAGTTTAAGCAAACTAAAAATCTCTTTTACTTTGTAGTTGTATATAGGATTTTGAGCACATATGCATATATTCTCGGTTGTGTTGATAGCTATGTGGCTGTTTTCTACTTTTGCTGTTCTGCGCAGGGTTAGTGGAAGTCATGCAAGCTATGGCCCCTCTTACACGCTTTTGCGCGAGGACAAAACCATTTGCGCGGAACGTCGTAGTACGACGTTCACGCAAACGATGCGCGTTATTGTCTACTGCGATTGACCCTGTGCGAGCGCAAGTTCATGCGCGCATCCTATACTTAACATTGTGAGCGCAAATGTGTTAGTGCGGATGGTATTACAATCTTCGCACAAAGTCGTACGAGCAACGTTTGCGCAAATTTTTGTAACGTCTTTGAAAACTTGGTGTTAACTGCAAATATGATAGTTGTGGTCAAAACGAAATAACTCAGCAATAAAAAAAAAAATACAGCACAGTACAGTTACACATTCTACACATGCCCAGACATAAAAAATTAATATTTTGTCCAAATTTTTTTTTGCTGCAGCACATATACGCAGATTGACTTTGACAGGCTCAACAACCTAACTTTAGAAAATGGTGGTTCTTAATTCTGATTGCCCACGATTCCTGCACGCAACGTTCATTTGCGCACGAATTTGTGCATCGGATTTGCGCATGAAAAAACATGAAGGCTGAAAAAATGCGCTCGGATCAGAATGCCGAATTTTCACGCGATAACGTTTTTTGCGTGCGCAAAAAAAAATTAGATGCGCGAGCGCATTTGCGCGAAGCGTGTAATAGGGGCCAGAGTGTGTGAAGTTTTAACATTCTATATATATTGTCTCGCACCTAATTTTTGCAGTGGAAACATAAGTAACACTTCAATTGGTGCAGACCATATAAACGCTGCCTTCAAACAACATTTAACTATGATGAGCAAAAGAATTGTAAAAATTATCTTGGCACATGGGTGTGAAACATTAATATTTAAAGAGTTAAAAAAAGATATTGATAAATTGCATTTTTAAAAAATATATTCATACAGTAATTGAATGTGTTAACCCTCCACCACAAAAAAAAAAAAATCAAGTATGAGAATGATTTCACAACTTACCCAAAAAACAGAGCTGGCAGTTTATTCTCTTCTTTAAGCTTCTCAACAAGAATAGGAAAGTATTTAATATAATTCACCTGATGACAAGTTTCAATTTGAAGGTGTTCAAGTACGTTTATAGCCTAAGAGTAAAACACCATTGTAAGACAATATATTAACATTTTATATTCATTTCTGTAATCAAATACGTTGAATCATTTTTATGTATTGACTTAACTAATGTGTTTACCTAACACAATGTGGTGAGTAGCACTGTTCGCTACTCCTTCCTTGTGAGTAGTTTTCAGTATCACTATTTTGGCATACAGTATTCCATCTTTGTTATCATTCAGTATCATGTGGCATATGTTCCGAAGTTGTATCAAAATATAAGCATATCGTTTGTTGTGCAATTCATATACATTACTCTTTATATATGTGATGTTATTTTGTACACAATATGGGGATGTGTGGAAGATTAAATATGATGCACAATGGTCTTTTTTCAATCTATGTAACTTTATTACTATATTAGTTCAGTTACCTTCCTTTCATGGCCATTTTTTATCCAGTTAACGAATTCTTTCATCAGATCTTCCTGATATAAATTTGCATCCGTTTTTGTTATGTCTATTTTGTTCTTAAATCGTACATATTCTTCAGGATCCAGCTCCTAGATTAATTAGAATGATTACAGTTTGAGTTTAATTACCGTAGTGATTTTAATTAACCCAATCGCACAACTCTGATACATAAAAGCTACATGTATAGTAGAAGTAGAGTATTATTTTTTTATATAGTTTTAACATTTCGAATATAATATATATAGAGATTAGGTAGGCCGCGTTAGTCCAGAGATATATATATATCTGGACTAACACGGCCTACCTAATCTATATATATATATATACATATAAGTAAATAATCTAAATGCACACGAAGACTTAGAAAAGCAATATCAAAATATTTATTATTGCATGGATCAACGTTTCAGTCCCCTCTGGAACTTTTCTCAAGAGAAAAGTTCCAGAGGGGACTGAAACGTTGATCCATGCAATAATAAATATTTTGATATTGCTTTTCTAAGTCTTTGTGTGCATTTGGATTATTTACTTATGAAATTATGCAGCCAGATTGCACCAAAGCAGGTACGGACTGTTTTTTGCTACACAGAGTGCGGGGCTCTTTGGAATTTATATATACATATATATATAATTAAATTTCACTTAACAGCAGCACTCCAACTTCTTCAATGTTGCTTTATTGCACGTAGGTAAAAATCAAAGTTTCAATCTGCTCACCACAGATTTTCTTCAGGACATGTGCAAATCACAAAGTACAGACATATTTATACACAAAGTTACACACCACCAAAGTGCTCCCCGCCCTGTTCCATCAGCTCACCGATCGCCGCCACCTGGTGATGACGTCAGAGCGACCCGATCATGAGACCCGTTTTCATGGCAATAAAGGAAACAAAATTTCCATCATAGTGGTTGCCATTACCTGTGTCCCACAATAGAATAAACTACTCAAGGATCACATGAAGGATTATAGCGTGCTGTCGCACTATGCAAAATTGCAGATTACAAAAATTGAAATCCCATCATATTACTGATTACTGCAGGCCACCAATCTACATAAGGAAAATAGCAGTGTAAGAATGTATAGGTGAACCTGCAGTGTACCTTTTTTAGTGCACCAGGACTTTATGCGCAAACACCAAACTTTCCATAACACCACCACCATGTTTCACAGTGGGGATGGTATTCTTGTAAGGCATATTGTAACTGGGCCTTTTTTGTGTCATTAGCACAGTAAAGCTTCTTTCTGGCAACTTGAAGCTCATTTTTGTTCAATCCTTGACACAACCACATCGTCTTTTTCCAGAGCAGCCTGTGTTTATCCTGCTGTTACCTGTTTTTTTTTTATTTATATGACAAACAATTCTTCTGGCAGTTGTGGCTTCAGTCTTTCTCAGTCTATCTGACCTTGGCTTGGTATCAAGAAATCCTCAAATTTTCCACTTCTTAAAAAGTGATTGAACAGTCGACTGGCATTTTCAAGACTTTGAATATCTTTTTATATCCTTTTCCATCTTTATAAAGTTCCATTACCTTGACACGCAGGTGTTTTGACAGTTTATTCTGCTCCCCATGGCTCAGTATCTAACCTGCTCAGTTGATCCACATGAGAGCTAACAAACTCATTGACTATATATATATATATATATATATATATATATATACAGACACTAATTGCAATTTAAAAAGCCACAGATGTGGGAAATAAACCTTTAATTGTCATTTTATCCTTTGTGTATCACATTGTGGACAGTATTACATAGTTGGTGCTAACTTAACCAGAGCTGGTGTTAACTTAACAGCTCCATAGGCTATAATAATAATCTGGTAAGTTTACAACAGCTTTGGTTAAGTTAGCACCAACTATGTAATACTGCCCTGTGTGTCTGTAACAAGGCCAAACATTACCAGGTATGTAATTTTTTGATCAGGACCATTTGGGTAATTTTTGTTGTCATGATTTAACCGCTTCGCTGCGGAGGACGTGCTCAGAGCGTCCTCCCTTTGTAGCCAGTGATCGGCCAGATTCTGGCCAATCGCTGTGCCCCCCGGTGCGGGCTAACATCCTTGATGTCAGCCTTGCATCCAGGACCACCGCAGGCACTAATAGATGTCATCGCGGCGGCATGATGACATCTATTACAGGTGCCCACCCCTTCCGTTCGGGGCAGCAATAAAGTCAGGCACTGTTTGGCACCAAACGGTGCCTGGCTTTAACCCCTTGGGGACCGGATCGCTATTCGGCGCCAAAAAGCACCAGTTAGCGATCCTCTCCTGGAGCTGGCCGACATCTTGGATGTTGGCCAAGCTTCCAGGATCTCCCCCTGACGACTGGCGTCATCGTGCATAGCGCGATGATGTCAGCTCTGGAGTTAACCCCTAGCTGCCTAAAATGGTGGAGATAGGGGGTTCCAACCAGAGCATGGCCTTTCCAACGATACCAAACATGACCATGTTAAAAGTTAAGAAAAAATAAATAAATAAAAATGAAAATAAAACAATATTTCAGAATTTTTTTTAAAAAAAATAAACAGTTTTTTTTGTTTTGTTTTTGTTAATGCAGCAATATTGTTCCATTTTCAATTATAATGTGAACAATGATGCAGCACTAACGATTTTTGTATAGGTGCGTTTATTAAAAATCGTGTGATTTTCCCCCAAAAAAAATGTAATGAGTCCCCATTTCTAATTTTTTTAACAAGCGCAACCCATAGAAAATATAAGCACAAATGTTAAAATGTGAAAAAAAAACTTTACACTTTGTAAATTATTGAAAATTTAAATTACATTGCATTTTTTGTTATAATATACAGACAGGACACGACGAATACATATAATAATGATATATTATCAATCTGACGAGTCTGCCGGAAAGAACAATATATAATATGTTTGGGTCATATAATAAAATATGGCTTCAAAACGCGTTTAAACATGATGAGTGAAATTGGTAAAAATTACCTCAGCACACAGGCGTGAAATGCTTCAGCAGCGAAAGGGTTAAAAAGGAGCTAAACCACTATGTGGTAATACATGGCTTCATATGATCACTATACTTAAATAATAGACATATTTTGGCATGATCAGATTTTCAATATCAATGCCAAAATTTCAGGTTTTCTGCCATGATATGCAGACTTTAGAGCACAACTGTATATAGTCAGCAAGGCTATTATTATCTCTATCTCAAATTATCTGAAAAGACAATGCAATCACCTCTAAAATATACGCAGCAGCTCATTGTTTGAGCTTAATTTCCCTTCCAGTATTTCAATGCAATTCAGTAAACCTGTCCTTTTAAATTACCATATCTTATTGTTTTCAGTGCTATTGTTTAGTTATATATAACGTAGTTATTGTTTAACTAGCAAAATAGATACATGAAATGACATTCTTACCTGTACTCTAGGCCACTCTGTCCATTCGATCTTCATTGTGTCATATAATTTTATGCTTTCACGGGGAGAGAAATCCATATCATGTGGAATGCCATAGTTCTTAATCTAAATTATAGAAACATTTGTTATATTGATGTTCTCAGATTCTGTAGCAGGATATTGTTGGACTTGATCGATTACTTCTAAAAGAGGAGTAATGTGATAGCTCCGCATATATTTTATTAACACTTCATTTAAGGATATTCCAATAAGATTGTTTTGAATCAGGCAAGAAGAAAGCACAAAACTGAAATATGGAATCATACATTTAATATGACCTTAAAGGATATTCTACACACCTAACCACTTCAGCGTCTTAATTTCTGACTACTTTACTAAACTAGCTGTCTAGTTTCACCATCACTGGAGCGAGGACAGCATCAGATAAAATATCATGTTTTTTCATATTTAGCAATTCTTTACTCACGTGATCAATTGTTAAAGCTCCAAATGGATGAGAGTGTTCCAAAGTGATTTCACCTTGTTTTACAAGGCACATGTACTTTTCCAAGTCATTGAATCTCTTGTTGTGCACCACTATAAAATTAAGTAAAACATTTTTACATATGATAATTAGAATTTGGTTATTAAATATTGTCTGGTCTAGCATATATATTTACCTAAATGAACTCTGTAAGACCTTTGCTGCTTTACGTTTTTTGATTTTCCTCCCCTGTGCGATGTTTTTGGGGCTTCAAGGCCTTCTGCAATTTCGTCACATTCCAGCCAGTATCGCTTTACAGACTGCAGCCACCTTTGTAATTAATAATATAACAATACAAATTACAATATTGCCTGCGCATACGTCGACAGAATGTGTACTTCTATATTTCAACAAAAAGCACAAGCCACAGAAACATACAGGGTTATTCAGAGAAAGGTGAAACTCTGGAGAACTTTTGGAGAAGTGAAAATTCTCTTTCAAATTAGATGATTTGGAAAGTGAGATAAATGGGAGAATTTTTCTGGTTTGGCTATTTTGACTTAGAATTTTCACTTCTCCAGTCATTCTCCTGAGTTTCACCTTTCTTTGAATAGACCTGATAGTTCAATGGGGTGCTACAACAAAGGGTGCAGATTTTATGAGTGCAACTGCGTCAGTCCTTCTGAGGTCCCTGTCAGAAACGACCATGCAACAGGAATGCCTTTTACAAACATGCTGATATCTGACCGACATGATTTACATTTTGTCCTAACTTTGAGACTAACTCAAATACATTACCTAGAGCTATGATAGAGATCCTTGGTGCCCCAAGACCCAAATTCTGATCTTGCCATTAACTACTGGAACTGGTAGTCCGACCTTCTCACAAGCTTAGCTTAACATTAATATTGGCTCAAAATGAAAACATCAATTTATTACATGGTAGCTACATTTGATATGCATAGCACTTTCCAGCAGTGGTGATGAGATGGTTGGTAGGGAATCTTTCCCCTACCAATAGCAATAATGGGGCAAACTCAACCCTCAGTTTTGTTTTTTTATGTTAAATAATGTATCTCACACTCTTGTGGGTTCCATTACTTGAAGAAATCAGGTCCCTGCATTTACTAGATGATTAATTTGCATCATAGTTGCTCCAAAGTCATCGCTCAATGGACATTGGTAAGGTGGTTTCCTGCAATGTAGCAAAAGTGCTTTCCTACCATACAGAACAAAAATTAACTCTGCCAGAGCAGCTTCAGTAGGGGGATATAGCAGCTAGAACTCGAAAAATTTCAAAAGTTCGAAGTCGAACACGAACCAAACTCAATGCAAGTCAATGGGACTCGAAAGTTGGAATTTTAGAGTGCCCTCCTAGAGGGCATATATGCAAGATATTTGCCATAAAATGTGTATGGGGGTCCGGGTAGTGCCCTGGGGGACAGGAAACAAGAAAAAAAAGTTTAAATTTTTTTTTTTAAGGAACAGTGAGTTTTCCATGAAATAAAGGTTAAGAATAAAAACGAAAAATTGCTTCAAATATCATGCCTAGGAGGTCCTCATAACCTGCCCGTGAAGTGGCGGATTAGTAGGATGTATAGAAGCATTTAAAAACAAAAAAATTACATTTCAAATGATGGTAAATGGCTTTCCTTTAATCTATTCATAAACAACTGCTTGGGGCGGCAGCCTGTATGAAAAGAAGAGACATTTTAGGACACAAGTTTAGTGATTTTTTGGCTAAATTATGGTGAAACTTATGCAGGCTTTGGATGAAAGTAACAATAGGTGCTTTAAAATTGGGCCTTTAGTGTCGGCAACAGTGTCGTCACACCGTAACCCCTCTGTGATATTGTGAAAGAGTGCAGGGTTGGACCCTGCGGTCAAATATTAAAATGATATGAATCTGGTACAGGCGTCAATGCACCCAAATATTGTGCCTTTGGTGGCAGCAAGTGCCTTCACACCGTAACCCCTTTGTGGTATTGTGGAAGAGTGCAGTGGTGGAGCTTTTGGGAATGCAGAAGAGATCCCTGATCTATTCAGTTACGTTAGCATCAGGGGATTGATAGCTGCTGATCCAGGACTGATTCATTTTTATAAATGTGAGCCGGTCTACAGAGTCGTTGGACAGACGCACTCTTTTGTCTGTGACAAAACCTCCAGCGGCACTGAACATCCTTTCAGAAATCACGCTGGATGAAGGGCAACCTAGTAGCTGCATAGCATATTGGCTAAATTCTGGCCAGTGATCCAATCTCAACACCCAGTAAGCCAGTGGATCATCTGCTGTAAAGGTATCCAGGTCTGCCCTTGCCCCTAGGTAGTCCTGCACCATATGGTGAAAACGCTGGCACTGGGTGCCTCCATTTGACGTCCCTGGGAGTCGTGGACTAAAAAAATTTAAAAAGGCATCAGTCAAGCGGCCCCGGCCTTCACCACTCTTCCTCTGATCATTCGCAGCCTCAGAAGCACCTGTGTCATCACTTGGTAACCTGCCAGTGCCTGGAAAGGTGGTACACAACTGTCGCTTTAGAGCGTCCTCAAGTTGTTTCATCCTGTGCTCCCTCTGTGCGGGCAGGATGAGCTCTGCAACTATACCCTTGTATCGTGGATCAAGAAGGCTTGCCAACCAGTAATGATCCCTCTCCTTGATAGCACGAAACCTGGGGTCCTTTAGCAGGCTTTGCAGGATAAGGGAGCACATGCAGCATAGGTTGGAGGTGGCATTAGCTTCCGAGTCTTCCTGGTCAATGAGGATGACCCCCATCGTGCACTTCCTCCTCCCAGCCACTTACTAGTCCTTGGGTTTCTGGGCACACAAAACCCTCCCTTGAGGAATCCCTACCTTCAATGCCCCCACTACTTAAATATTCCTCCTCCTCCTCATGCTCCTCCTGTCTGATCTGAGGACCCGCAGGAATGCTGTCTGCATAAAGACTGGGGCCTTGAGAGCTAGGGAAGGCCTCCTCTTCCTCCCGCTGCTCGGCTTCTAGTGCCACAACTATAATTCCCTGCAGAGAGCGCTCCAGCAGGAACACTAAAGGAATTGTGTCACTGATGCATGCACTGTCCCTGCTCACCATCCTCGTTGCCTCCTGAAATGGTGACAGTACAGTGCATGCATCCTTGATCATCAGCCACTGCGGGGGGGGGGAATCCAAGTTGACCTGAACCTGTCCTTGTGCCATACTCACACAGGTACTCATTGATGGCCCTCTGCTGCTTGTACAGACGCTGCAGCATTGGTAATGTCGAGTTCCACCTGGTGGGCATGTCACAGATCAGACGGTTTGTGGGAAGGTGGAATTCTCTTTGAATTTCTGCCAGGCGAACACTTGCTGGGAATGACCATCTGAAGTGGCTGCAGACTTATCTGGCCTGGCTGAGAAGCTCTGCCAGCTCTGGGTACCTGGTTAGGAAAAGCTGTACCACCAGATTTAGGACGTGTGCTAGGCATGGTACATGCGTCAATTTACCCTGGCGTAGGGTGGAGAGAAGGTTGCATTATCACAGACGACCAATCCCAGCTGAAGCTGGTGTGGTGTTAACCATCTCTGCACCTGTCCCTGCAGAGCTGACAGAATTTCTGGCCCGATGTGGCTCCTGTCCCCTAAACAAACCTGCTCAAGCACAGTATGTCATCTTTTTGCTTGAGCCATTGCGTAGCCCCTGCCACGCGTCGGTTTAGCTGCCACTTCGCCAGAGACAGAGAAGGAGGAGGAGGAAGAGGTGGTGGAGCAGACAGACCTCATACAAGCAACTTTCTGGAGGCATGGTGGATGAACAAGCTCCAGCATAGAGCCCCATCTTGGATCCCTCCCAGCTGCAATCAGAGTTACCCAGTGTGCCGTGAAGGAAATGTAACGGCCCTGTCCATGCTTGCTGGACCACGTGTCTAAAGTCATGTGCACCTTGCTGCTGACTGCCTTTCCCAATGACTCCATAACATTGTGTTCCACGTGCTGGTATAGTGCTGGAATGGCCTTCCGTGAAAAGAAATGGCATTTTGGAACCTGCCACTGTGGTACAGCACATTCAGCAAATTCACAGAGGGAAGTCCACCAGCTGGAAAGGCAGCAGCTGTAATGCGACTAATTAGGCTAAGTTGGCATTTAGACACTGTGCTTGGGGATGGTTGGGACTATATTTTTCTTACGCTGCAGCAGCTGCGGCAACGTAATCTGACTGCGTAAATCTTCAGCTGATGGGATGCTGTCACATTCTGGGGAAGGACCTGGTACACCCATTACTGTAGCATCATCCCTGTCACTAGAGGTTGTAGGCAATGACATGGCAGGACATATAGTGGGGGTAGAGACAGATGAGGAGGAGAAAGACCTATGCAAAGTGTTGTGCCAATGGGATGCGTGGCAGGTGGTCATATGTCGCCTCAAGCACGTGGTACCCAAGCGTGGGATGTCTTTTTCATATGCTTGATCCTCAGCTGACATAGATTACAAATAGCAACGGTGTAGTCTGCTGCACATTTCTTAAAGAACTTCCAGACAGCAGACATTTGCTTTGAGACAACACCGCTTTGCACCTGAGCAGCTGTGACTTCTGATGCCTTGGACTGGCTACGGTTGGTCATAGAGGACATTGTGCCTCGTGTTTGTTGTGCCTCCTCCTCCTCACTTGACTCCTCTGTTCGATCAGGCACCCAGGTGGAGTCAGTGACCTCATCATCATTGTCATCACCCCCTATCTCCTCATCACTGGAGCCAACTTGGCAGTATGCTGCAGCTGCTGGGGCAACATGAGTGCCAGTTATTTGTGTGTCATCACTGGCACCCCCTTCCTCTAGGTTGATTATACTCCCTTGCTCAACCTCAGAGATTGAATCAGAGCACTGTACTTGCTGCGCATCCTCAAGCAGCAGGTCACTCTCATTGTAGTCAAACAATTCAGCTGACTCCTCCGTGTGTGATAGCGAGGCTACGGCAGGAGTAGCTGTGGACATGGAGGCTGAATTAGATGTTTTGGCAGATGAGGTGGACTGTAAACCACTACAAGCCTGGCTGGCAGAGGACTTGGAGGATGAGGATGGCCTGGTTAGCCAATTCTGCAAATCCTCTGTATGTTGCTGCTGCTTAAGACAGCCAGCACCAGTTAGAAAGGACAAGCGTGCCCCTGCAGAGGATGCACCATGTCCACGATGACCAGAGGCACAGCCTCCCGACACAAAGGCCGCTTGCCCTCTTATCTGTGTCTGGGAGAGTCTGCCTGTCCTTTTTGGTCTTTCTGACATGGTGAGTGATATATAGATTAAAGATATACAGAACTCTGATTCAACTCTTATAAAAAATTGGAGATATGCAGTACTCTGATTCAACTGTGTTTTCTACATTAAAGATTTCCAGAACTCTGGTATAACTCAGTGAGACACCCTGATAGCTGGCAGCCAGTGACAAGACACAGATTAAAATTCCAAGAAACCACCTATAAATCAGTGATACCCCCTGATGGGTGGCAGTGATGACACAGGTTATAATTCCCAGATATCTGCTACAAGTCTGTGAGACTCCCTGATGGGTGGCAATGACAAGACACAGATTAAAATTCCCAGAAACCACCTATAAATCAGTGAGACCCCCTGATAGGACCCCCTGATAGCTGGCAACAGTGACAAGACACATAATACAATTCCCAGATATCTGCTACAAGTCTGTGAGACCCCCTGATGGGTGGCAGTGACAAGACACAGATTACAATTCCAAGGAACCTCCTATAAATCAGTGAGACCCCCTGATGGGTGGCAGTGACAAGACTCAAATTACAATTCCCAGGAACCTTCCTTTAAATCAGTGAGACCCCCTGATGGGTGGCAGTGACAAGACACAGATTACAATTCCCAGATATCTGCTACAAATCTGTGAGACCCCCTGATGGGTGGCAGTGACAAGACACAGATTAAAATTCCCAGAAATCTGATAGAAGTATGTGGGACCCCCTGATAGCTGGTGTGACGGAATGGGTGTTGTCCGCCTGCGGGTGTGCTCCTATCTGCTCCTCCCACCGTGCTTACCGCCGACCCGACTACCGAGTGGCACGGCACTCGGCGTCTCGAGCGGCCTGGAGTGACCCTGGGGAAGGGTTGGCGGGCTGTGGAGGGGGACCCCTGGGTGAGATCAGCCCGACCACCGAGCGTCACGGCACTCGGCGTCTCGAGCAGCTGATCTACTGACCTTGGCGGAGATCGGATCGTCCGTGGAGCGAGCCGTTTGGATGGGAAACGTTTCACCCGTTGCGCCGTTCGGATGGGAAACGTTTTGGATTTCCCTTGGAAGTGTAGCGCTTCGGTATACCGATGCGCGGAAGACGCGCCACGGCTTCGGATCGGGTAGCGGAGTCGAAGCGTGGTCGATCGTTCGATTTGGTCGATGCACGTACGATGCACCTCTGTTCTGATTCGAGATGCAGACACAGGTTAGCGGGATCGTACCTCGTTCGTAACGTACCCTTGAGACCGCGCGGGATCTCAATAGGACGGTCGTCAATAAAGGACACCAGGCGGAGCTGTATGCACTAGATGAACTGACTTTTACTGGGAAATCACATATATTTATAAACATTCGTACAGAGAGAGAACAATAGGAATCCCTGCCCGCCCCCATGAGTCTCATTGGCCTTTGCTGGAAAAAGGTACCTGGGTCCCGATTCGTATTGGCTGTTCCGAATCGGGGTGGTGCCGATTCGTAACCGGAAGTTCCGAATCGGCCATTTTACGATCCGATCAATTCGACCGGATCCACGAGGCACTGGGAAATGGCAGCGAGCAAAGCATACAATGTTTTTTTTTTCCATACGGTTCACAGTTACACATACGGGAACACTTTTATTACATCACACAATAACCACATCTAATAAAATAAAACGAGGTGTTCTGCTGGTGCTACGGCACCTAGGAGTCTATGGTAACCCAAATGTCACAAAGGACTGTCCCTGGCTGAGGGTCCTGGGCCATTTCGTGACACTCCTCCCCCTTCCCAAAGTTCGACGCACCCGGTTTGACCCCAACGGGTCGTACCGGGGAAGTCGGTGCTCCCAGGCCCGTAGTCTGTCGGAAGGGGCCGAGCCACCAGGCTTCTCCATTTGGCCTTGCGGCTGTGCCAGGTGGGTTGGGGCCACACGTCCTCGGGGTTACCCCCTCTGGGATAAGGATCCTGTGGCTGGGGAGGGGTACGGCCTGTACCACCTCCGGGCATATCTCGCACCTGGGAAAAACAGGTGCTAAATGCACACGCCCCGAGTACCCTGGTCAGCCGTTGGGGAGAACAGTGGCTGCGTGGGGCCTCCGGGCCAAAGGGTTGTGGAGATGGGCAGAGTGGCAGCAGGCTCTTCCCCGTGGCCAGTGCGTCGGCTGGGTGGTTCGAGGCCGAGACGGGGACCCCAGGCAGGAGAATGGCGTCCGCCATCTCCGGTGGGGTTCGTGGCTGCGGGATAGGTAGCCCGAGGATATCCCCCTTCTGCTCCCCGGGGCAGATGGTGGAGGATGGGCAGAGGCCAGCGGCTCCCTGCCCCGTTGCCAGCTCTTCTGCTGGGGGGGTGGGTACCGGAACAACATTCGGGGGGTCGGATGGGGACAACAGCTGCGAGCCAAGCAGCTTGAGTAAACCCGGCTGCTCCTCAGGGCAGTCGACGGAAAGTGGGCAGAGGCCAGCGGCACTCTGCCCCGTTGCCAGCTCTTCGGCTGGGTGGGGGTCTCCTTGCGGGAGGATGGTTTCTTCCATCCCCAGGGCAATCAATGGCTGTGAGCAACCCAGCCCGGGGAAACCATCTGGCTGCTCCTCCTGGCAGACTGTGGGAAGTGGGCAGAGGCCAGCGGCGCTCTGCCCCGTTGCCAGCTCTTCTGCTGGGCCCGAGGACAAGGCCACCGTGTCTTCTTGCGGGTTTGAGGGAATAGCTTCTTCTTCTATTGTGGCCCCAACGGGGACCCATGGGAGCAGCTCGGCCTCCCATACTTCGGGGTCCCTTGGACTGTCGGTTTCTTCAGCCGGACAATCCCAGGACATGGGACTTAGACCTGACTGCGGAACGCTGTCCAACAATCTCCTGTAGGCCTTCTCGAGCTCCCATTCTCGCTCTACCAGGAACTCCATCTCCTCTAACTCGAAGTCCCTGCTCTTGTACGGGAGTTCCTCTTCCCGCTGCTCCAGAATCTCCTCCAACCGCTCCTCCGACTCTTCTCCAAACCCAGGGTCGTCGACCATCCTTGCGTAGAGCAGCCCTGTGCTGCCGTAGTGGAGACCTGCGGTGGCGGCGCCGTCGAGAGTGCGGTGTGTCAGGGGGCCTGTTAACCACCGGAACGCGCAGTACGTGGCGTCCAGGGCTATCTCTTGCCGCACCAGGCCTTGGAGCTCGGCCTCCCACTCCTCCGGGGGTCGGCTCTTCAGGAATACAGCTCTGGCATTGTATTGCACCTGGTAAATGACAGCGTCAGAAGGAACATCAACCCCATGGTAGTCCCTTTCATGGTACAGCGCCTCGTACCAAAGTTCCTGGCGAATCTCGTCCCGCCACTCGGGCCCAGTGGGCTCAACTGCGGACCCGTGGTACCGATCCAGGCCCTCCTGCAGCCTTTTCGGAAATTCAGTCCTCGTGTTGGCGAGGGTGCTGGCACAGGGGCACCACCCCTCGATGGGGACTGAGGCGTCCTCAGATGCAGCTCCAGGCGAGCTGTAAGTCTCCATCCAAGGGTCGCTGGGATGTGCGGTTTCCCCAATACAGACTCCAGGCGAGCTGTAAGTCCCAAAAGGGGTATCGCTGGGGGGTGTAGATTCCCGGGGTGAAGCTCCAGTCGAGCTGTAAACCTCGACCCAAGGTTCTACGGGGTTGGGGACGGGGCCAGAATGTTCATTACTTTTTGCACGGAGCGCCGCCATCCGCAACTCGTGCTGACGGTCCTTCTCCTGCTCCTCATCCGCTTGGAGGTCCATCATTAGTCGTCTCACCGTGTCCTCGGAGGGGGTGAGGCCGAATCTCTCGAACATTGACCGAGCTCTCTGTCGGAGGTGCTCATTAGGGCCCGGAGTCAGGGTTGGGGTGCTTACCAGTTGCTGGTCCAACGTGATAAGCTCCTTCACCAGGGTTTTCTTATTTTTGGTGCCGGGAGTTCCTCCCCAATTCTCCAACATGCCCCGCAGGACGTCCCGTCTGTAGGCACTGTACCCCACCATGGTGAGGGTCTTCTTGGGGGGTGCAGAGAGCTTATCCCACTGCTGCCACCAGTGTGACGGAATGGGTGTTGTCCGCCTGCGGGTGTGCTCCTATCTGCTCCTCCCACCGCGCTTACCGCCGACCTGACTACCGAGTGGCATGGCACTCGGCGTCTCGAGCGGCCTGGAGTGACCCTGGGGAAGGGTTGGCGGGCTGTGGAGGGGGACCCCTGGGTGAGATCAGCCCGACCACCGAGCGTCACGGCACTCGGCGTCTCGAGCAGCTGATCTACTGACCTTGGCGGAGATCGGATCGTCAGTGGAGCGAGCCGTTCGGATGGGAAACGCTTCGTCCGTTGCGCCGTTCGGATGGGAAACGTTTCGGATTTCCCTCGGAAGTGTAGTGCTTCGGTATACCGATGCGCGGAAGACGCGCCACGGCTTCGGATCGGGTAGCGGAGTCGAAGCGTGGTCGATCGTTCGATTTGGTCGATGCACGTACGATGCACCTCTGTTCTGATTCGAGATGCAGACACAGGGTAGCGGGATCGTACCTCGTTCGTAACGTACCCTTGAGACTGCGCGGGATCTCAATAGGACGGTCGTCAATAAAGGACACCAGGCGGAGCTGTATGCACTAGATGAACTGACTTTTACTGGGAAATCACATATATTTATAAACATTCGTACAGAGAGAGAACAATAGGAATCCCTGCCCGCCCCCATGAGTCTCATTGGCCTTTGCTGGAAAAAGGTACCTGGGTCCCGATTCGTATTGGCTGTTCCGAATCGGGGTGGTGCCGATTCGTAACCGGAAGTTCCGAATCGGGCATTTTTCGATTCGACCGGATGGTCCGAATCGGCCATTTTACGATCCGATCAATTCGACCGGATCCACGAGGCACTGGCGGCGAGCAAAGCATACAATGGGGTTTTTTTCCATACGGTTCACAGTTACACATACGGGAACACTTTTATTACATCACACAATAACCACATCTAATAAAATAAAACGAGGTGTTCTGCTGGTGCAACGGCACCTAGGAGTCTATGGTAACCCAAATGTCACAAAGGACTGTCCCTGGCTGAGGGTCCTGGGCCATTCCGTGACAGCTGGCAGTGAGAAGACACAGATTACAATTCCCAGAAACCTCCTATAAATCAGTGAGACCGCCTGATGGGTGGCAGTGACAAGACACAAATTACAATTCCCACAAGCCTCTTATAAATCAGTGAGACCCCCTGATGGGTGGCAGTGACAAGACACAGATTACAATTCCCAGGAACCTCCTATAAATCAGTGAGACTCCCTGATGGGTGGCAGTGACAAGACACAGATTACAATTCCCAGATATCTGCTAGAAGTGAGACCCCCCCCCAATAGCTGCTGGCAGTGAGAACAAACAGATTACAACAATTCCCAGATATCTTGTATAAGTGAGACCCCCACAATAGCTGCTGGCAGTGAGAACACACAGATTACAACAATTCCCAGATATCTTGTAGAAGTGAGACCCCCACAATAGCTGCTGGCAGTGAGAACACACACTAACAGAACAATCTCCTCTCAAAAACACGTGCTAGGGGCTGTGTGAAGCCTTATATAGTGTGCTGCGGGACTTAGCTCTGTGAGCCCATGATTGGGCAAAATTTGCTCAATCAGGACTCTGAGCCGTGATTGGCATAGTCTTGCACCTGTCTTGCACCTGACCACAGGTCAGGTGCAAGGCTGTAGCCAATTACAAGCTTGTCATGCCCGGATACCAGAGTGGCACCGGGAAGTGGGGGGTATGAACCCAGTATGCAGTTTCCTGCAGAGATGACCAAGGTTAGGAAGGGGATGACAGATGGAAACTGACCGGATGAATTCTGCAGGATGGTGGGAAGCGTGGTGGAAACAAATACAGGAACCAGGAAAACAAGATGAACAAATAGGGTTTTTGCAGAGCAGCAGGTAACAGAACTTCTCTCATTGAACACAAGAGCTGTAATGAACCAGCAATTGGTCAGTGTGGGGCGGAGTACTTTATTTCGTGTGTGTGGTGTGACGTGCTTTGGTGTTAACTGTTTAGCTGCTGGTTGCTGGATGTAGGATGCAGGTTACAGGGCAGGAACAACGCAGGGAATGCACCACCAGGGTGGGTGTCAGGATGGTTGCAGCCATGGGCATGACAAAGCTTCAGGCCAGTGGAAAAGTGCATTGTGGTCCATTGTGGTGCATTGTGGGCAAACATGCGGCGAACACACAGAAATGTTCGGAGTTCGTGAACAGCCGAACGGCCGATGTTCGATGCGAACTCCGAACAGATCGAACCGAACAGCTCATCTCTAATGGCGGCCACATATCATTTACACGGTTTGCCTCCAAAATACATAGTAAGTTGACGATTTCAATCAATTTGTCATCTGCTATACTGTATATGTGAAATCATGCGTATGACAATATGCCTAAAATACCTGACAGTGCAACTGTTTTTATGAAATAAATAATATTGCTGTTTTGATACTTACGCAGTTAAATGCTCTGCGTTGCTGATTGTTGCAGATAAAGCAAGGAATGGGCATCGTGTCATGGCTAGTAAATGTTCCCATATGCTGTCATGACCTTCTCCTAAACAGTGAACCTTGCAGAGAACAAACAAATATTCAACTTGAATTTCAAAACCAAAATAACACTTTCATTATCTTTCCTCGATATTATATGATTTCTAATGCCCCGTCCTGGGTCCTGCACTTAAGAACAAAAACACAAAGCAAGAAGGAACAGGTCTCCCTGGCAGTAAATACAGGAGAGACCGTGTATGTTAAGGAAAAAGGTTATGAAAGCTACGTGTGACCTGAAAGGTGTTGTGCATATTATTCATAGGCTTTATTAACTGGATGTCAAACAGAGGGAGCAAGGTACAATATAATTAAAAAAGATGCTGCGATTTACAAGTCCCGCTGAACCAAAACCTGTTTTTGGTTGAATGCATGAATCTGCACAAATCTGTGTAAAACATTGCAACGTGTAATCAAAGAGCACTATCACCACGTTAACGTGGTAGCGTTACACCCGCATCACCTCTCGATCGCTTCAAGGAAGTCAGGTGGCATGGGACCCCAGCCAGAGAGGTGAGTATAGGGAGGGAGGGGGGGTTAGAGGACCTTGACATACATTTTCCTTAGCGGGATTTTTCCCCAGGACGTACCATGTACGTCATTGATCCTCAAGGGGTTAATCCTCATTATAGGATTTTACTGGCAATAGAGAGGTAATCACATTGGCCTGGATGTTCTATTCCAGCCTATATTGTTGTTTATAAATGCTATTTTATCCTCAATTTGGACTCTACCTATAACAAACAGCATATCTGTTTGCTAATGCTAATGGACATTGCACGCAAGCGATCCCCTGCAGCATGTTTGAGTCATATGCTGCAGGGTAAAAAAAAATAATCACATTGCAGTTAGATAATCAATTCCTCTTCAGGAGCATGTGATTATCAATGCATCAGTGCATAGTGAACGGGAATAAATCCTGTCGGACAGTGCTGTATATTGGAAATACAAAGTACAGACTGTGTAAATTACAAATTTTGTAAATTATGAAAATTGCTTATATACAGTATAGATTTATCAAATTTGCATATATCTTTGCGGTGTGTTGGTTATGTTTCCAGTACGTCTGGGTTTGAACAGTTTTGTATGAAAGGAATGTGCAATTGTATATTGCTTATGTGGTGCTGCCACCTTGTGTCAAAATTGCAATGTGCTGATTGCTGTATAAAAAACAGATTGCTGATGCTTCTTTCTTTCAGATTCAGCGGGTCTTTACCTCGTGGGAATGAGCATAAAAAAACATACATAGTGCACACTATAGTACAAAAAAGATTGGATGTATAATCACAACAATTTCCAACTCACGTGGACGAGAGCCTATGGTGTTAACAGGCTCAAACCTATTCGCTTCTCCGGTCCATAAAGGTGACCGGTATCCTTTCTTTACCACCTCCTCTTTCCTCGACTACCGCAGGGGTCCGTCTGTCAGGTCCGAGTCCTCCTGGTGTGTGCGTCAGATAAAAGGCTAAGCAGTGGGTCTCCAACGATGAAGTTCAGCAGATAGTTTCAACTCAGCAAAACTGACATGTAGAAAGATGAATTCAGTTGAAGAGTTTAATGATCAGACTGACAATCTTGTTAGTGTACAACTATGCAGGTAAAAAGACTTTAGCTTGTCCAGCAGTGATCACAGAATGGCTGCTATGTGACCAGGAAGTAACTAACAACAAGACACTGAGCAGAGGGGTGTGAACTAGCTGAATACAGAAGCCTGTATTCTGTATTCAGCTAGTTCACACCCCTCTGTTCAGTGTCTTGTTGTTAGTTACTTCCTGGTCACATAGCAGCCATTCTGTGATCACTGCTGGACAAACTAAAGTATTTTTACCTGCATAGTTGTACACTAACAAGATTGTCAGTCTGATCATTAAACTCTTCAACTGGATTCATCTTTCTACATGTCAGTTTTGCTGAGTTGAAGCTGTCTGCTGAACTTCATCGTCGGAGACTCACTGCTTAGCCGTTTTTTCCGATGCACACAACAGGAGGACTCAGACCTGACAGACGGACCCCTGCGGTAGACGAGGAAAGAGGAGGTGGTAAAGAAGGGATACCGTTCACCTTTATGGACCGGAGAAGCGAATAAGAATGAGTCTGTTAACACCATAGGCTCTAGTCCACGTGAGTTGGAAATTGTTGTGATTATACATCCAATCTTTTTTATACTATTGTGTGCCCTTTGTATGTTTTTTATGCTCATTCACACGAGGTAAAGACCCGCTGAATCTGAAGGAACGAAGCATCATCTGTTTTTTACACAGCCATCAGCACATTGCAATTTTGACTCTAGCCACAAGGTGGCAGCAACACGTAAGTAATATACAATTGCACATTCCTTTCATACAAAACTGTTCAAACCCCATTCTTTGTATTGATACTGGGCAACAGCAAAGCATTGCCTTTCTATCCCAGGAAGGCAGCAGCATACACCCTACATACTCTGTATCACGAAACCGGTGCCATTCAAGGGCATCCCCCCCTTTTTCTCATGTGATTATCACCTACTGCATTTTTTTTGCAAATTAATAATGAACTACACATTTACAACAGCACATACCTCATCAAATATGATGTACTCAATCTTTTTTGCCCAGTCTTGGTGTTTTGGTGACATCAACAGAACTTCCAGACACTCCGGCAGTGTGACTACAACCTGTAATATGTTTACTATATGTTAATCAATACAAATAGCTATTAGCCAATAGGAAGGTTTTCATGTTTACGCTTTCATTTTTCTTTACATTATGAATCCAGCAAAATCTAGTGCCATGGTTATTAAAGTATTCCACCTATTGCCACCTTTCCAAAAAGCAATGAAATTCCAGTAATATCTTAATGTGATTAACAATTAACATATCTGACACAGATGGATACATTCTTGTCCAAGTAATGTGGAAAAAAATATAGGTCTCATGTTAAATGAAATAGGAATATTTGCCAAATGCTAGATTGTTTGGAAAAGCACAAATAAAATATATTGATGCATACCTGAGAGTTTAGTCCATCAATGCAATAATCCTTAGTGATAACTCCACAAAGTGATTTACCATCAGGAAGGTCTTTCGCAAACATATTAAACACCGTTGCTACCACTTGGTTTATAAGAGCCTTTAAAATAGGATAAATTAATTGTTTACATCGCAGAAAAATAAACTAACATCTCTAACATAATATCAAGAATTGTCTTCTGTTTTGCTACTTTTTTAATATACAAATTTTTCAAAATAAATCATGCTGCCTCCAAACCTGTCAATCACTTATTCAGCACAGACATCTCATTGAAGGCTCCTCTTCAATTCTACCTTACAGGTCTATTCACTAAAGGGTGAAGCCAGGAGAAGTGGCAGGAGAAGTGAAAATTCTAGGTCAAAATAGCAAACCAGAAAAATTCTCCCATTTATCTCACTTTCCAAATTGGCCATTTGGTCTAGATTGTTTTCTTCACCTGCCAATTCTCAAGACTTCACCCTTTGGTGAAGGCTTAACGATCTCCTAAAATATGCATAAATGAATGAGTTTCTCTTCAAGTGTAGTTTTTTCCCCTGTTGAAATGAGGAAATATACACGTAGTGGCTTTAAGATTTAAACAGATGATTTTGGATGAACGTTCAGGTGCATCTCAGTTTGAAAAACATACGTATGACAACTTACATAACACAGAATAAATGGTTTCTGTTCAGTAATACAAGTACATTGGCAGCCACCATTTACTAAGGGAAAAATAAGCTATATAATATGCCACTGAAACTATAGAATTTATCTTAACAGAAGTGCTACAGTTTTCAATCCTATCCCAATAATGACTGATCCAAATAACCTGAGGTTTGTCACAATGATTAATGCACTGTAATTAATACAGCTAATATCCCACCTTTTTTGGAGCCACATAAACTACAACACTTTCATCACTTTTTTTGAGGACTTTCTCCATACAGTAGAAAGATGCGTAGGTTTTCCCTGAAGATGTTGGGGCAACTATGACAGCAGACTCATTATTATCAACCACGTCAAGAAGCTTTCTCTATTAATGAAATAAGAAACAAAAACATACTGTTTATCACAGTAGATACAGCTGTAGATTATATTATGCAAATATCACTTTAATGTTGTCAAAATAGTATTTTTTAAAAACGAATGAAGGAAGCTATTTCTATTCATTATCAGGAGAGACGTATCTGTCAAGGAAAAAAATATTGATAGTTTTTTTTATATACAATATCTCTCAGAAGTGAGTACACCCCTCACATTTTTGTAAATATTTTATTATATCTTTTCATGTGACAACACTGACGAAATGACACTTTGCTACAATTTTAAAGTAGTGATTGCACAGCTTGTAGAACAGTGTGAATTTACTGTCCCCTCAAAATAACTCAAGATACTGTGTGTATATATATTTATATAGCTTTTAGTCTAAACAGAAACAATAAAGAAAAGCTATTTTTTTGGGGGGGAAACGTTGAAAGTAAACTGGAAGTTTTTAAATTAAAAAATTCCCGAACTGACATCAGTTCGGGAGATGCGATGGGAAGTGAAACTCTGCTGGACATGATGTGATGGTAAGTGAAACTCTGATGGACATGATGTGATGTGATGGGAAGTGAAACTCTGCTGGACATGATGTGATGGGAAGTGAAACTCTGCTGGGCATGATGTGATGTGATGGGCATGTGAAACTCTGCTGGGCGTGATGTGATGGGAAGTGAAACTCTGCTGGGCATGATGTGATGGGAGTGAAACTCTGCTGGGCATGATGTGATGGGCATATGAAACTCTGCTGGGTATCATGTGATGGGAAGGGTAAACTCTGCTGGGTATGATGTGATGTGATGGGTATGTGAAACTCTGCTGGGTATGATGTGAGGGGAAGTGAAACTCTGCTGGGTGATGTTGTGATGGGCATGTGAAACTCTGCTGGGCATGATGTGATGGGCATGTGAAACTCTGCTGGCATGATGTGATGTGATGGGAAGTGAAACTCTGCTGGGCATGATGTGATGGGCATGTGAAACTCTGCTGGGAATGATGTGATGGGCATGTGAAACTGTGCTAGATGTGATGGGCATGTGAAACTCTGCTGGGCATGATGTGATGGGAAGTGAAACTCTGCTGGGCATGATGTGATGGGAAGTCAAAGTCTGCTTGTGTAATTGTAAAAAAAATAATTGTGAAATATAATGATTTAGTTGATTTTAGTTTTAGGAGACAAGTCTACGTGTGTGGCTTTTTTTTTGGATGTTGGAGTGGAGAGTAAAATTTCAAGGGGGGGGCCAAGAAAATATTCGCCCAGGGCCCAGTCAATATTAAAGACGGCCCTGTGCGCGCTAAGTGTTTTTCGCCATTTGTAGCAAGAGGCAAACGATCTGTTCGTCCGGCGCTAGACTGAATTTACCTGGCGCTAATGCAAAAACAGGCTGATGCTAGGGTTAGCTCACACCAGCTGATAGTGTCTGTTGTCTTTATTCCATAGACAGCAGAGGAATTGTGCAATGTTTTGTTCCTTAATCATGCATATCAGCAAAAGTGATGGCTAGTTTTTGATAGGTAATTGCTTGAGTATTTGTTACATATTGTGTCAACAACAAAAAAAACAAGACAAAATATATAGTTTGTTGTAATTCTCTATCAAAATGTGCCTTTTTTGCTCTTTACCTGCCATGTGTCTGGTATAAAATGTGACACCCTAGGGTCAGGATCAGTTCTCTCATCTCTTAAAAAATATGGACCCATGTACTCCATTTGAAATCGAGCGGATCCAACTCCAACAGCAAACTTATTTTCCCTTTTGTCATCTTGATTGCTGGTTACCTTCTCACCACCAAGACCAGTTGCCTTTATAATAATATACAAAAATAAATTATTTCTTTATTGTTGATGTTTTATATATTTGCATTGAAATTCAGATGCCTAAATAACAAATGAATAATCAATATCCCAAGACATACGTAAAAATTAGACAAATATTAGTGTACTTATTCCAGGCAAAATTTTAGAAGTAAAGTAGGTGTATCAAGAAGGTGTATATATATATATTTTTTTATTCTGTGTTTTATTAAAATTTTTACCAGAACATTACAATAGATACGATGCAGAGTATAATCGGAACACAAGTGCTTTATACTGAGAAAGAGAGGAAGGAAAATTAAACTAAAATAATAAACAAAAAAAATAAAAAGAGAAGAAATTAACAGAAAAGATGGGGAGAGGGGAAGGGGAGGACATCTGCCTCCGGTAAAGGGAAAAGGTCTACACAGTTCCGTCGCTCAGGGTAGTGCTGGACATCCAAGCCAGGTGGCCCAGATCTTAATGAGGATATGAGGAGTGTCGTGGAGCTGAGCTGTGAGTTGCTCCAGCATGCACGCCTCCGTGAACATTTCGAGGAGTTCTGGGTAAGAGGGGAACGTTGGCTGGTTCCAATGCCTTGCCAGGGCTCTGCGAGCGATTAAGGTGACTCGAGCAATAAGTTTGTTTTCACATCGTTGCAACCCCTCCAGGGGAAGGGACAGTAGGAATGTCCATGGGTCGATTTCCACTGGCCGCTGAAAGGCCTGGTGAAGCCAATTCGCCAATGTGGCACAGTACGAGTGTAGTTTAAGGCACAACCACCACTGGTGATAGTACTTCCTGAGTTGACAGCAACCCTTTCAGCACAGACCATTTGGGGTAGTGTGCATGTGATGCAATCGTACCGGGGTAAGGTACCATCGGAAGAGGGTCTAAACACTTTGATCCATGTGGGTTATGCAGCAGGATGCTTTAAAGATGACTTCCCAAATCTCGGACCATTCTTCCAGGTCAAGCTCCTCTCCAATGTCCGCTTGCCATTTGAGCATATATGGGAAGTGACCAGGGTGGCCATGGATAACCAGCGATTGATAGATTGAGGAGATTGCACCCTAGAAGGTCACGCCATGGAGGCACAGCCTTTCAAACCATGTGGGTTTCAGCATCGCCGCTTGTTTGTTGTGGTCCCGTGAGACAAAACTTGAGAGTTGGAGGTAGCAGAAAAAGTCTCTGGAGATGAGCGGTATGTGGTCGGCTAAGTACTCAAAGGAGTTAAAGCGTCCATCCGTCATCAGATCCGCAATATGGGAGACATCCCCTTGATCAAACGTGCTGAATTCATGAGGGGTCATACCAGGGGGAAACCAAGGGTTACGGTATAGCGGTAGTAGTGGGGAAATCTCAGCAGTGAGTGAGTATTTTCGGGATAGAGTATCTCATGTGCGGAGGGAGTGGGAAACAAGTGGGCAGTCCAGGTGCTGGTCTTTTCTTGCTGATTTCGGTAGCCACATGAAGAATGGGAGCAGATCGGGTAGTAGAATGTACTATGATGTGATGTGATGGGAAGTGAAACTCTGCTGGACATGATGTGATGGGAAGTGAAACTCTGCTGGGCATGATGTGATGTGATGGGCATGTGAAACTCTGCTGGGCGTGATGTGATGGGAATTGTAAAGCGCAATGACAGCGGTGTGGAATGACCGGGGTATCCCTATGTGTGCTAGAGTATATAGAATGAAAGGCCAGGTAAGGCAGTCAAACGCCTTTTCGGCGTCTAGAGAAAGGAACAGCACTGGAAGGCAAGAGGTCTGGGCAACCCATAGAAGGTCAATACAGCGTTGGGTGTTGTCTCT
Organism: Leptobrachium leishanense; assembly: GCA_009667805.1. Lineage (NCBI taxonomy): Eukaryota > Metazoa > Chordata > Amphibia > Anura > Megophryidae > Leptobrachium > Leptobrachium leishanense. Next base: position 69,348 of record RXON01005099.1, read on the forward strand.
AGCCTGTAGGTGAGGGATAAATCCTACTTGATTTGCGTGTATGAGATTGGGGAGCAGTGAATTTAATCTAGTGGCCAGTATTTTGGTAAAAATCTTATAATCAACATTTAGCAGTGCAATGGGGCGGTAGTTAAGGGGGTTGAGAACGACTTTGCCTGGTTTTGGGATAAGAGCAATGGTAGAGGATTGCATGTCAGCCATGAGGCGTCTGCCCTCCATAAGGGAGTTGTACAGTTTGGTGAGGGGTAGATCAGGGTTTTCAGGTACTTCTTGTAATACAGGCAAGTAAAGCCATCAGGGCCAGGGGGCCTTACCAGTTTTAAACGACTTAAGTGCTGCCGCTACCTCTTCTTCCAATATTGGGTCCTCCAGTCTCTTCATCTGCAGGTTTGTCAGCTTCGGCAGGACAGCCTCTTGGAGAAATCGAAGGATGCGATCCCGGAGAGTAGGATCCTTGGTAGTCTGGTGGGGAGCGTGGTTGTATATTGCCCGCAGAGTTTTTTCAAATTCAGCCGCTGTATCTACAGAGTTAGTGACAATTGTGCCCTGCTTCGTCTGGATGCGCGGAATAATCCGCTCACTGTATTGTGAACCTAGTTTATGTGCTAACATGGTGTTGCTTTTCTCAAAGCACGTGCGCTTTGTTTACTTCATGGCTTTAACAGTATCAGCCACCAGCAATGCACAGAGATCGGTCCTGGTTTGTTGGAGATCCTGAAATGTGGTCGGCAACGGAAATGCCTTGTGTTTTCGTTCTTGGTGGGAGAGCTGGGCTTGTAGAGCAGTAAGTTGTGAGTGCTTGGTCTGTTTAAGGTGCTTGGCAAGTGCTATTATATGTCCTCTAAGAATGGTTTTGTGGGCGTCCCAGAGCATAACTGGTGAGTCAACAAAGTCCGTATTAAGGTCGAAGTATTCACGGGCCACTTCGCCAATAGAAGCACGCAGGGTGGCATCATGCAGTAGAGTGTCGTTCAATTTCCACGCCCCGTGTGAGTGATAGTCAGGTATCCTCAATGCTTTGTTAACGTCCGCGTGGTCGGACCAAGTGATCGAGTGAATTGTAGAAAGGACGTCATGTGGGAGGAATCCCGTGATAGGAGAAACAGATCGATCCTGGAGAAAGTATGAAGTGGGTGCGAGAAAAAAGTATAGTCCTTGACCGATGGGTGTTGGAGTCACCAGACATCCAGCAGGGCATGTTGAGTGCAAAAAGAAAGCAGCATTTTATCCGAGGGGTGTGACACATGAATAGCAGAAGTGCGGTCTACAGCCAGGCATAGAGTGGCGTTAAAGTCTCCAACAAGTATTGTACGGCTCGTTGTGGACGTGGGCATATGGGAGGACAGTGTTGTCCAGAAGGCAACGTCCGGCGTGGGTGGTGCATATACATTCAATACGATGAGGGAAAGATGAGACAGAGTACAGTGGAGTATCAGAAAGTGGCCTTTCTGGATCTGCAACAGAGAAGAGAACTTTCAGCGGACAGTTCTTTCGTACCAGGATAGCCACCCCGTTCTTCTTAGAAGCAACAGAATTATGAGCAAAAAAGCTTTTTGGATATCTGGAGTCCTTCAGTGAGGAGGGCTTAGTTGAGGAGAAGTCTCTTCTTTTGCAGTAGAATGTCTTCTTTTGCAGTAGAGAGGTAAACTAAAAAAATGGTCGGAGTTGTGGCAATTGAGTTTTAATGTGGATAAGTGCAAGATAATGCACCTGGGACGTAAAAACCCAAGGGCTGAATATAGAATATTTGATACAGTCCTAACCTCAACATCTGAGGAAAGGGATTTAGGGGTCATTATTTCAGAGGATCTAAGGGTAAGTAGTCAATGTAATAGAGCAGCAGGAAATGCTAGCAGAATGCTTGGTTGTGTAGGGAGAGGTATTAGCAGTAGGAAAAGGGAAGTGCTCATGCCACTGTACAGAGCACTGGTGAGACCTCACTTGGAGTACTGTGTGCAGTACTGGAGACCGTATCTCCAAAAGGATATAGACATTTTAGAGAGAGTTCAGAGAAGGGCTACTAAAATGGTGTATGGCTTGAAGGAGAAAAGTTACCAGGAAAGGCTTAATGATCTTAACATGTACAGCTTGGAAAAAAGACGAGACATTTAAATACGTAAAGGGAATCCACAAGGTAGAGGAAGGGAGTATATTTAAAAGGAAACAAAATAGCAAAACAAGAGGACATAGTCTTAGATTAGAGGGGCAAAGGTTTAAAAGTAACATCAGGAAGCATTATTTTACTGAGAGGGTGGTGGATACATGGAACAGTCTTCCAGTAGAAGTGGTAGAGGCCAAAACAGTAATTGAATTTAAGCAAGCATGGGATAGGCATAAGGCTATCCTAAACAAAAGATAAATCCAGGTAAAGTATCCATGTAATTGGGCAGACTAGATGGGCCGAAAGGTTCTTATCTGCCGACATTTTTCTATGTTTCTATGTTTCTAAGTGGGTCTCCTGAATGAACGCCACATCTGTATTCATCCATCGCAGATGTCGCAGGAGAGTGTGCCGTTTCTGGGGAGAGTTAAGGCCATGAGCGTTGAATGAGAGCATTTGTAGGCAGTCCACGGCATGTTGGACAGGAGCAGTCGGCGACGCCATGATGGGGTGGGGGAGAATGGGAAGTAGGGAGGTAGAGGGAACAGAGGGGAGGGGAGAAAGAGAGAAAAGAAGATAAAAGAAACAGAAAAGAAGAAAAGAAAGAGAAACAAAGGCAAAAACAAGTTACTACGGTGATGCAAAGTGACTGAAAGGATTGGGCTTACAAATCGCCAATCTGTAAAACGAGGAAGGAACAAGTAACTTACGAACTGTTACGCTTATCAAGTAAAGTACAACGAGAGTCGATGAGAGGCAGTCTGTCAGAACTCAGCTGCAATGGCCGTTGCTGCAAAATGGATGACAAGGATTAGTCCACCCGCCATATAAGGGTGCGAGTCAAAGGGTCCAGGGAAAGGCAGCCCTCCGACAGAGGAAGATCTCCGGGGAGCCATTTGATTCCAAACGAAAGAAAGGTGACAGGATCAGGCAAAGAGTCCAGAGACCGCCAGGGGCTTAGTAGGGCGGTCAGTCATATTCGGCAGGATGGTCTCCAGGAGGAGCCCGGGTCAGTTCCAGCGGAGAACCCTCCGGTAGGGAGGCAATGGAGGCCTGCAGGGCGTCCAGGCTGTAAAATGGTCAGACCCCTCCTTCCGGAGTAGGAGCAACTTGAAGGGGAACCCCAGGCAAATCTCAGGCCACGATCCCAGAGCTGATCAGTTGCGGGCTTCCATTCCCATATGCGGAAGAGGGTAACAGGCTCCAAATCATGATATAGTTAAAGGGAAGTCCCCTGGAAAAGCAAAAGGGTGCGACTGGTCGCAGCCATAATTCGCTCCTTAACTGGGTAACGGTGGAAGCGGATAATAACATCGCTTGGGGGGCATCCTTACCCGGCGGCGGAGCAGAGCCCGGTGAGCCCGTTCAAAGTGAAAGTCCTCAGGGTCAGGTTTGGGGAGCAGCTTCAGAAAGATGGTGTGGAGGGTCTTGTGAAGTGTGTCAGGGCCAGTGCTTTCTGATAGCCTGCGGAGCCGGACGTTGTTGCGCCGAGATCTGTTACCCAGGTTCTCGACGGCAGCTTGTAAATCCGTGACCTGGGCCTGCAGTGACCGGAGCTCCATCAGGTGCTCCTCGCGAGAGGCTTCCAGGCCCTGAACCATCTCCTCCAGGTCCGCGGTGTGAGAGGTGAGCGCACCCATATCCGTGCGGAGTGCTGACAGCTGGGAGACTAATTCGTCTTTGAAGGAAGCCTGTAGACGGGCGAAAAGTGCGTCCAGGTCAGCCGTCGTTGCCGGGGCTTGCGGGGACGAGGGAGATGCGGCTGCCATATTGGATTCCTCCTCCTGGTCCAATCTGGCGTCCCGGCCCTTTTTCTGAAATATCTGGGCTGTTTTTTGCATCTGTCAGTGCTGAGAGGTGGGGGGGCCATAGAGACAGCACCCCAGTTAGAAGAAACGGGATCGGGGGGCGTAATGATGGGTCTAATGCAGATTATACAGCCGTGCAGCGGGGAGCTGAAAATTTAGGCAGCCAAAGTTGAGGGGCTCTATTACATTCCGTGCCCAAACGTTAACGCGTGCGCAAAAACGCATTAACGAGAGGGGCAAAACCCTTTGCGCTGAACGTCGTATTAAAATGTCCATGCAAAAAATGCACGTTAACGTCTACCGCGGGTGAACCTGCGTGAACCCTGCGCGAGTGTAATGTACTTTGTGCATCCTATACTTAACATTGTGTGCGCAAATGCGTTTGTGCGCTGGTACGCGGTAGGTACTTCAATCCATGCGCAAAATTTAACGCACAGCATTTGCGCGCATAATTTTAACGTCTTTGAAAAGCTGGTGGTAGCGGCAAATCTGAATGTCCTGGCCAAAACCAAATACACCAGCCCAAAAAAAAAATACAGCAAAGTATAGTTACACTTTCTACACATACCCAAACAATAAAACTGATAGGTTGTGCGTGTTTTTATTATTGCTGCAACATATATACTCAGATTGATTTTGACAGGCACAAAAACTTAACGGGAGACAATTGTGGTTCTTAATTCTGATTGGCTGAATCGCGTGAAAAAACAGTCCGCCCACCGATTTCTGCGCGCAGCATAAATGCGCGCACGTTTTTGCATGTCTTTTTTACGCTCGTTATTTTTTGACGGATGAAAAAATTAGCTCGGATTTTAATACCAGAGTTAATCTACACGCGTTAACGTTTAATGCTGCGCGGAAAAAAATTGCACTGCGCGTGCGCTTTTGCGAGCAGAATGTAATAGAGCCCAAGTTGTGTTATAATTAAAAAAAGTTTTTTTTTAATTTTAACTGTTATAACAATTATTTGGAACATTGGATGTGTAGTTAACAATGAAGTATAGAGTAAAATAAGAATTTTGCATATTGTTAGTCCAAAATAGTTTAAAAAAAATAATTGCTCAGCTTTATTTTTTCATGTATTGACTTATCTTCTACAACAATATTACTGGGATGAAACATTCTAAACTCTAGATGGTGTTGTGACAGAACACGCTGTCACTGTGCGACTTGGAGGGGGCTGTGCGCTAGCCTCCTGCCCAGAGACTATGGCCCGTGAAAGAGACTATTGGGGGAACTGGTGGACCTTTTAAATATATTTGGTTTTCACTGTATTGTATATATCTGCCAGTTAACTAAATATTTCTGATGTCTGTGTGTTATTCCCTTGTGTATTTATTGTATAGTCTCTTGTTGTGTATTTTGCATACATTCCCTCAATTATCTAACCCTTCCCTGTATAGTGTAGAAATATGGTTGGTGGTTGGTTGTATCTATGTGCCTGTGTAATAAACAGTCAGTTCTATTCTGAGCAAGCTTGAAGTCACGACCCATGATTTTGGGTACCAGTAATCTTCTGCCTGCTGTGCAAAGGAAATGCTCCAGGTCTACAGCTACGGCTTATTTCTGGGGGTGCTAGCCAGGCTCTCTACATGCACCAGGCCTTAAGCTGTGGCTAAGGTACTAGAGAAAGGTGTGAGAGTCACGAGAAGAAACTGGGTGTCCAGCGAGGAAGCGGCATTTGACAGATGTGACCCTGTTCGGGCACAGAGATCTATTACAGGTGTCCCTTATCTTGCACATTTCTGCATATTTCAAAGTCCCAACCTTGAAGCCCTCCTAAAACCTACAGTTTAAGTGCTCTATTCTATAATTGGTGCTAACTTAACCAGAACTGTTGTAAACATACCAGAGCCATTATAGGGCACTATTCCCTAGTGAACTCTAGCTGTAGCGTTCAGGTGAGTAAGCGGTAACGTCATGACAAGTGACTTTAACGCATGCCAACCATTTTACTTTTTTACCGCTAAAGCCCTGAAAAATTCATTACCTCATGGAAGATGGCACTAGCTTACTGTACTTTGAAAATCCTATACTTAACATGGGAAGCACAATCAGTAATTAGCGTTAGGATAAGTAAGGTATTACAAAGTCCTAACGCTAATTACTGCACCAATGCGGTAACAAAAAAGGTAACCACAGATAGAAGCTGATGCTAACTGGTTCTGCTTTTGCAGAATCAGTTAGCACCAGCTAATCCCCTCCAATAAATCTAATACTCACCTCTAATCCCGCAGAGAGAACAGCAGCCCTATCCACTGCTTCTGGCCACCAGGAGCAGAGTGAGACTGGGGACAAATAGTCCCAGTCTCTTTCCACTAATACTTCCACGGCCCTTCGTGATCTCGCAAGAGGGAGACCTTGCGGGGCTCGCGACCTGGAAGCTGTACCCTCCATGGAGTCCTATGGACTCCAGGAGGTGATACTTGCAACGGTGCGGAAGCGCTACTACGCGTATCAGGGAGGGTTTAGCTGCATTCTGCGGCGGGCTTCTGAATTAGCACCTGCCCTGGAATAGTGCGGTAAAATTTGGACGCTACTGTACGGAGCCCCGCCGGTGTCATGTGCAATTTTTTTTTTAAACGTGTGCACAATGTGCTAAGTCGTGGGGACAACCAAGCACTTGGAGCCCACGAGATAACCCTTAGAGTGTGCATGAGATAGCTGTCCCTTGCACACACAGAGATTGCCCTCTGAGCCCTCCTAGCTAGGGGGTGGGGCTGCAGCCCCCCTTCGTCTGCTGCAGATTTGCTCCTCCCTGTCTCTGGCTTTAAATCTTTTATTGATCAATATTAATGCTGTTGTGGGTGATTATTTACCTTGTTTTCAGTGGAAGCCAGAGTAGCTGAAACAGCATTCAGATGTGAAGGAATTCTACTGTTAGTTAGTCTCCTAAAAGGAGTAGGCTTTTTATTTATATATTATTGGTTGCTGCTGGAAACTATTTGATTTAAAAAGGGACTGAACGTTAATAATGTAGAGAGACACTTTGTTTAAATAAATATGGACTTGACCTATTATTTCCTGGTTGTCCTATCCATGCTTGCATATTACAGTATGTAGAAGTCTGGTTTGGCTGTAACTAAAACTGTTTGTAACAGATCTCTGTGCCCGGACAGGGTCACATCTGCCAAATGTCACTCCTCGCTGGACACCCAGTTTCTCCTTGTGACTCTCACACCTTTCTCTAGTACCTTAGCCGCAGCTTAAAGCCCAGTGCGTAGAGAGCCTGGAAAGCACCCCCAGAAATAAGCCGAAGCTGTAGACCTAGAGCCTTTCCTTGGCACAGCGGGCAGAAGATTCCTGGTACCCCAAATCATGAGTCGTGCCTTCAAGCTTGGTCAGATTAGAACTGGTTTAATCAAAATGACAAGCACATATTTTTATGGGGCCAGACAGTGGTCATTTACATATAAAACAATCACAGCCTCTTCTAGGAGGACCTAATCACACTGATATAGATAATCGCACAAACATTGACTTCCTGAAATGAGAAATCTAATTATATTCGGTAGACAGTAAACATTACATAACATTTGTTAACCTAAGACAATGGGTGATTCTGATTTACAAATAGATTACAGCCTATTCAAATACACAGATAACATTGTAGAAACTCCATTCTGTCTCCACCCATTTAAACAAAAAAATTTCCAGAGGGAAACAGTCACTGTCTGGAAAGAAATTATACATTTAACTCAGCTGGGCTAAAATGAAAAAGTAGCCCATAAAAGTTCCAGACGCGCGGCTACAAAAGCTGCGTTCGCCTAGTTCAGAGGAACCGGCGACCGCAGGAGATGGCAAACAGCCCCAAAATCTCCCATTTAACTGCTGGGCCATAGTCTGTGGGCAGGAGGCAAGCCCACAGCCCCCTCCAAGTCACACAGTGACAGCGTGCTCTATCACACCGTTGCAATACGTAAATAAAATAATTTGCCTTATTACAATTTTGATACAGTATACATTATAGATCTTCTTTTAATAAATGGAATATGGATTGTTACCTTAGTTGGCTGTAAAGTACATGCTAAGTTACTGAATCCCAGATCAATAAGATATTTACAAATCTTTTGCTGATCTTCCTTTGCTAGCATTTCCTTGTGATTTTTCAGAACATTCTGTATTTTTTTCATCATTTCCACAGAAATGTTAACATCTCTGTCCGCTTTGGCTAATGTAAATAAAAATAACAAAACACAACTTAGAACTGATAACCACAAAAAACAATACACATCAATACATGTTTTTCCTTTTATGATGGTAAGCAATATTTGTTCCTAAAAGATGCCTGATTGTTTTTAAAATAGGATGTAGGTGACTGTATTTGACAATGAAATGCATAGGCAATCAGATTTTTTTAAAACATAAACATCCACATGTATACTATACTTCTGCGATTTAGTTCAGACCAAATATCATCGATTTGGAAGCATCTGAATCACAAAGCAACCGAACAGAATCAGTTCTGAAATATATTTTTGAAACAATACAAATATAATCTGATTGATTCATATTACTGAAAACAATTACACTGTGCAATACCAATTCCCTAACTTTAATCTTAATCATAAAACAAGCATAAAGAGTAACGAATCTCTATAGTAAAGGGGTTATTCCCTGCACTGCGGGGAATCAAAGTTCCCAACCCTGCAGTGAATTCAGCATTCACTGCAGGGTACCCAGAGTACAGGGAAAACCCGCCGCAATGCCGCTGAAATCCTGCCGAAAACCTGCCGGAAAAAGCACGCCGAACACACCGGAAAAAGCCGACGAGCTGACGAATGGGGTAAAAAAAAAAAAACTGTACGCTTGAAAGTTTCAAAATTGAAACGCTGTTTGCAAAAAAACTACTGAACGAAAATGTCTGGAATTTACTTATAAGGTCCTATGAATGATAATAAAAAGGTCTGCTAACCCTTTCACTGCTGATGACGTGTGGGGCACGTCCTCATTGACTCCCGATATATGCGGAGGAAGTGCACCACACGTCATCTGCTTGCGGGAGTCCCAGATGAGATACTTACCTCTCTGTCCGGGGTCCCACGGCATTCTGGCTTCAGGGAAGCCAGGCGCCGAAGATAGGCTGGCCCCCAATGTAAATGACATCATTGCGTCTGTGCGATGACGTCATTTCCAGGCTACCCCGGGCATTGCCTTTTGGATCCTTCTCCCTCCCAATCGGGAGGGTTTTCAGCCAAAAACCAGGCACAACTTTGAAGGGCAGGGTCTGCCCTTTAAAGCGGTGCCTGTTTTTTAACCCTATAATTGCCAGATCGCGATCGGTGCCGCTTGGCAGCCGATTATAATCTAGCTCCGGTGGGGGCCGCCATCTTGGATGGCGGCTCCACCTTCGGGTTCCCCCTCGGCTCCTGACGTGTCGTGCATAGCATGATGATGTCAGATAGCTGGGGAACCCCTAGCTGCCCGGGGATTTCCCAAGAAAATCCCCTGGTGGAGATATGGGGTTCATTTGAACCCCAATATCTCCGGAACCTTGGCCTAAGCATGGCCTTTTGAATGATTCCAAACATGACCATGTTCAAAGTAATGGCCAGTCACTGTTTTATCCGGGAGAGGCAAAAATCAATGGCATAAATGCCTTTTAATTGGTCAATAAGAAACACTCCCAGATACCAACTTTAAAAACAACATACAAACAACAGCATTGTGAGGAGAAATTAGAGATATATAATGCTTGATAGAGCGGCTATTATTGCAAAAGTGTGATTCCACCAAAATGCAGGTAAACAGGAGTAGCGAGTAGCCTCAGAAATGAGCTATATCGCTTGGGATCAAAAAAATAGGTTCCCAGCCTAGATACATAGCTACTTGAATGTGTAGATTCCTAGGCTTACAGTCTCTCACACTTGCTACTAGCCCTAATGCTCAAAGATTCTGCTCTTGCCCTCACATCTGCATTCACAAGACATACAGCATTAAAAACAAAAGATTTAAGCACTCAGCTCGACATATGTTTCGCCGGTCACAACCGGCTTCATCTGGAGCAAGAATTGAAATGAATAGCTTGTCATAGATGTTCACCTCCCTCCTTAAAAGATGTTAGGTCTTAAAAGATGTTAGGTCTCCTTAAAAGATGTTTCATTAGCCAATGAAAAAATGGGTGTATCCTACATATCATAGAGTGCCTGCAGCCGTTGTCCTCAGCAATGGACTAGAGATAATTGTCTAAATCTAATAATCGTAGTGCACTATCACGTGTCCCTATTCAGCCAATGGATGATATAGAGTAATGTCATGTGTGTAAACAAAATAATGGATTGACTACTGAGTGTTATGTTTATATCGTTATTATTTATAACGTTCATAATCCATAAATTGACACTCACCAATCATTACATTGGTGCAAAGTGAAATAGTAACGATCAATTCGATAAAATATAAGGGGGTATAATAAATACCTCCTTCCACGCCATGGAAATCTCAAAATAGGCGGTGAATCTTGTGCGGTTTACAGCAGGTTACAATATAACCGATCCAATGAATGGGCTACCACATGGTTTAATTCCACCAATACAATGCTTATGTTGTCAAGGCTAGACCCCTACGATACCCAACATACCGAGGACCATGGACTAGAATAACGGCTTTGATATATTTTTTTTGGGAGCAAACCATCACTAAATATAAACTAGTTCTTCTACTTTGTTAATCTTCTATGCCCCCAAAGAATCAGATTCATACACATTGCGCGATAAATAGCGATAATGATCTCCTAGAGATATTAATATGCAGTACCTCACTACTACAACTCGACCATGAATGGTTAAAGTATGATCGGTCAAAGGTTTTGATCGATGGCCATCCCTACTAGACTGAAGGGATGACGAGATGGATGTGGGTTTCCACCCAATTGACCATCGAATAGAATATGGCCAATCAGATGCATAGACTACCACATGTACTGTTTAGACCAATGGGATGCTAATGCTGTCAGAAAAAAGTTTCTGCGTGGTTGACCACTGAGTAAAATATGGCCAATCAATTGAATGAACTACCACGTGTGCTATTTAAAGCAACAGGATACCAATGCTATTCAAGTAAGGAACACATTGAATATCCCATTGATAACAAACCGGATGCAAAACCAACCAGATTAATTGTTTTGCCTCATAATGGCATTAATTTACCCAAATACGGCTTGCCTAAAAACAGGGCAATCAATCTCAATATTAGTGGTGCAGAAAAACATATACAGTCAGGTCCAGAAATATTGGGACATCGACCCAATTCTAACATCTTTGGCTCTATACACCACCACAATGGAGTTGGAATGAAACAAACACAATGTGCTTTAACTGCAGACTGTCAGCTTTAATTTGAGGTTATGTACATCCAACTCAGGTGAACGGTGTAGGACTTACAGCAGTTTGCAGATGTGCCTCCCACTTGTTAAGGACCAAAAGTAATGGGACAATTGGCTTCTCAGCTGTTCCATGGCCAGGTGTGTGATATTCCCTCATTACCCCAATTACAATGTGCAGATAAAAGGCCCAGAGTTCATTTCAAGTGTGCTATTTGCATTTGGAATCTGTTGCTGTCAACTCTCAAGATGAGATCCAAAGAGCTTCACTATCAGTGAAGCAAGCCATCATTAGGCTGAAAAACAAAACAAACCCATCAGAGAGATAGCAAGAACATTAGGCATGGCCAAAACAACTGTTTGGAACATTCTCAAAAAAAAGGAATGCACCGGTGAGCTCAGCAACACCAAAAGACCTGGGAGACCATGGAAAACAACTGTGGTGGATGAATGAAGAATTCTTTCCCTGGTGAAGAAAACACCCTTCACAACAGTTGGCCAGATCCAGAACACTCTCCAGGAGGTAGGTGTATGTGTGTCAAAGTCAACAATCAAGAGAAGACTTCACCAGAGTGAATACAGAGGGTTCACCACAAGATGTAAACCATTGGTGAGCCTCAAAAGCAGGAAGGCCAGATTAGAGTTTGCCAAACAACACCTAACGAAGCCTTCACAGTTCTGGAACAAGATCCTATTGACAGATGAGACAAAGATCAACTTGTACCAGAGTGATGGGAAGAGAAGAGTATGGAGAAGGAAAGGAACTGCTCATGATCCTAAGCTTACCACCTCATCAGTGAAGCATGGTGGTAGTAGTGTCATGGCGTGGGCATGTATGGCTGCCAATGGAACTGGTTCTCTTGTATTTATTGCTGATGTGACTGCTGACAAAAGCAGCAGGATGAATTCTGAAGTGTTTCGGGCAATATTATCTGCTCACATTCAGCCAAATGCTGCAGAACTCATTGGACGGCGCTTCACAGTGCAGATGGCCAATGACTCAAAGCATACTGCAAAAGCAACCAAAGAGTTTTTGAAGGGACAGAAGTGGAATGTTATGCAATGGCCAAGTCAATCACCTGACCTGAATCCCATTGAGCATGCATTTCACTTGCTGAAGACAAAACTGAAGGGAAAATGCCCCAAGAACAAGCAGGAACTGAAGACAGTTGCAGTAGAGGCCTGGCAGAGCATCACCAGGGATGAAACCCAGCATCTGGTGATGTCTATGCGTTCCAGACTTCAGGCTGTGATTGACTGCAAAGGATTTGCAACCAAGTATTAAGAAGGGAAAGTTTGATTTATGATTATTATTCTGTCCCATTACTTTTGGTCCCTTAACAAGTGGGAGGCACATCTGCAAACTGCTGTAAGTCCTACACCGTTCACCTGAGTTGGATGTACATACCCTCAAGTTAAAGCTGACAGTCTGCAGTTAAAGCACATTGTGTTTGTTTCATTCCAACTCCATTGTGGTGGGGTATGTCCCAATATTTCTGGACCTGACTGTAGTATCTAAAGAAATGCCCATCTTATGCCCATAAGGCCTATCTAAGATAAGGGGCCAGTGCACTGATACTGCATATATGAGTTATTCAGTTATTCCACCACAATAACCAATATAAACCAAGTGGTCCTTGGGGTTAATGCCTAAACTCAATTAAAAATGAATCAAGTAGGAAATGTAATAGCAGTAATATATAACTAATAGATTCAGGAAGGACATAAATTTCATTAGGTTGTAGACATGTGCATTCGTTTTAGTACTAAAATGATTTAGTCCGAATTTTGGGATAATTTAGTTTTCGTATGACTCAAGAGAAACGAAACTGCTCAGTACAAAAAAACGAAATAAACTAAAATAAAATGCACTACATTTTAGTTTCAGTCCTTTTTGTGATATTACATTGATGAGTGAAGGAGACCAGCAATGAAGAGCGCAACATCGCAACATCCGTAGTTCTGCACCCTCCACATGCCAATGCAGTAGGATGTTCTATACAGAGAGGGGCATTAATTAATGCAGGAGGATGTTCTATACATTATACAGAGAGGGGTATTAATGCAGGAGGATGTTATATACATTATACAGAGAAAGTTATAAATTGAGGAGGATGTTCTATACAGAGAGGGACGTTAATTAATTCAGGAGGATGTTCTATATATTATATAGAGAGGAGTATTAATTAAGGCAGGTGGATGTTGTATACATTATATAGAGAGGGGTATTAATTAATGCAGGAGGATGTTCTAAACATTATACAGAGAGGAGCCTTTTTTTTTAGCCCTTTAAATCCAGTGGCTGGGAGCGCTGAGATCGGCTGCTTGTTACATTATCTCTCAGTACAATGTATCAGGCTCAGCTGTTACAGTAACTGACTGTAACAGCGCTCAGAGTTTCAGTAAAACAAGGAAATAATATTGTTCTAACCTCTTATATATAAAAATATTATTTACTAGTTTTACTGAAACTCTGAGCGCTGTGATGAGCAGCAGTCAGTTACTGTAACAGCTTTGCCTGACACGGGGCAGTATTACAATTGGGGTGCTAACTTAACCAGAGCTGTTGTAAACTGAAAACCTCCATAGGCTATAATGGCTCTGGGAAGTTTACAACAGCTCTGGTTAAGTTAGCACCAACTATGTAATATCACCCACATTGTGCTGAGAGTGAGAGATACTGTAACAAGCAGCGATCTCAGCCCTCTGAGGAGCCACCACTAGAATAGTAATTGTATCCGCTGGTTTTCGGATGAATGAAATTAGTTTTCATACTAAAGAACTGAAAACGAATTTCTTTAGCAACTAAATAAATTGCATTTTAGGACTAATCCATTAGTTCAAAACGAAATTTTGTGCTGTGCACATGTCTATTAGGTTGTACATATAAACTACGATATTGTAGAGAAACATGTTAGAGCTGCATTATTATACTGAAGGTACTGTACTGATAATTCTGCAAAAAATGTCGTGGTTAGAAACATAGAAACATAGAAAAATGTCGGCAGATAAGAACCTTTCGGCCCATCTAGTCTGCCCAATTACATGGATACTTTACCTGGATTTATCTTTTGTTTAGGATAGCCTTATGTCTATCCAGTGGCGACTCTAGGAACAATATTTAGGTCGGGCAAAGAAGATACCGCAGTCAAAACTGGGGGGGCACTAATAATTTTCACCACTAAATCATATCACTGAATAAAACTAAGGGTCCTATCACCTGGTGTGAACTAAAACACCATTGCTAAAGGAAAAGTTAAGCGCGAGTCGCTAAAACTTAGTGCCTGATGATCTACTAACAGATCACCTTGTCCACGGTAGTCCATGAACAAGGTCGTTTGGCGCATGCTAGGAAAACTCTAAGACCCGGGCTGAGACCCAGCGCTAATGCAGTTGTGTACAGGATAGAACATTTTTTTTTCCTAGAGCAGAGTGCCGGGCCATACCTACCCCTGCCCTCACAAACTTGAATATGAACACATCCAGTGAATAACCTCACACCCCGCATTATTAAAATCCTCCAAGGTGGACATATCATCCATGTCTTGATGCACACATATATTAAAGCTGATGGGCATTGCATGATAAATGCCCCCAACACCATGTAGAATCATTACACTGCATTTAATAGATCCAAAAGGAAGACCAGGTGAGCCACAATTAACTTCCCTGCTGCAGCATATAAAGAACACGTTTCAGGGCAAGTCTTATGTGTCCCTTTAAACTTGGTCCACACGGTCACCCTAATAATCACCCGCTTACATACTATGAATATCCCCCAGCATAAAATGTTTAAAATTAAGCAATATATTAGAATTAGGATATATGTGGATAAAGGATACATTTATAATAGAGCCGACTGCAACAGCAATGACAATGCGGACCAGATCCATTACTATGGTGTATGGGGCCAAGAGAACACCTGTGCTGCATTCCTCTCAATTGCCTGTTAATTTTGGGCCAGGATCTGGTTTTTCAGTTTTTTTGGAGCTAGCACCAGGGTTGAGCAGTAGGTAAAATGTTGCAGTTAGCTTACCTCAAAAAATTTGCGTTGGCACCAAGTGATCTGTTAGCTGCAAAAGCGCTAGAGATCTCTTGCGCTAGCCATGTTAAGTAAAGGACGCGGAAAGTACAGTAAGCTTGCGCTACAAATCACTAATAGCGCCGCTAAGAGATTTTTCCTGTTTGTAGAAGGAGGCAAACGATCTGTTGGTCCGGCGCTTGACTCGTTTAACCTGGCGCTAACGCAAAACCAATGCCGACGCAAGGGTTAACCCACACCAGGTAATAGTGCCCTAAATAAGTATATATATAAATAAGATTCCAAAACCCATGATTAATGTGATGCAATGATACCTTGTTATTGTACGAACATGATACTTAAATTCAATATTTTATTTGCTGCAATTCGGCAGTTTTCGCTGAATGTCTGATAGCTGCTTCAGCGACTCCACATTTAGCAAATTACAGGGACCATTCACTAAATAGGGAATTCACTATATTTTTGGCAAAATGAATTCCCCAAAATGTGACGAAAAGCAGAGGATCTAAAGATGAATAGACCATTTAGATTCTAGCTTCCATAGTAACCCCTAAAATGCCATAAACTCAGGGAAATACAATAAAAATAATAAACAATGTGGCATTTAGCCACCCCTTAACCCCTAATATGCCATTAATCAAGGTAAAACATGAAATGAATACACTGTGAGGCATGTAGCCTACCCATTAACCCCTACAATGCTATTAATCAAGGAAAAAATGAAATGTATACTGTTAGGGATGAAGCCTACCCATTAACCCTTAATATACAACTAAACCAAGGCAAAAACTAACGTAATACACAATGTAATGTATAGTCTGAACATTAACCACTTCACTGCTGAGCCATTTCAACCCTGTGAAAATGTTTAAGTTTAAGTGCCTGTTATTATTTAATGTTTTATGACTTTTACTTCAAACTGAATATGGCCATGTTGGTATCATTGGAAAGGCCAGAATCTGCCCTAACCAACGACACCTAGATCGTCCATATACGATCCACGGGGACGGAGATACAGCGGTCCGAATAAGTGAAGGAAGCTTAATGCAGATTTTTGGTGGGGGGGCACATGGGGGGGCAAGGAATAACCTAGGTGGGGCAATTGCCCCCCTTGCCCCCCTGTAGAGTCGCCTATGTGCCTATCCCAGGCTTGCTTAAATTCAAATATTGTTAGATTGAATATTACAAAAAGGGGGTATACGAGAAGCCTTCATTAAGCCCTTTCGGAGCCAGAGTCTGCAACTTATGTATCCATCGACATTCTCTTTGTCGTAAATTACGATCAAAGTCGCCTTTTTTTGGTGATGGAGAGACCAACTCCAAACCACAAAATTTCAGAACCATAACATTGTTATTGTGATGTTGAGATAAGTGGCGAGAAATAGGTGTCTCCTGAATTCGGCGAATGGAATGAATGTGTTCCATGATCCTTCTTTTAAAGGGACGAAGGGTCTTGCCGGCATACATTTTACAAAGAGACAGATATATTAGGCCTACTGAATTACAATTAAAGAACGTCTTAATCGCGTAGTCTCGTGTTTTAGATGAATCTGTGATCTTTTTGGAACGTCTTAGAATGTGTTTACAGGCAATGCAATGACCACATTGGTATGTGCCCCGCAAAATAGCGGACAACCATGTAGATGGTGGTTGAACTGTGGGACTAGAATAATGACTGTGAACCAAAGAGGAGTTCCGTCAGGAGTGGCAGGAGGCTGCAGAGGAATGTTCTCGTAGATTTATGCAAATTATTTGTAAATATGAAAAGATTGAATTAGAAACCGTTGATGCTGAAGGTAGAACTGAGGTTGAATCACTTAAAACTGATCCTGATGAGGGGTCATTTGGGGAAGTTGAAGAGAAGTTACAAAGGCAGATGGAAAGATATGAGGGTGAAATCAGAGAAAGAAAGGAACGCAAATTCTTGAGGGACTCTGATGACTATAAAAATGGCCTAGTTTAAAGACCAATAAGGCTAGGAATAGGAGCCGTAACAATGCCTCCTCATTTGAGGGTGACTCTACTGATACTGAGGGTGACAGCAATACCAATACCGAACCTAGTCCCGGATCTAGAAGGGGCATCTTGAAAAAGGGTGTGTCTTTTTTAGAAAGAGACATCCTTCCAGACAAATTATGAGATCGGAAAAAATGGGGATACAGGGGCTTTCAGGGGAAACAACAAAAGAGGTTGAATTCTATACGATTAACACAGTACGAGAGAACCTGTCATATTACATCTAATGACAGAAATAAAAGCCGTCTATATCCCCCATATATACCAGTCATGAATCAGTCCGACAATCCTTGCGAGCCAGAACCACCTGTCAATATGACAGGTGCTATATCTACTGACACTGCTGTATCCATTACCAACATATCAGATGTGAAAAGCTTAAGGATTATTAATTTATTTAATTTTGAACTAAATGCTAGACATATCTCTGTCCTGAGTAAAAGGCTTTCTTTTGCACCTGCCCCTATGGTCGATAAATTTGAATGGACAAAAGGCATTCATTTATTTGTCCGTAAATTAGCACTACACAAAATGTATAAAGTAAAGGGCGAACAGAGAGCTAAAAATCTTGGTCTTGATATTACTGATCTTCCTTGTCTAGCAATATTCACAGATCTATTGAAAGAACAAGAGTCCATACAGGGTCTTACAGATTTACGACCAAAGAATCGGTTTACACCCAACTTCAAAGAATTTGGGAATTTAGAGTTATTCTGCAAATTGGTATGTTTGGAAATTGATAATATTAATATTTTAAAAGCAATATCATCCAATACTGATAACTTAACTGTTCATGAGAGGAAAGCCTTAAAAGATCTAGAGACAGAAAAATCGGTCGTAATTAAACAGTCCGATAAAGGCGGCAATGTAGTGTTAATGTCGGCGAGTTACTATGAAAAAATGGTGTATACAATTTTGGAGGATACAGAGACTTATACCAAGTTGCCAAAGGATCCCACTAATCATTTTATTATATCTTAAAAAGTTGGTTGATCGGGCATTTGACTCAAGTCTAATCACTAAGTCAGAATGCGATTTTCTTGTCCCAAAATCACCAACAATAGCTATGTTTTACGGCATTCCTAAAACGCATAAAAAACTCCATGAACCACCTGATCATCCTATAGTGTCAGGTAATGACTGCCTTACTCAAAATGCCAGTGTCTTTCTGGATAAATTGTTAAGAAAATATGTTATTAGTCTATCCTCTTATCTAAGAGATACCAAACAAACTCTTCAGATAATAGAAGATAGAATTGTTGATGATCAAACACTGCTTTGCAGCCTCCATGTAGAATCTCTCTACTCTTGTATCCCTCATGAATTAGGACTTGAACATGTAATGGTATTCCTAGACAAGAGATACTATCCTGAGAGAACCCATGAAGATCTTTTTGGTCAACTTATTACGGTTCGTCCTAACCCATAATTATTTTCTCTTCAAAGGTCAGTACTTCCATCAATTGCGAGGTAATACAATGGGCTCTTCAGTAGCACCAGCAAACGCTAATCTGTATCTGGGGTTATGGGAAGAAAAATGTAGACAAAATGTTGAGTTGAAATCCCATTTCGAGAAGATCGATTTATGGGTAAGGTATATCGATGATATACTGGTATTTTGGAAGGGCACTAAGGAAGACTTTATAGAGTTTGTTACCCTTTTGAATAACAACGAGTACAATCTCAAATTTACATATGAGATCCAAACGTCCAGTATTTCGTTTCTTGACATTAAAATCTCAAAAACCGAATGAGGGTATCTGTCTTCTACACTTCATAAAAAAGAGACAGCCACTAATAACCTTCTGCATTGGAAGAGCTTTCACCCATATCCCCAAAAGAAAGGCATCCCTACAGGAGGTCAATACCTGAGATTGAGAAGGTTATGTTCTACTGATGATGAATTCAGGATGAAGGCCAATAAATTGAGAAAAAATTTCCGGGAAAAGGGTATCCCAACAAACTTCCGAAGAGGGCATACCAACGTGCCATACAGACATCTCGTGAAACACTTCTAGTAGATCAAGAAGCTAAAAATATTATTTAATAAGATGTATAGGCACCTTTGATAGAGGATGGTACCAAGTTCATGAAATCTTAAACAGATTCTGGCCCCTCTTGACGATTGACCCCTATTTTCAGGAAGTACTACCTAAAAGGGCATCTATTACAGCGAGACATAGTAAGAATCTGAGGGATAGGCTGGTTCACAGTCATTATTCTAGTCCCATGGTTCAACCACCATCTACATGGTTGTCCGCTATTTTGCGGGGCACATACCAATGTGGTCATTGCGTTGCCTGTAAACACATTCTAAGACGTTCCAAAAAGATCACAGATTCATCTAAAACACAAGACTATGCGATTAAAACGTTCTTTAAATGTAATTCAGTAGGCCTAGTATATCTGGCTCTTTGTGAATGTGGTAAAATGTATGCGGGCAAGACCCTTCGTCCCTTTAAAAGAAGGATCATGGAACGCATTCATTCCATTTGCCGAATTCAGGAGACACCTATTTCTCGCCACTTATCTCAACATCACAATAACAATGTTATGGTTCTGAAATTTTGTGGTTTGGAGTTGGTCTCTCCATCACCAAGAAAAGGCGACTTTGATCGTAAATTACGACAAAGAGAATTTCGATGGATACATAAGTTGCAGACTCTGGCTTCGAAAGGGCTTAATGAAGGCTTCTCGTATACCCCCTTTTTGTAATATTCAATCTAACCACAACATTTTTTGCATAATTATCAGTACAGTACCTTCAGTATAATAAGGCAGCTCTAACATGTTTCTCTACAGTATCGTAGTTTAGATGTACAACCTAATGAAATTTATGTCCTTCCTGAATCTATTAGTTATATATTACTGCTATTACATTTCCTACTTGATTCATTTTTAATTGAGTTTAGGCATTAACCCCAATGACCACTGGGTTTATATTGGTTATTGTGGTGGAATAACTGAATAACTCATATATGCAGTATCAGTGCACTGGCCCCTTATCTTAGATAGACCTTATGGTTATAAGATGGACATTTCTTTAGATACTATATGTTTTTTCTGCACCACTAATTGTCAGGACCCCTGTCTGGAGCCCCCCAGCACCCCACGTAAAGCCCGCCGTAAAAGGAAGAAAGGCAAACCTGGTGCTGCGTTGTCCTGAATGCAGGGCAGCACTTCCACAAGACGGCGTATCCTATGTCCCACCCTGCTCTCAGACTGCAGGCATAACAGGTGCCTCTAATCTACACAGAGACTAATCCCTACTTAAGGGTGGAGCACCCAGAAGACAATGCTTCTGCATTATGGTTCCTGAGCCAGCAAGCCAAGCACACTGATCCAGAATCTATCCTGTGCTTCCCATCTGCATCAAGTCTCCCGAGCCATCCAGAGACTTCATCCTAGATCCCTGCATCCTGGTTTCCCCGCTGATCAACTGTCTCCTGATTCCTCAGCTATTCAAGAAACCATCCAGCCCTTTTCCTGTCCTGTCTCGTATCCCCAGTAAGTCTCCTCCGTGTGTCTGCCCTCTGTCTTCTTGTATTGTTTCCTGCATCCCCTCGTATCCACCAAGATTCCATATTCCAGTTGGTCTCTTTCATCTTTAAGTTCTGCCCTGCATCCTGCATAACCTGGACTTATTATTTATCTGAATTCTACAATAAACCCCTGTTTTCCCTAACCTGGTCTCCGTGTGTCACTGCATCCTGGGTTCGGAATCTTACCTGTCACGCTGGTACCTTACACTAATATTGAGATTGATTGCCCTGTTTTTAGGCAAGCCGTATTTGGGTAAATTAATGCCATTATGAGGCAAAACAATTAATCTGGTTGGTTTTGCATCCGGTTTGTTATCAATGGGATATTCAATGTGTTCCTTACTTGAATAGCATTGGTATCCTATTGGTTTAAATAGCACACGTGGTAGTTCATTCAATTGATTGGCCATATTTTACTCAGTGGTCAACCACGCAGAAACTTTTTTCTGACAGCATTAGCATCCCATTGGTCTAAACAGTACATGTGGTAGTCTATGCATCTGATTGGCCATATTCTATTCAATGGTCAATTGGGTGGAAACCCACATCCATCTCGTCATCCCTTCAGTCTAGTAGGGATGGCCATCGATCAAAACCTTTGACCAATCATACTAACCATAACCATTCATGGTCGAGTTGTAGTAGTGAGGTACTGCATATTAATATCTCTAGGAGATCGTTATCGCTATTTATCGCGCAATGTGTATGAATCTGATTCTTTGGGGGCATACAAGATTAACAAAGTAGAAGAACTAGTTTATATTTAGTGATGGTTTGCTGCCAAAAAAAAATATCAAAGCCGTTATTCTGGTCCACGGTCCTCGGTATGTTGGGTATCGTAGGGGTCTAGCCTTGACAACATAAGCATTGTATTGGTGGAATTAAACCATGTGGTAGCCCATTCATTGGATTGGTTATATTGTAACCTGTTGTAAACCGCACAAGATTCACCACCTATTTTGAGGTTTCCATGGCGTGGAAGGAGGTATCTATTATACCCCTTATATTTTATCGAATTGATCGTTACTATTTCACTTTGCACCAATGTAATGATTGGTGAGTGTCAATTTATGGATTATGAACGTTATAAATAATACCGATATAAACATAACGCTCAGTAGTCAATCCATTATTTTGTTTACACACATGACATTACTCTATATCATCCATTGGCTGAATAAGGACACATGATAGTGCACTACGATTATTAGATTTAGACAATTATCTCTAGTCCATTGTTGAGGACAATGGCTGCAGGCACTCTATGATATGTAGGATACACCCATTTTTTCATTGGCTAATTCAAGCAGACCTAACATCTTTTAAGGAGGGAGGTGAACATCTATGACAAGCTATTCATTTCAATTCTTGCTCTAGATGAAGCCGGTTGTGACCGGCGAAACATATGTCGAGCTGAGTGCTTAAATCTTTTGGTTTTAATGCTGTATGTCTTGTGAATGCAGATGTGAGGGCAAGAGCAGAATCTTTGAGCATTAGGGCTAGTAGCAAGTGTGAGAGACTGTAAGCCTAGGAATCTACACATTCAAGTAGCTTTGTATCTAGCCTGGGAACCTATTTTTTTGATCCCAAGCGATATAGCTCATTTCTGAGGCTACTCGCTACTCCTGTTTACCTGCATTTTGGTGGAATCACACTTTTGCAATAATAGCCGCTCTATCTCTAATTTCTCCTCACAATGCTGTTGTTTGTATGTTGTTTTTAAAGTTGGTATCTGGGAGTGTTTCTTATTGACCAATTAAAGGCATTTATGCCAATGGTTCCCCCCCCCCCGGATAAAACAGTGACTGACCTGGTCGGGTCTGTTCACTGGGGGATATATTTTCGTTTTGTGCAAATATTTACAGGTTTAGTCCTGCCTAGGGAGTGTTATCTCAAGTCTCATTTTTGGGATAAGTGATTGTCGACCAAGGAGCGCTTCCTTGGTCTTCTTCTTTTCATCTGTTTTTTTCATGTTCAAAGTAAATTAAAAAAAAAATAAAAAAAAAATAAAGAAAAAAAAACATGTTTTTTGTGTGTTGTTTTTATTAACCCCTAAGGCCTACGTCCTGCTTTAGTCGGGCTTTAATGCCGCAGGACGTAACAGTACGTCCACGGCGTCTGCAACCTCCCTCCGGCCGATTCTCACCTCCTCCGGCGGTTCCCCTCGCTGATCTGACTTCAGGGGAGTCAGATCAGCGGTTTTGACTCTTCCCATGCACTGATGTCATCAAGCCGGGCCCGATGACGTCATTTTCAGGCGCCCCCGCCAGAGCAGGGGCAGTGCCTGAAGGGGAGGGGGGATCATTTGGATCCCTCTATCTCCCCATCGCTGAGGGCTAGCAGTAAATGCCAGGCATCCCTGAAAAGGTCACAGCCTGGCCTTTCCAGGGATGTATGGCATTAACCCCTTAGTGGTAAGGCCATGATTCAGAACCAATCGGTTCCAGATCACAGCCTTTTTCCGGTGGGGCCGCCATCTTGGATGGCAGCCTCACCTCTGGGACTCCCCACGTCCACTGACGTCATCATGGGGCGTGGCATGATAACGTCAGTTAACCAGGGAACCCCTAGCTGCCAAGGGATTTCCTAAGGAAATCCCATGGTGGAGATAGGGGGGTTCTTTGAACCCCTTTATCTCCGATCGGCAGGTAGGGGGTCATGTAGGGTAATGTTTGAAAGGCCTGATCATGGCCTTTCCAATGGTATCAAACATGACCATGTTACAAGTAAAATTAAAGTGTAAAAAAATAAAAATAAAAAATAATAAAAAAATAAAAACGTGCTTTTTGAATGCAGCACTATTGTTCACATTTCAATTATAATGTGAACAATGATGCTTCATTAATGATTTTTTTTTTGGGGTGTTTAGCTAAAATCACGTAATTTCTCCCAAAAAAAAAAATGGGTTCCCCGTTCAAATTTTTTTAACAAGTCTACCCCATAGAATATAACCGCAAAGGCTCGGGTAAATAAAATGTGAAAAAAAGTACTTTACACACTGTGGATGATTGAAATTTTATTGAAAATTCACATTCTTTTACATTTTTTGTTATAGCATTCTGGCAGGGCATGACGTATACATATAATAATGATATATTATTAATCTGCCGAGTCTGCCGGAAAGAACGATATATAATTTGTCTGGGTGGTATAATAATACGTGACTTAGGATGGGGTCAGACAAACGCAGTGCAAATATGCATTCAGCCGCACTTTATAACGGCCGTAGTAGCAGCAAATGATGGCCAATATACGAAGTACGGCAGTTCAAAAGTTTGGCCGTGCAACGCAAGCGGCAAACAAACGCATTTTTTCGAGAACGTAGAACCGCTAGTACTGACGCACAAAGTGCGCTGCTTCGGCATAGTGTCGTGTGTGCGTGATTAGGAGATGTGAGACGCTGCACATGTCCAGCCAACATCACGTCCATTTGTTTTTAATGTTGTAATTGCGCACCGTATGACCGCTATCGCGTCTTCCGTGAAAAAGTGCATCCAGACGCATGGACGCACTTTTTGACGGTCGACGTGAAAAATGCGTTCGTCTGACCCTAGCCTTAAAACCGCATTTAAAAACGGTCAAAATGAGCTCAGCAAACTTCTACTTCCCAAACTGCGCCGAAGTTGTAAAATTGCTCCCGTCCTTAAGGGGTTAAGGCAGCAATATTGTTCACATTTCAATTATAAAGTGAACAATGATGCTGCACTAATGATTTTTTTTCTATGGGGTGTGTTTGCAAAAAATCACATAATTCCCCCAAAAAAATGTAACGAGTCCCCATTTCTAATTTTTGTACAAGCGCACCCCATAGAAAATATAACCGCAAACGCTCATGTGAAAAAATGTAAATGATTGAAAATTAAAATTTTATTGCATTTTTGTTATAATATATAGGCAGGACATGACGTATACATATAAAAATAATAAATTATGAATCTGCGGAGTCTACCGGAAAGAACGATATATAATATGTCTGGGTCATGTAATAAAACGTGGCTTCTAAATGCGTTTAAACATGATGAGCAAAAGTGGTCTAAATGAGCTCAGCACACAGCGGTGAAATGGCTCAGCAGCGAAGGGGTTAAGGAAAAAAAATTTTTAAAAAAAAGGAAAAAATATTTTGCCGAAAAATGGCTAAAGGATCCTAAAAAATCTAGAGATAAATTAAAATAATAAACGGTTTATTAGATATTGGAAAAAACAGGAATATTTTTAACATTGAAGTCTATGGGATTCGCCTGAATAAACCTGCCGAATGAAAGCACCGAGCAGCAGAGAATTTTGGCAACTATTCACTGCTGTTCGGTGTTCTCTGAATAGATTGACCATTGCTTCTCTATGGGGGATTTCACTGCCTTCGAACAGACATCTTACGTGCAGGCAATTCGTCAAAATTTGGCGAACTGCCTGCTCTCTGAATAGACGAATGGCCCCGAAATGTCACCATACACTGAATTTCAGTGTCCGGTTACATTTTAGTGACATTTCGGACCTCTCTGAATAACCCCTTAAATCTGAATCGTCTGCAAATTTTGAGCCGTTCAATCTCAAATCAGTCCAATAATTTTGGATCGCTCCGAATAGGAACATTCCAAATCCCAAAAATATCGGAATCCAAAATATTTACAGAGTTATTCATAGACAGCCAATCTGGCTGGGTGGAGTAGAGGCAACATCAGTGCTCTGCGTGGAGAGAGCCTGTGGAGACATGGGTTCAATCCCAGCAAGAGCACCTCTCCAGTAAGTGTCCTTGGGCAAGACACCTAACGGTACATACTCGCCACCCAGGACATACTTGAAAATGAGAGAAATCTCAATGTCTCCTTCCTGGTAAAATCCTTTCTCAAAAAAAAAATGGCACCGAACAATGAATTTTCCCATATGGTGCCATTTCGTGGCCATTTGGCTATTCAGAGAGCAGAGTTTGGCAAAGTTTGGCAAAGTTTGGCAAACTGCCAGTAAGTACAGTGCCTATTTGAGGGCAGTGAAATCCCCCATAGAGAAGCAATGGTTAATCTATTCAGAGAACACCGAACAGCAGAGAAATGTCAGTGAAATTACCTGCTGTTCGGTGGTTTCATTCGGCAGGTTTATTAAGGCGAACCCCATAGGCTTCAGTGTTAAAAATATTCCTGTTTTTATTCAATATCTAATAAACCATTTATTATTTTAATCTACAGTAAAATGTCTCTTTATTTATTGATTTTTTTAGGACCTTTTAGGCATTTATCGTTATTTTTTTCATTTTTTTTTCTTCTATAACAGACCTTTTTATTATTATTCATAGGACCTTATATGTTAAATCCAGACAGTTATTTTACAAACAGCGTTTTAATTTTGACACTTTCAATCACATTGCTTTTGTTTTTTTTTTTACCCGTCCTGCGGCTTGTCAGTTTTTTTCTGCGGCTGGTCGGCGCTGTGCTCGATGGCCCGTCGGCTGCGTTTGGCGGCTGTCTGGCGTGTTTGCGGTGGCTGTCCTGCGGGTTGGCGGCGGCATTCGGTGGTTGATTTCCTGCACTTCACCACAGGGTGGGAGAATTTCATTCCCCGAGGTGCAGAGAATGAGAGAGCACCGAAATGTCGCCGACTCTGACTAACCTCCTTAGTTGATCATGGTATTGCATCCATTAATTTACCATATTTATTTACAAGAACATGAATTTACCACCACAGATCCCTTGCATTCCTTACAAGCTTTTTTTTTTTTTTCATTCAACATTTTTTATTTTGCAAATCCAATCAGCAGTACAACAAATGCAAAGAAAGCATAGCCATGTGGGCCAAAGTACGCAAAAGTCACGTCAAAAATTCAACTTCTAAACAGTGTGGCAAAGGGGTATCCAAAGTAGGAAGGTGGGAAAAGTGGGGGAGACACACCAAAACGCGCTCCAGGACCATGAGGAAAGAAAAAAAAAAAAGGGGGGGAGGGATGAAAAAAGGGTGGCAAAGGCCCAAAATGTGACTTTCCTGGCTCGCTCCTGAAGTTCTAAGGAACCGCAGGAGGCCATGGAAAAGTGCAGGTCACAAGGCCGGTGCATTCGAGGGCCAGGTATGGCAGACAGAGCCATGGTGGCTGCCACAATGGCACACCCAGAGTTTGCCCCAAATGCCAAAAGAAAAAGGAGAAAGAAAAAAAAAAAACAAGGGGGGGAGAGGGTCTGCAGCACGAGGTGGCGAGTGGATGTCTCTACGGGGGGGGGGATAAAGATAAAGGGGAGGGACAGCGAAAGTCCGCAAGTACAATGCAGGGAAAAAAAAAAAAAAATCAACAGCAAAACAGTGTCCGCAGAATGGCGAAAACTGCGTCACGAGCCCAAAAAAGGGGGAACCCAATAACTCAGTCCGGTTCCCTGGCAGAGAGGGGGGATCCCACCACCAACTCACTCCCCTCACTGCCCGAGGCGTCGGAGGTTAGACCTAGAGCCTGGAGGTGTGCGAGTGCGTCATCCAGGTTGTTCGCTGTGACTGTACGTCCATCGGTATGGGAGATCAGCAAGGTGCCGAGCGCCCCCCATCTATAACGCACGTTATGGGCCAGTAGGATCACAGTGGCCTGTTGAAACCGGCGTCTGGCTGCCAAGACGAGGAAAGAGAGGTCCCGGTAGATCGCAATAGAGGCCCCTTCATATGAAACTGCAAGAACGTTACGAGTCGCTTCCAGCAACAACATTTGGACGTGGATGTCCCGCAGAACTATGATAATGTCGCGGGGTACACCCGTCGGGGCTGCTGCAGCTCTCCGTAGCCTGATCGCCGAGGACACCGGTTCCTGAAGGTCAGAACGAGACGAGAGAATTGCCAGAACAAAGCGGGTAACGTGGTGGCCTGACAGTGGACGGAGCTGGACGTGTGAGAGCTGAGCTCCGTCTCCCGAGCGCCATTTACACACCTTAAGGGGCCTGCAAGCTGTAATGGGGCAGCGAAAACGGACCTCCCAATCCTCCCAACCTGCCGGTAATCGATCCAACGCGAAAACCGCCACCTTATTGCCGTTTTTAAGCGGTTCCCCGCACTTGCGGCCTCCACTGCCGGAATCCAAGATGGCGGCCGCGACAGAGATGCACGAGGAGGACAGAGAGGAAGATCCACTCCCAGACAGCCCTCCCAAAGGTAACTCAGGGGCCTCTGCGGACATTGAGCTGAGAGATATTCTCAGAAATCTCCCCACAAAACGGGACTTGACTACCCAGCTATCAGTTATGGAGAGAAATGTAAATGGCAGAATTGATGCCCTGAGCTCAGATATAAAACATTTGGGAGGTCGCATTCTTGACTTAGAAGAAGATAGAGACTCTTTATTTACACATGTGGAACACCTAAATGTACAAGTAGCGGAGCAGGCTAAACATCTTACGAACCTACACCGTCACTTAGACGACATTGACAATAGGGGCAGACGTAACAACATTCGGATTAAAGGATACCCAGAATCAGATGAAAGCCCGGAAAATTTAGTCGAACTCCTGCGGCACCTCTTTAACGATATATTGCATAGGCCGGAGGATGCGAAAATCAAATTTGATAGGGCCCACAGGGCGTTAAAACCTCGCGGTGCGACGACAGATCAACCACGTGACATTATATGCAGACTACATGACTTTGTCGTGAAAGAGGAGATCTTGCGGGCCGCCCGTAAAACTGCAACCATAAAGGTGGATGGCTGTTCTGTGGCCTTGTATCGAGATGTGTCATGGATTACGTTACAGGCCAGGCGTCTCCTAAGACCGATCACGGCTGCCCTTCGTGAACGAGAAATCAGGTATAGATGGGGTTTTCCCCTAGCACTTCATGCCCAGAAAGGCAACACTACCCACTCCATAACCACACCTGCAGATGTTTCGGGCTTCTTGATGGCGTTTGGCTTACCTGAAATGGATGTCGCGGACTGGTACGGAGCAGCATCGACTCTGGCACCGCCAGCCCAACCACAATGGCAACGATGGAACCAGGTTGCTAAAAAACGTAAAGCGAAGCCACAATCACCACCCATGTCGAGCTCTCCAGGCCATGGCACTGGCCTCCGAGCAATTAGTCCACTACGGTCTTCGCAAGAACTGACCTAGGACATGGAGGACTTCGGATCGTTTTCCTCTTTTTTTATTATATCTACTTCATATTGCTGCCCCATTGATCCAAAGTTTTCAGTCCATTTCTTGTTTCTCCTTACGAAGCTTGCCCCCCCTGATACACTTCTGTTTCAGAGGCGCTTGGGGTTGGACGCTGGGATTGTGGGTCCCTTGTATTGCAATCTTTGACTCCACCACCCTGCTCTACCTAGTACTATGGTGACAGGGAATAGATGGGCCCCATGGACTCGGCTTCTTTTCCTAGGTGTCACGGCCATGTCTCCTGAACGGTGTTTATCATTTTTGTTTTCACCTTCTGTTGACGTCCGAGCACAGAGGTTTACACTGTTTGATTCTGTATATACGAGTTTTGTTTTTTTGTTTTTGATGTTATTGTTGCTGATTTTGTGTGCCGTGGTCATGAACGGGATCGAAACATCAGGGGACAAATGCTCACAGCAGGTCTTTTCCATTAGAATATTTAAGTGGTGCATAATTTCATAATGGCTGATCTCCATATAATGTTCGGGGTCTTAACTCTCCCCAAAAACGTCGCCGTGCCTTACAGGAATTTCAACGTCTAGGGGGTGATGTGATATTTATCCAAGAGACACATTTTCAGGAGGGACGCGCCCCGGCTTTTCATAATCGCAAATATCCTCAGGGCTACTTTAGCAACTTCGGGGAAACTAAAGCTCGAGGGGTGGGTATATGATTGGCCATGTCCCTTTTCAGGAATCGGAGGTGTTGACGGACCCACAGGGGCGTTATATCATGGTGAAAGGAACGATTGGGACCACAAGGGTCACTTTGGTTAATGTATATTTGCCCAATAGACTGCAGACTAGAGCATTCCGGAAGATCTTAGATAAATTGACGACGTTTCTAGATGGAATGTTGATTATGGGTGGGGACTGTAATGTGGCTCTGGACCTGCCGGCGGAGGGTTTGGCGGGGGCCACGACCTCGGCGGGGTCCTTGCGGCGGCAGTTCCAGAAGCTACTGGGTGATGAACGTCTGTATGATTGCTGGCGGACTCTCAATCCGTCTGACAAAGATTATACCTATTACTCACATGCCTTTTCTAGATATTCCGAATAGACTATTTTTTTTTACCCCACCGTTATTTAGATCGTATTCGGAGATGCTGGATCGGTACGATTACTTGGTCGGACCATGCACCAGTCATAATGCATTTGACACTACCGCAGTCGTTTAAGGGTACATCGCACTGGAGGCTCAATGACACATTGTTGTCGGACGTAATTTATCGGTCTGAATTGCAATTGGCCCTTACTCGATTCTTTGAAGAAAATGAGTCCCCAGATATAAAACCCACAATGCTCTGGGAGGCACATAAATGCGTTGCGCGAGGGGTGCTCATACAGATGGGAGCTAGAAAGAAAAGAGAACATGACGTTAGGGTAACACAACTCCTATCCGATATACGGGACCTTGAGAAGGTGCACAAGGAGGACCTTGATCCGCAGTCTTTTCGGAGCTTGGTAATGCTTCGTGCAGAGCTAAATAAGATCTTAAACGACCGGCTTCTCGATCAATTACTTTGACTAATCAGACATATTACTCTCAGGGGAATAAATGTGGGAAATTGCTGGCCCGCGCCCTTAAGAACAGACATCAAACAACTTTTATCCCCAAAATAAGAAGAGGAGGGGGGAGACCTATGGCGTACACGACGGGAGACATAGCTTCGGAATTCCACCAATATTACTCCACTCTATATAATAACCGCCCCGACATTACGCCTCCAACGGTAATCGATTCTTTCTTAGCTAAAACAGTAGGCCCCACTTTGGCCCGTAACCATAGGACTTTATTGGACTCTCCCATAACGGCTGCGGAATTGACACAAGCCCTGAAGCTGACTCCTCACGGGAAGAGCCCAGGCCCGGACGGTTTTACCACTTTATATTATAAGACGTTTCAAAATATATCGACCCCGTTCTTTGTACAAGCCTTTAATAGCATAGACGAGGAGACCCGACTACCCCAAGATACGATGGCGGCCTCCATAGCAATTATCCCGAAGCCGGGGAAGGACCCTCTTGACTGTGAGAATTACAGACCCATCTCGCTTTTAAATACAGACATGAAGCTTTTCACTAAGATTCTGGCCCTCCGTCTACGTCCGCTCCTGAGGGGCCTGATACATGCGGATCAAGCGGGCTTTGTCCTGAGACGTGAGGCTAGAGACAACACTCTGCGCGCTCTATCGGCGCTTCATGGGGCATCGGTTTCCTTCACGCCCATGTTGGTTCTCTCTGTCGATGCCGAGAAGGCTTTCGACAGGGTGAACTGGCAGTATCTCTTCGCGGTCCTGCACACAATGGGATTTGGCCCACGTTGGTGCCAGTGGATGGCGGCCTTGTATGAGGAGCCACATGCCCGGATCAGAGTGAACGGTACCCTCTCTGATTCGATTGCTATTAGAAACGGTACTCGACAGGGGTGCCCTCTGTCCCCACTGTTGTTTTTGTTGTACCTGGAGCCTTTGCTGCAGGAGATAAGACGAAGCCAGGATATTAAGGGCCTACGTTTAGATGGACAAGAATACAAGGTCTCGGCTTATGCAGACGACTTGCTCTTTACTCTGACCGACGTGGACCGTTCCCTGCCATCCCTGATGCGAGTCCTCACAGAGTTTGCTAACATTTCAGATTACAAGATTAACCCCTCCAAAAGTGAGTTTATGGGTCCTCTGATTCCCAATGGTTCCCTAGTCTCTATACAAGAGACTTACGGTTTTAAATGGAAACCCGAAGGACTTACGTACTTAGGAGTTAAACTAGCTACTACCCAATCTCAATTGATAGCCCTCAACTATGACCCGCTTCTTCGCTCGCTCAGTTACAGAAGATTTACAAAAGTGGAATCTGCCGCACATATCATGGCTGGGTCGATTGAATGTACTTAAAATGAATATTCTGCCCCGTTTCTTGTACTTATTTCAAGCCCTTCCAATATTTTTACCCCGTTCGTTTTTTATCTCACTGCGAACTCAACTCACACGGTATATTTGGAGGGGTAAGAGGGCTCGCATCTCGTTCGCGGAAATGGCTAGGCCGGTGGGTAAAGGGGGGTTGGGAATGCCCCACTTTCAGTATTACTACCTAGCGTCTATGTTCTCTATCCTCTACCATTTCTCCAAACCGACGGCACACCGACGGTGGATTGAGATCCTACAGGCTACCTCGGGATTTCCTCTGGCCTCTCTCCCATGGCAGACGGCTTCGCTCCAAGCCCTGGGGCTTGCGAACCATCCGATTTTAACCCCGATTTTGAGACTGTGGAGAAGACATGGGATGGAGTTGGGATTGACGGCGGGGAGTTCCCCGCTGACCCCGGTCACCCACAATCCCCTTTTCCCGCCAGGAGTAACTGGAGAGCTGTTGGGCCTTGGGAGGGAGATGCCATATCTTCCTGTTAATCAGATTGTTGAAAACGGGGCCCTGTTGCCTCTTAATGTCCTCATTTCCCCCACCCAGGCTACGTTTGCGCACGCTTTTAGTTATACCCAATTACGCCATTTCTTTCACTCAGACCTCAGGGAGGCGGCTGCAGGACGTACACTCACCCCATTTGAATCGATATGCTCGGCGACTAGAGGCACTGAATCTATTGTGTCCATTATTCAGACTTACTTAACTGACGGAGGATACTGCTCGGACTCGCCGAGATTGGCGAAATGGGAGGAGGAGTTAGGAAGAGATATAGATCCACAGGAATGGTGCAAGGCTTTTCTCCTCACGTTTTATGCCTCACGGAGCATGACTATAAGAGAACAAAATTGTAAATTGTTTTTACGATGGTACATGACTCCGGCGCAGCTGCAACGGATTTCGCCTTCGGAACCGGCCTCTTGTTGGCGTTGTCTGGGTGACAAGGGGGACTACCTACATATTTGGTGGTCTTGTCCTCGCCTGCGTTTTTATTGGGGGGAGGTGGCGGCTCATATTAAAGAGATTACTGGCAGTGATTTACCATTTCAACCTGCATCATACCTATTAAACATGCTACAGTACTCAACTGATACCTTTAAAAATTCCCTGCTAGCCATCCTCTTGTCGGCAGCTAGGGGTCGATACCGATGTATTGGCGCCAAAGGGTGATACCTACAGTAAGAGATTGGGTAACACGGGTTGAGAGGATCAGGGGATTTGAGGACTTGCATTACACCGCGCAGGGTAAATATGATCTTTTTTACACTGTGTGGTGGCCATGGATTGACCGGTTGCCTGCCCTGGCAGAGGGCGCTGGAGTGGTGGAGGCCACAGATGTATGAGACATTGCGCTTCGGTAGTCGGCCACGGGGGATAATACCTCAAGGGAAGTACCTGCTTATGCTCGTTTTGTTACTCTTCGTTCTTGTTCAGACCACGATTAGACACACGTTTGAGTTCTAGTTTTTTTTAATGTTGTTTTAGTATTATAGACTGTTTTCCTGATTTAATTTGTCCTTTCTCTATGGCATCTGAGTAAATTCATCGGACAATGATATGTAAATACAACCTTAAGGACTTAGCACATATTTGACCTGAGGTACAGGTCGCGAAATGCCCAAATGTATATGTTTTACTGCTAATATTGTTTTCCATATACGCCTTATGTAAACATGTATGTTGTTCCCTTTGGTTGAATAAACAGAAATTACATAAAAAAAAGCGGGTAACGTATGGTAGTAGGGCAGAGTCCAACACTGACTCCGGTATGCCACGTAGCTTAATGTTTCGTCGCCTATGGCGGGCTTCCAGGGTCACCATCGCTGTCTGCAGACTCCCCACCTGCGCTTGAAGGGCATTCAATTGAGAAAGGGTTGCGGCCTGCACCCCCTCAATCTCTTGCGTGCGTGTCTGGATGGCGATCATCTGGGTCTGGGTAGTGGCTACGGTGTATTCGAGGGCCTGGATTTCAGCCTGCCATGAAAGCCTAGCCTTGGCCAAGAGGTCCTGAATGTCCCGTTTTGTGGCCGGCATGTCGCCATTGGCCATCTCGGACAAAACGTGGAATGAAGAGGGGCCAGGCGTACTAACCTCCGGCGGCTCTGAGTGTTGCCGCTGCTGTATTCTCCGCATCGAGGCACCCCCCAGTGAGAGCCGAATGTCCGGAGTGCAGGGATCGTCTGCCACC
Source organism: Leptobrachium leishanense (assembly GCA_009667805.1). Classification (NCBI taxonomy): domain Eukaryota; kingdom Metazoa; phylum Chordata; class Amphibia; order Anura; family Megophryidae; genus Leptobrachium; species Leptobrachium leishanense. Next base: position 103,395 of record RXON01005099.1, read on the forward strand.
CCGCCGGTTTTAGTTTTTTTCCCCATCAGGATTCAATGCACTGCGAGGCTGGTATCAGGCTTCACTCGCCTACTAGGCCTCCAAGATGGCGCTCGGACACTGTCGGCTCAGTTAGCACGTGGATCGCGGGTCCGGAGAGGGGGCAGAAAGGGTTCCGGAACACTTCTCCCTATGATCCGCCGCAGAGAAGCCGCCAGAAAGAAGTCGTGGGAGCAAGGAGAAATCGGTAAAACCCTTAAATTCGCTCAGGGTACATCGGAGCTCCTGCTCTGCACGTCCGTTCACCTCCGCGGCTGGCCCTTACAAGCTTTTGAGACAATTCATGTATACAAGCATTTTCTTTTCCTACCTCCCTACATCCTCTAAAGCTGGGAAATCATCTAGTAAGAACATCTAGTCATTAGTATGTGGAATACATGAACACAATCATATACATGTACTACTAAATGTATTGTCAGCAGAGTGAAAGATAGAAACATAGAATATGTCAGCAGATAAGAACCTTTCAGCCCATCTAGTTGCCCAATTCTATGGATACGTTCGCTGGATTTATCTTTTATTTAGAATAGTCTTATGCCTATCCCATGCCTGAATAAACTCAATCACTGTTTCAGCCTCTACCACATCTACTGGAAGGCTGGTCCATGTATCCACCACCCTCTCAATAAAATAATAATTCCTGATGTTACTTTTAAACCTTTGCCCCTCTAATCTAAGACTATGTCCTCTTGTTTTGCTGCTTTGTTTCCTTTTAAATATACTCCCTTCCTCTACCTTGTTGATTCCCTTTACGTATTTAAAAGTTTCTATCGTATCTCCTCTGTTTTGTATTTCTTCCAAGCTATGGCTACGTTATTTCAAAATATGTAATAATCACGCAACCTACATGTATGTCATACATAAAACATGTTGGCATTTATTCCAGTTCTGCCAGTAATAGAGAGACCAGAAGTCTCAAAATCTACAAAATCAATTAATTCTGGTAGGCCGAAAATCTTTGTGGTGAAAAAAATGTATATTTTAAAACTAGTTGCCTTCTTCAAAATGTCAGTGTACATTAAAAACCTACCTAAAAAAATAATAAATATTTTCAAGGGTATATAATATACTATCTAGGACTGTCAAACCTACAGCCTCCCAGATGTTTCTGAACTACAACTCCCATGATTCCCTGGCCGTCTATTGCATTGAAAGAATTCTGAGAATTGTAGGCATAGGCATCGACATCTAGGGGGTCGTGAGTTTGACAGCCCTGCTCTAGAATATGACTTAGTTACATAGTTACATAGGCTGAAAAAAGACATGCGTCCATCAGATTAAGCCTTTAACATTTTACACTTACTCTTAAGTTTGCAGTGTTCATTCCACACATCAACACAGATTTTTAATGTTGCCATTTCTGATTTAAACTTCACCAATGGTGATTCAAAAGAACTGACGAATTTCTCCTGTCTTTTTATTCCAGTGTATAAGTCAGTTCTCATGTCCTTTTCAAGACTTGGTGCCATTATCTTCCACTTTTCAGATTCCTTTCTTTCTTCTTCGGCTTTAGTTTTCTTCAGATTGTCTTGTATAATTTTATCTTTTTTTTTCATCTGCGAACATATATGCTTTGGGTTAATTTATTTTGGTTCCTGCATTGTAACATGTCATACATTGCTTTCCCTGGTAATAGGTTGTTTTACTAATAGTTGTTAAGATTTATCTTGCGTCTTGCATAGCGCCCAGCATCTGGCGATTATCAAAGTTTATGGGGGGGGGCCGGATTCTTGGTAGGTTTGAACACTTCCTGCATCATTAATGATGCAACAGGGAATTAGACCATTCCTCCGACCCTACTATATTATGATTGATGTGGAAAGTTTGTGAACCCTCTCTTTATGAGACAAGCTCTGTTCAACTGGGTAAATAGGAAGGTCTGCCGTGGGTGAGTAGGAGGGTTTACAATGTTGCACCAGAACTTTCATTGCACTGATAAAACTTATCTTCTAACTTCAACTCGTATTGTTTGGGCTCAGTATATTATATTCTCTGGTTTACCATCAAGGATTGCAGTGATATGAAAAGTCACTTTATATAAAAAAAATTAATATATTTAATTATAAGGTCTCGAAACTTCATACTACAGAATAGCAGTGCTGCCCTTCACTAAGCATTGTTGTTTTCAACTATGATGAAACAACAGTAAAAATCAACATTGTTGCAACTATGACAAAACAAATTCAAGAACAGCAGTAGAGGTAGATGCAAACTGTGAACAATGACAGATCAATCATAAAGAATGGCACCACTGTTTTTCTCTAGTAGAAGTGAACGTTCTCTATTCTCAGTCTACTATACAGAACAAAATATTTCAATATTTGTGAATACAGCTCTCCAGCTTGAAACTGCTGAATGTCTTGGGAAGTGCAGGAAAATATATGCAGAGATTGCAGAACTGATTAGTGTTAAAGAATTAGATTAAAATGAGCCTGGGTTTATTGTCAGGGGCAGAGCTTTAAATATTCTCATAATTGGTGTTGGCAATTTTATTGCTATAAAAATTCCCCAACACTGCCAATCAAAATGTACAGTCTCCCTGCAAAATCCTCCAGATTGCTAAAACACACATAACTTTTACATGTTAATGGAACGTATGTGAAAAGGTCTCCCCACCGTAGAGCAGGCCACTAGTGCTGTTGCTCGTTCTCGGGATCCTCACAACCCCCCCCCCTTTTCCTCACTATTAGTCTACAGGGTTATCCAGACGTGGACCTCTTGCTTGGTGTGCCTAGAGGGGTGTCAGCTATACCATCCTGAAGAGGCCTAACAAGGCCGAAATGATCGTCGGGGGTTGCTGCACCTCTCGTGCAGGGATGATGTCCTTGGCAATCAGCACTAGCCACCCTTTTTGGATGAGAGCAGGCTGATTTCCATATGGAGCATTCATCCCTGTAACGGCACAAACAAGCTAAAACCTTGTGAGACCTGAGAGGGCCCCCACCGTAGAGCAGGCCACTAGTGCTGTTGCTCGTTCTCAGGACCCTCACAACCCCCTCTTTACCTCACTATTAGTCTACAGGGTAATCCAGACATGTACCTTTTGCTTGGTGTGCCTAGAGGGGTGTCAGCTATACCATCCTGACGAGGCCTAACAAGGCCAAAACGATCGTAGTGGGTTGCTGAACCTCTCGTGCAGGGATGACGTCCTTGGCAATCAGCACTAGCCACCCTTTTTGGGTGAGAGCAGGCCAATTTGCATATGAAGCATTCATCCCTGTAGTGGCACAAACAAGCTAAAACCTTGTTAGACCTGAGCGAGCCCCCCCATAGAGCAGGCCGCTAGTGCTGTTGCTCGTTCTCAGGACCCTCACAACTCCCCCACTTTCCTCACTATTAGTCTACAGGGTTATCCAGACGTGTACCCCTTGCTTTGTGTGCCTAGAGGGGTGTCAGCAATATCATCCTGACGAGGCCTAACAAGGCCAAAATGATCGTCAGGTTACTGAACCTCTCGTGCAGGGATGACGTCCTTGGCAACCAGCACTGGCCACCCTTTTTGGGTGAGAGCAGGCTGGTTTGCATATGAAGCATTCATCCCTGTAATGGCACAAACAAGCTAAAACCTTGTGAGACCTGAGCGGGCCCCACCATAGAGCAGGCCACTAGTGCTGCTGCTTGTTCTCAGGACTCTCACAACCCCCCCCCCCCATTTTCCTCTCCCTGAAGTATGCAGAAGTCCTACAGGGTTATTCAGACAGCACTGAAATGTCACCAATTTTGCTGCTCTTAAGTTCGCCGTCCCTGTATTGCGGCAAATCAACCTGCCAAACAAATTGAAAAACTGATGCAAAAACGCCGAATCAATTAGAAAAAAATGCAGAATGCATCCAACGAATCAATCTGAAAAAAAGCCGATGACCCGCCAACCAGCCGCCGAAAATAGCCAACAAGCCACCAAACAAGGGTGAAAAAAAAAGCCCACAACTTTCAAAGGCGTTTAAAAAAAAAACCACTGCATGAAAATGCCTGGAAATAATATACGAGGTCCTATGAATAATAATAAAAAGGTCTGCTACAGAAAAAAAGGAAGCAATTTAAAAAAAAAAAATCGGAAAAAACGATTTAGCCAAAAATCCTCGAATTCCTTAAAAATCATAAAAAATAAATAAATAAAGAGACTTTCCTGCAAATGAAAAGAATAAATGGTTGAATATTTAATAAAAACAGGGATTTTTTTAACATTGAAACCTATAGGATTTTCGGTGGTTTCATTCGACAGGTTTAAACAGGGAAATCCTGGGCATTTCACTGAGATTTCGGTGCTGTTGGTTGTTCTCTGAATATATTAACCATTACTTCTCTATGGGGAATTCACTGCTGCCGAAGATCACCGTATTTCTCTGTCAATTAGTCAATGTTTGGCAAACTGACAGCTTTTTGGATAGCCAAATGCTACGAAATTGCACCATACAGTGAAATTCATATTCCCTATTCACCCTCACCTAATGGGTCACCCCTCTCCTCTTAGATTTGTAAGCTCTCGAGCAGGGTCCTCCCTCCTTCTGTTCCGTGTGTGTAACGTGTATGTACAGTATATTTATTATTCTGTCTCTCCCATTGTACAATGCTAAGAAATTTATTAGCGCTTTATAAATACTTGTTACTGTAACATGCTGAACAACTACAGCACAATTTAAGGGGGAAGTAATGGTGGAAAATATGGCAAATTTGGCAATCTATGGTGGCAATTCCCAAAATACTGAATTCGCTGTACTGTGGCCTCAATTGATCCACTGTAGTTCATCATGGTGTAATTACCCCTTTTATTTTGGATTAACAGTTTTATAACGTAAACTTTATTTTATGTGTTAACAAATGTGTTGCGGATTAAACTATTGCCTTCAATTGGTTTGTTTTGAGGTTTAAATCAAACTGATAGAGAGAGGGGTTAATTCCATGATACTGCTCTAGATCAAGTTAGAATTCCTCTCATTATTTACCCTGTGGACACTGTTTTTTTTTATCTTCCAGGAAAACACTATATTTTGATTCCTTTTTGTGTAAATGTTTACAAGTTTCATTGTAGTTCTATTGATTTAGCAGTCTCTTACCTTTTTTGTCTGTGCCCTCGCTCATTCTGTAACAATTTGGTTTATATACTGTAACTGTATCATGACCTACACCCCCATTTTAAATTTCTAAATGTGAAAACAACTTGATATTTATAATCAATTTATTCCATATGTTTTCTGTGCCAGCACCACTAAAAACACTTAGGTAAAATAATAATAAATAAAGACATATGAAAACCAGGATTAGCAATTTAAAGTATGTTTTGTGCTTAGGATGTAGCAATATTTCTTGATGACGTAAGGCTAAACTGTAAATTTTTTACACATTTGAAGTAAAGCTCTGCATACTTACTGGACCCTCTTTTTTCTTTCCATTATATTTTGGGACATCAGTTGTGTTTTCTGTCTTATATTTCTCTACAATGATATTCTTTGGTTTGGTTAAGCCTAACGATTTTCCATAAAAAAGCCAATGGGATTGGAGCTTTTGGTAACCTCGCATACTCCATTTATCTTTTTCTGCAAGTGAAACAGTTATTTTTTTTCAAATTGATAATGTAGCTAACAAATAAAGGTGCATTTATTATTTGAGTTAATTCATATTATTTAAAAATATTTTACCTTGAAACATTAACGAAAACACTTGGGGCTTGATTACGAAATTAACGATAAAATGGGGACTCTAACAGAGAAAACCTGTGCCTGCAGGTTTTCCCCGTAGCGTTCCCCCTTTTAATGTTAGATTCCGGGGCAGGCGCTACTTCAGGAGTATCACCTCCTGGAGTTTGTAGGACTCCATGTTGAGTTGTGCTTCTGGGCCATGAGATCGCCATGAGATCTGGACCAAGAGGTGTTAAAGTCACTTATCCTAGCATTAAAGCTTACATATCCAAATGCTACAGTTAGCATTCAGTATGTAATCTAAACCCTGGAGTGCACAAGTAGCATTTTATATATCCTACAAGTACATTTGTAAGCATTAATAAACATGTACTCATTTTCATACACTTGTTTAGTAGGATTCATATCTCGATTGACCTAAATTCAAATAAGATCCTTTTACAGTATACCATTTGAAAAGTAAGAACAACCAGACTATTCTTTGCATGGAGCATATTGAGTCTTTTAATTGAGCCTTTTAATCTAGGGACATGATGTGACTTTACACTCAGGGTTATTCAAAGAGAGGTGAAAAGCAGGCGAATGACTGGAGAATGGAAAACTGTAGGTCAAAATATCCAAACCAGAAAAACTCTCCAATTCATCTCATTTTCCAAATCGGCTGTTTTGACCTAGAAGTTTCCATTCTCTAGTCATTCTCCCGCTTTTCACCGCTCTTTGAATAACCCTGACTGACTTATATAATGTTTGTCGCAGTGTTAAAAATTTAATAGACACTGACCATTCTTATATAACTTCTATATATAAACATATAAACTTCTTTTGTGGTTGCTTACTGTATTTAACACAGTATGCCTATAATGCAAACCCGATTGAAATTATGCAAAGTAAAGGACATCATCTATAGTTCAGAGCCTTTAATTACAGCAATTTTCCCGTAAAGAATTAACAAATACATGAAACATAAAAACTGAGCAAATGTATCATATATTTTAATCTTTTCACTACCTCAGAATAACAATCTTTGAGCAAAATTGCTATTTACCCTATATTTAGTAGTCTACACATCCAATGTACTGGCTGGGTGGAGTAGAGGTAACATACCGTGGAGACACAATGTGACGTGGAGACACAAGGTGACACAAGATTAGGATGTTGCCATGTTTTAACCACATCTTGTGTATCTGCAATACTATTAACCATGTTTGACATTAAGGGGCTAACGCAGCCTAAGAATGTAATGTAATCATGCTTCACTATTTCTACCCACCGTAGAGCAGGCCACTAGTGCTGTTGCTCGTCCTCAGGATCCTCACATCCCCCTTTCTCTCATTTAAATGATTCCTGAAAACCATTGGCTTTCATTTGTATCCTGACGTCTATAACATCTGTATTTGAGACTAAAACCAAGGGGTTAACATAACCCAGGGATATCACATGACCATGAAAAAAAAAAGGATTTGAACAACTACTATTTAAAGGACCCAGACAGACTGACAAATCCACAGTGGCACAAACTGAAGAAGCTGTACTAGCGAAACGCGTTTTGGTGAACTGTTTTACTATTTTATTAATAAATATTTTGCCTCATTTTACACCTATCCTGGGTCCTGGATACTTTCATTCGCCGAGGAGGTGGCTGAGGCTAATAGGTGACCCAGTGCACCTTATGAAGCCACTGGCTGCCTGAACATCTGGTGTCTGATTGATGAGACACCAGCAAATGTGAGTAATATATTTTCTCCCTTTATATGCTTTCTGTACATATGATATTACTCTATGTGAGTTTTGTTTAATCTTTGAGGGCCACAGAGGAGTCCAACATCGTAAGGAACCACATAGCGAGCCCAAGAGTGCACCACGAGGGAGCCCTCAATAGGAAAAGAAGCGCCAACTCCAACACGTTCTCCTTGTACAATATAGTTTTTCATGTACTAATAAAAGTTAACTATGAATCTCTATATAGTGTTTCTCACATTTTCATTCAGGGTCTGGGAAGTTTAGGATGTCTCGAGTTTAGTTTGCAGTGTTTTCAAGGGTCGTGCCGAAAGATGTGGGGAACTTTAGTCATAGCTAAAGAGGAACCTGTTTTTTGTCTGTTTACCTCTAGTTTTCTTCAGCATTGTATCATAGTTATCACTGAGGCATTTTCCAGAATCCCAGTGTGAAAGTTCATCATATTGTTTTGGTTGGTTCAGTTCAAATGCAGTTAGACCATCGCTTATAAATAAATAAAAAAAGACACAATAATGTTTACAAGCTTAGTAAGTTCATGATTATTCATAATGATAATTTCATTTCATTAATTTCTATGAAGAGTTCTATAAGTATATGTTGAGTGAATAATTATTATTATATGAAAAGGATGATGAGCACCACAAGGCCCTAGATTATTGCTTTATTTTCACCAGTTTTGTTTTGTTAAAGAAAGCTACACTTTGGAACAGTTTCAGTTTCAGTGGCTCAAATTAATTCAGCCCTATAGCCAAAATTGAGACCTTTTTCGGCTGATTTTTGGCTGTTTTGGGAGATTTAAATACAAGTATACCAGCATTACTATTACCATTAATAATTCAAATCAATTATCGGCTCTCACAGATTTACTTTTTAATGGAAATGTCAGCTATGTCTATTCGGTTCGAATTTATCTGTATGCCGATTTCTGAAAAATTACAAATGCTAAAAGGTGTTGATAAATGGATATTCAGGCAGAAAATTAGATGGAATAAGACTGAAATCTTTTTTTAAACATCGGATTTTAGTAATAGTCGTGTTTCAAGGGACAAATCTGTATGATGCTGGCTGACTGTAAGCATTTCCAAGAGTTTTAGTGTAAAAACATTTTTTCGGATTAGCAACGTGTCTAATTGCCAATTTGTTTTCAACTGAATCAGCCGATATTTAAAAAAAAAATATAAACCGCAAATAGCCAATTTTTTTCTAAAAAAATTGGCCAATAGGATTAAATCTAGCCCATGGTTTTTAAAAGATGGGGGTTCAATTCCGAAATGTGATAAACAGTAATACATAAGGTCCTGACCCCTCACCAGAATAAATCTATAGCTAAAACCCTGTTAAATATGCTAAAATAAACTAAAATCCCCATAGTAATTAATACTTGCCATCTGTCACACCAGGTTTTTAGCAGCAATGAGCCAATTTGCTCTGGAATGTTTACCGGGAATACTATCCAACAGTATTCCTTCTTATAATTTGTATTCATCTCCATGGAGCTAAAGTAGTTGTTGGCTAAAGTAGTTATTGGCTAAAGTAGTATGGCCAGATTTAGTAGCTATGGCCAATCCCAGAATCCTGCCCCCTGATTAGCCAATTGTGTATATTGCCACCTTACCTCAAACAAAATGTAGAAGATGTCAAAAATGTCCTTTTCTTATTGAACAATTGGGGAAACTTTGGGGCGATATCAGGGGAAATCACGTCTATGTCGCCACTTAGTGAATTTCACCCTCAGACTAGCAGGGTTATTCAGAGAGAGAGGTGAAAACCAGGGGAATTGGCAGGAGAAGAGAACATTCTAGTAGGGATGTGCAATTTGTTTCATTCCGAATTGAATTTCATTCATCCATTTTCATTCTTTTGGGAGCATTTCCAAAATGAAATATCGGCCGCCCGAAATTCAGAACTCCAGAATCAAAGTTTCACATAAACAAAATCATTTCGTTATGGGACCTAAACAAAATAAAACGGAATGCACATGATACCAAATGCTGAAAAAACGAAACAAAACGATCAAAAACGAAAACAATTTCGTAACGAAATTAACTGAAACGTAAAAACGTAACCAAAATGATCTAACATGAAAAAGAAACGGAACAAAATAATCTAAAACAAAAAAATACAGAACAGGTCACTTTTTAATTAATGCAGATGCTGTCTGTGTCCCTGTATAATGTGTATTACTGGTCACTTTATAATTAATGCAGATGCCGTGCCCCTATATAATATGTATTACATACAGGTCACTTTATAATTATTAATTAATGCAGATGCCTGGATTTTTTCCACCATAGTTTGTTTTTAAACGTTTCAATGTTAAAAAAAATCCCCGTGTTTAACTGTTTATTAAATATATCTTAAAGCATTTATTTTTTTCACTTACAGCAAGAGGTGTCTGCATTTATTTTTTTGTTGGATTATTTCAGCATTTTTCAGTAATTTTTGGGTTAATTGTTAGGTTTCCTAACTAATTTTAAAGAAACTAGCCTTTTTTCAATGTTAAAAAAAAACCCAGTTTTTATTAAATATATCTTAAAGCATTTATATTTTTTACTTACAGCAAGAAGTGTCTGCATTTATTTATTTGTTAGGATTAGGCTTGTGCACCGATTTTTTTTTCGGTTCGATTCGGTTTGATTTTTCGGATTTTTAAACTTTTCGATTCGGCTCGTTTCGACCGATTTCTGTTTCGATTCGGTTCGGCTCGACTCGCTTTTCGTGTACATTTTTTTTCGGAATATCGACCATTTTTCGTATTTTTGTGTCACTTAGCTCATTTTTTGTATCGACTTTTCGTAATTTCGGAAATTTTCGTTTTTCGGAATTGTATATGTTTTCAGAATATCGACCGTTTTTCGGATTTTCGTGTCACTTCGCTCGTTTTTGTATCGACTTTTCGTAATTTCGGAAATTTTCGTTTTTTCGGAACGTCTGTTCTCGTTTCAAAGCAATAAATTTCGATTTGACACATTTCAAGTCCATTCGAAAATTCCGAAAATATTTCGTTTCGGCTCGGAAAACTTTTCGGATCTGCCATTTTCGGATCTAAAAATTTTCGGAAATTCGGCCGCATCCGAAAACACGAATCGGGAAATTTCGTGAAAATTCCAAAATTCCGAAACCCGAAACGCACATCCCTAGTTAGGATTATTTGGGATTTTTTGGGGAATTTTGTTATTTATTTTAAATGTAGTAATGAGGTCTGTTTTTCTTTGCAGAACGCATGCAGCTGGATTATTTTTTAAAAGTCTGTGTGCTTTCAGCAAGACACATTATATTACATTGTGCCTGACCTTGGACAGTTCCACTTTTGAAATAGATTGATAACATGTCCCACTTTTCAGGTACTGTCCAAGGTCTGATAAAAGCAGACACTTCTTAAGTGAAGAAAATAAATGCTTTAAGATATATTTAATAAACAGTTAAATATAGGGATTTTTTAACATTGAAAGCTATGATGGAAAAAAGACTAGTTTCTTTGACCCCTTAGAGACCGGGCGGATTTACACAAATCCGTCCTTTAGTTCCCGCTGCTGTTTTTACGTTTCTGCGCTGCTCGTGTTTAGATCAAATTTTCCTCTTACTAGTTTATGCAAACCACACATATTATACACCGTTTTTCCCGCCATTAAATGGACTTTCTAAAAATACCATTATTTCCATCATATCGTATAATTTACAATAAAAAAATATGAAATATGATGAAAAAATGGTAAAAACACACTTTTTCGTAATTTAATCCCCAAAATCTCTTTCAAAATGTTATCCGGAGAATAGAAATACCCAATTTTTACATGTTTTTGCTTTTTAACCCCTTAACTGCTGAGCCAGTTCACCTATGTGCGCTGAGCTCATTCTGACCATTTTATGCTCATTATTTTTAGATGACAGCCTAGGTCCTATTTAACTAAAGCCCCCCAGACAATTTCCTTTTTTAAAAAAAAAAACATTTTATTTTTTTATTTTTTATTTATAATTAATTTTTTAAAATTTTATTTTTCAACCAAACCTGCCCATGATCAGGCCTTTCCAATGATGTCAAATATGACCATCTAGCTGCCACGGATCGGGAGATGAGGGGATCCAAACAATCCCCATATCTACACATGGCAGCTAGGGCGTTAACTGGCCCACTGACATCCTCACACATATGGTGAAGTTGTCAGTGGGTGGGGGGGACCTGGAGGCTTGGCTGACATCAAAGATGTCCCCTTCAGGTTTGAATCGCAATTCGGCGCTGATTTGTGCCGAATCGCGATCTGGCAGCAAAAATGTTAATTCAATACACTCTAGAGACTCTCCCCTTTCCAGCGGTGCAAAAAGCATCGCTGTAAGTTAAATGGTTGGGGAAATAGAGGGCTCCAAAGGAGGCCCCCCTCCCCTTCCTGAATTTTCCCTACAGGCACCTGCCGATGACATCATCACGCAGCGTGACGAAGTCATTGGATCTGCCGGCCCCAAGGAAACACCGAGGCAAGCTTCCAGCTTGCCATAGATGCCGTGGGAACCAGCAAGGGAGGTAAGTATCGGGAGGGAGGGAGGTTAGGAGCCGCTGACGTACTATGTACGTCCGCGGGCCTGAGACCCATGGTATGTCAGCGGTCATTAAGGGGTTAAAATAACTTATGAAACCTAAAGATTAACCCAAAAATTCCCAAAATATGCCAAAATAATCCTAACAAATAAATAAAAGCAGACACTTCTTGCTGTAAGTGAAAAAAATAAACGGTTTAATAAATATTTATTAATATATTACTCACAAAAACAGGAAAACGAAATAACCGAAGTAACCCTTTGAAACAGACTGCCGAATCGACCAGAATTGACTAAACAAAACTAACCGAAATGAAATGAAAACCATCCGAAACAAAAAAAAACGAACTGGACCGAAAAAAAATGAACCGAACTGAAAAAAACGGCGTGCACATCCCTACAATCTAGACCAAATAGCCGATTTGGAAAGTGAGATAAATGGGCGAATTTTTCTGTTTTGGCTATTTTGACCTAGAATTTTCATTGCTCCAGTCATTCTCCTGTTTTTCACCTCTCTCTGAATAACCCTGATAATTTTCACCATTTTACTGACATTAAGTATATAAAATTATGTCTCGATACATAAAGTGGGAACAAAATTAGAGAATATGTGAAAATAGCCACTCATTTGCTACTGTCTGTCTTGATCAAGTAGCAATTTTATTATCATGTCTTCATCTTATTTGATTAAACCATTTCATGGCATATAAAAAGTGACTGATGAGAAAGAGTTAATGTATATCATTACCAACCTGCTTGAAACTGGTAGGTCTTTCATGATGTCTCCAGCAAAGTCTTCAATTAGAGCAGACTTCACGTGCATAATGTCAATAGCTGTTATCTTCTCCTTTTTGACTTTACAGGAAATATTCATATTAATACATAAATCTATTCACAACTGCACATCGATACAAAAGTATTGGGGTATGCTACAGCAAACATGGCAAGAAATTGAGTACTGTCTTGATGTGCTTCGTGCAACTAATGGTGCCCATATAGAGGTGTATTAAATGAGGCAAAAAAAACTTAAATATATACGTCTCATTTTGTAATAATTCTCACTTATCTGTCTTTTCATTTGCCTTTGTAATAAATTTTTGAAATTGTAAAGAGACGTTATGGACACCATGTATATGTATCGGTTAGTCTTCAATATTACCATTTCCAGTAACTCATAACAGGCAGGTTACCATTGCCATTTCAAATGACAATCACAGCTACTGATATACATCTGAGGTCTACAGTACTTCATTTATTGTTATCATGGTAGCACCACCAAATCTTGCAGATGAAATCTCATTACACAACAGAGTATTCACAGAAGGAAACTGGGGTTATTAGGCCTTGCTGTGCTTCCAGTATCATAATGAGAAAATGTCAGATTCAGTTAAGAATTGTAGAGGAGCTTGTTTCGTAAATATGGATTCAGGGGTATACAATTTTTATATATTTTTAAAGGGAATTCACCTAAAGAAAATATACTTAGGCTTTTGTTTAAAGTAACAAAAAGTGTCAATCTTTCATCAAAGCAATGAGGGGGTAACCTGAACGAAATTGAAACACAAAATGGTGGAATGGCTGACTTGAGAGGGGAATCTGTGCAAGAGCTGCTTAGACATTGCCCACATGTATAAAAACACAAATCATATTAACCCCATAGCGACCAGGCGGTTTTACCATTGTCAGTAGGGATGGGATGTCGGTTCAAATTGATTCGAAGTTCGATTCAAACATTGGCTGTTTGAATATTCGCGAACTTCAAACTTTTCGGGACGTTCGCGGAGAGTTCAAGAATTTTTTTTTCCCATTCATTGTTGCTCAAACATTTCCCACTCCTTGTTGCTCAAACATTTCCCACTTCTTGTTGTTCAAACATTTCCCACTCATTGTTGCTCAGACATTTCCCACTAATTGTTTTTCAAACATTTCCCACTCCTTGTTGCTCAAACATTTCCCTCTCCTTGTTGCTCAAACATTTCCCACTCATTGTTGCTCAAACATTTCCCACTCATTGTTGCTCAAACATTTCCCCCTCCTTGTTGCTCAAACATTTCCATGGCTTCAAATCATGTTTAAACATGAGCAAAAGCGGTAAAAATGAGATCAGCGCACAGTGGTGAAATGGCTCAGCACTCAGCAGTGAAAGGGTTAAATTTTTTTGGTTTTTTTTCCATTGTTTCCTGTCCGCCTGGGCAGTACCCGGACCCCAATACACCTTTTATGGCCAATATCTTGCATATATGCCCTCTTGGAGGGGACCTCAGGAGTGCTAGGATGGTAATGTAGACTATTTTATTAATATCATTAAAATGACACTCTCGGAAAATAACCACATATTAAAATAACACAAATGTGTCTAACATCTGATATCAGTCAGCAGCTTTATATCGATAATGTTCTCGAACCCAGGACATACTTGAAAACGAGAGAAATCTCAATGTATCCTTCCTGGTAAAATCCTTTATAAATAAATAAATAAATAAATAAATAAAATAAATAAATATGATGAGCACCTCTTAACAAAGAGCCTCCTCAATGAGAGGCATACCACAAAAAGTTGCCACTTTATATACACACATTGGTGTCTGGCTACAATAGCCAAATATCTCTTTTGAAGCCTAAATGTCGATAGCCGCACCACAGCACTTAGTACATTGTTGCCTGGGATCCTCACTAACCCAATACAGGCCCAGCATATCGTCATTCACAGTGTGGGGTATATAGCAAAAAAAGCAATAGGCGTATATGTATTACTCACACATTCAAATCAAACATGATTAAATAGGTTTCAAGAGAGGAGAGATGCACTGTCCCTTAACTAAATAGATTTCTGCGCTGACCCTCACGGTTAGAACACACAACACAAGACATATTAAAATATGCAGACTCAACACGGTACGTGTTTCGCTCATCTCTTCTCAGCTTCATCGGGAGTAAAAATGATCTTTGAATTGGTATGGTTTTCATATCCGATATATAAGGCGATAATCGTCCCTCCTATCAGCTAGAAACAGCCAATCACATAGTGCCTAAAAATTGCACCAATCAAAGCCGATGGGGGAGTAACCACAAGAGCTAGGAAGTTAAGGTTGTCACTATTGTCCAATCCTTTCAATGAACGACCACGTGACCTTAAATGACCAATTGAGAACTAGCCGGTTACGTCTGAATGTAAACATACCCATGTGCTGGTGCTCAGGTGCTCGAATGTAAACATACCCACCTGGTACCCAGGTGCTCGATCGCTGAAAATCATGTAAGTTTGTTATTTATTTTCCGAGAGTGTCATTTTAATGATATTAATAAAACAGTCTACATTACCATCCTAGTACTCTTGAGGTTCATTAGGGGACCACTTGGTTGATTCCCATTCTGCTTCTTTTTTTGTGTATTCAGGCTTGTCCAGGTCTAATCCTATATATCAAGAGTGTTCACCCTTTTTTTTTTAGGGTGGGGTGATTGCTACTTGCACTTGAGGAATTGATCCTAGTGCAGTTTTTATTAAGTACCAGTATTACATACTGCCCACCAAAACGAGGACGCGAAGGAGGAAAACTTAGCGTCTGCAGGTCTCTCCTTAGCGTCCCCGTTTTAGCTCCATATTATGGGGCAGGTGCTAATTCAGCAGCCTGCCCCGTAATGCAGCGCTAAGGCACTGGATACTCGAGGAAGCACTAAGCGCCGCTGCGGGCATCCCCTCCATGGAGTCCATAGGACTCCATCGAGGCTTCAACTGCCGGTCACATGACTTGCATTATCTCGCCTCTCACGAGATCTTGCAGGTCGGTGGAGTGATTCGTGTAGGGAGACTGGGGACTTTTTCCCCCAGTCTCTCGTTGCTCCCAGCGGCCAGAAGAGGTGGATCGGGCGCCGTTTTCACCGCTGGATGAGAGGTGAGTATCTGATTTTTGGGAGGATTTGTAGCTGGTGATAATGGATTCCTAAGAAGCGGTATCAGTTAGCACCAGCTCCTAGCTGTGGTTAAGTTTTCAGTTAACCGCAGCGGGACATAATTAGCATTAGGACTTTGCAATCCTAACGCTAATTAACTCTTTGCGCCCCCCATGTTAAGCATAGGGAGCGCAAAGTACAGTAAGCTCGTGCTGAAAAGCGCAAGCTCCGAATCGCTAACAGGTTTTTTAATCGGTTAGCGTTCGGAATGGCCGCGCCATGGCCACGTAAGCTAACGTTAATGCTCACACAGTGTTAACGTTAGCGTTAAGTATGTAATAGGGCCCCCAATGTTTACAAGTTTTTTCTTTTTAACCCCTTCGCTGCTTAGTCATTTCACCTCTGTCTGCAGAGCTCATTTTGACCGCTTTGTGCTTATCATGTTTAAACGCCATTTCAAGCCCTGTTTTATTATTTGAGCAAGACAATTAAAAAAATAAAGAAATAAAGTTTTTTTGTCTTTTTTGTTCCACCAAACCTGGTCATGTTCTGGCTGTTCCAATGAGATACCAAATATGACCCTCTAGCTGCTTCCAATTGGGAGATGCAGGGGTCCAAATTACACTCCTATCTCCACTTGGTAGCTAGGGGGTTACCTGCCCAACTGTCGTCATTGCGCATATTGCGACAATGTCAGTGGGCATGGGAGGCCTCGGAGGCTTGGCTGACATCCAAGATGTCAGCCACCTCCGAGAGAGGACCGCAATTCGGCTCATATCCGGCACCTAAGGGGTTAAAGAGAGACATCGCTGAAAATGGAAGACTGCGCCCTTTCAAGCAATGCCCCTCTTTTTTTTTAAACTCCTGGCCGATCGGGAGGGAAAGGGGTCCAAAGGACCTCTCCTTCCTTTCCTGGCAGCGCCAGATGGGCGCCTGAAACTGATGTCATTGCGCCCGGCGATGATGTCAGTGCGACAGCTGGGTTCCTTAAAACCACTGGTCTGACTTAAAGGAAGTCAGACCACCACAGGACCCCCGCCAAGGAGGTGAGTATAGGGAGGGAGGGGGGTTAGAGGACCATGACGTACATGGTACGTCCTTGGTCCTTAAGGGACTTTTTTCTCAGAACGTACCCTGTTCGTCTTATGGGATTAAAAATTAAATGTAACAGCTTGTAACTCAGGCGCTCTATTACTCTATCCTTACTCTGATGATGCTGGGTGTCCCAGCAAAATGGTTAGAGTGATGCTTTTTAGTTTACAATCACTGTACCCCTGTGACCTTGATGCTTTTTGGCCAGCTGTCTAGACAGCTCAAGAGTCTGACTGATCGCTCTGCTGTTCAAATAACTTTGCACGGATGGACTGTATGACTGTTGTGGTTAGGTAGTCTTTCTTCTGTCATTGCTATACATGCGGACCCTTGAAGGCCTGCTTCCATTCTTTTGCTTTAGATAGTCTTTTACCTTCTGGATTGAACCCTAACAGCCACTCCACAGACCTTTACCTTTATACCGAGTTACAAGGGGTTAGACTTAATTTTTAATATCATTTGTGTTTTTATACATGTGGTGCACTGTATATGCAGCTTCTGCACAGACTTCACTCAAATGTTTGTGGTTTTTGCTACTTCCCCTCCTTGTTCCTTTTTAGTTCTTTGTAATCATTTTAGTACAGTATCTCACAGACGTAAGTACACCCCACACATTTTTGTAAACATTTTATTATATCTTTTCATGTGACAACACTGAAGAAATGGCACTTTGCTACAATATAAAGTAGTGAGTGTACAGCTTGTATAACAGTGTACATTTGTTGCACCCTCAAAATATCTCAACACACAACCATTAATGTCTAAACCGCTGGCAACAAAAGTGAGTACACCCCTAAGTGAAAATGTCCAAATTGGGCCCAATTACAGTTGTGTTCAAAATTATTCAACCCCCAATGCTGTAAAGGGTTTTAGGGAATTTAGTGTACATTTGTAATTGTATTCAGAATGGAATCCTACAAGGACTTTTTAAAGAACCATATGCAACTAAAATGACATCAATTGGTTTTGTAATACAGTAGTAAATGTTTCTTTTGTGAATTCTTCATTGACACAATTATTCAACCCCTTAAAGACTACCACTCTGAAGAACAGAGGTTCATTCAAGTGTTTTCAATCCGGTATTGAAAACACCTGTGGATGTCACGGAGCAGCAATAAAGCATAATAAGCACCAATTAGGCAGCTTTAAAATGACTATGATACTCAGCTCCTTCTAGACATTTACTGGTGTGGTTACAAACATGGTGAAGTCAAGAAATGGTCCAGGAAGACAAGAGAAGAGGTGATTACTCTTCACAGGAAGGGCAATGGCTATAAGAAGATTGCAAAGATGTTAAACATACCAAGAGAGACCATAGGAAGCATCATTCGCAAATTCAGGCAAAGGGCACTGTTGAAACGCTACCTGGTCGTGGCAGACAGAAGATGCTGACTTCGACTGCTGTGCGCTACCTGAAGCGTAGAGTGGAGAAAAGTCCCCGTGTGACTGCTGAGGAACTGAGAAAAGATTTGTCAGATGTGGGTACTGAAGTTTCAGCTCAGACAATACGGTGCACACTGCGTAATGAAGGCCTCCATGCAGAACAGCTACACCCCGCGCAGCCGCGCACTTGCTGTCTCCAAAGAATAAGAAGAGTCGACTGCAGTATGCAAAAAGTCATGTGGACAAACCACAGAAGTTTTGGGATAGTGTTCTGTGGACTGATGAAACAAAATTAGAACTGTTTGGCCCATGGATCAACGCTATGTTTGGAGGAGGAAGAACAAGGCCTATGAAGAAAAGAACACCTTGCCTACTGTGAAGCATGGTGGGGGGTCAATCATGCTTTGGGGCTGTTTTGCTTCTGCAGGTACAGGGAAGCTTCAGCGTGTGCAAGGTACCATGAATTCTCTTCAGTACCAGGAGATATTGGATGACAATGTGATGCAGTCCGTCACAAACCTGAGGCTTGGGAGACGTTGGACCTTTCAACAGGACAATGATTCCAAGCATACCTCCAAGTCCACTAGAGCATGGTTGCAGATTAAAGGGTGGAGCATTTTGGAGTGGCCATCGCAGTCACCTGACTTAAATCCAATTGAGAACCTCTGGTGGGACTTAAAGAAAGCAGTTGCAGTGCGCAAGACTAAGAATGTGACTGAACTGGAGGCTTTTGCCCATGATGAATGGGCGAAGATACCCGTAGATCGCTGCAAGACACTTGTGTCAAGCTATACTTCACTTTTAAAAGCTGTTATAACTGTAAAAGGATGTTGTATTAAGTACTAAGATTGAATGTCACTTGGGGGTTGAATAAAACTGATAATGATGTTAGCACAGAAAAGACATTTGTGGTCATTTCATTATAAATGTTATGTTATATTTGTCTGACCTACACGTGCCTCTTTGATTTAATTGTAAGCAAGATGACTGAATGATCAAAATCAATTTCAAACTGGCCAAAACACTCAATTTCAGTGGGGGTTGAATAATTTTGAACACAACTGTAGCCATTTTCCCTCCGGTGTCATGTGACTCATTAGTGTTACAAGGTCTAGGTGTGAATGGGGAGCAGGTGTGCTAAATTTGGTGTTATCGCTCTTCCTCCATACTGGTCACTTGAAGTTCAAAATGGCACCTTATGGCAAAGAACTCTCTGAGGATCTGAAAAAAAAAATTGTTGCTCTACATAAAGATGGCCTAGGCTATAAGAAGATTGCCAAGACCCTGAAACTGAGCTGCAGCACGATGGCCAAGACCATACAGTGGTTTAACAGGACAGGTTCCACTCAGAACAGGCCTCGCCATGGTCGACTAAAGAAATTGAGTGCACGTGCTCAGCATCATATCCAGAGGTTGTCTTTGGGAAATATACGTTTGAGTGCTGCCAGCATTGCTGCAGAGGTTGAATGGGTGGTGGGTCATCCTGTCAGTGCTCAGACCATACGCCGCACACTGCATCAAATTAGTCTGCATGGCTGTCGTCCCAGAAGGAAGCCTCTTCTAAAGATGATGCACAAGAAAGCCTGCAAACAGATTGCTGAAGCCAAGCAGACTAAGGACATGGATTACTGGAACCATGTCTTGTGGTCTAATGAGACCAAGATAAACTTATTTGGTTCAGATGGTATCAAGCATGTGTGGCGGCAACCACGTGAGGAGTACAATGACTTGCCTACAGTCAAGCATGTTGGTGGGAATGTCAGGGTCTGGGGCTACATGAGTGCTGCCGGCACTGGGGAGCTACAGTTCATTGAGGGAACCATGAATGCCAACATGTATTGCGACATACTGAAGCAGAGCGTGATCCCCTCCCTTCAGAGACTGGGCCGCAAGGCAGTATTCCAACATGATAACGACCCCGAACACACCCCTAGACGACCAATGCCATGCTAAAGAAGCTGAGGGTAAAGGTGATGGACTGGCCAAGCAAGTCTCCAGACCTAAACTCTATTGAGCATCTGTGGGGCATCCTCAAACAGAAGGTGGAGGAGTGCAAGGTCTCTAACATCCACCAGCTCCATAATGTTGTCATGGAGGAGTGGAAGAGGACTCCAGTGGCAACCTGTGAAGCTCTGTGAACTCCATGTCCAAGAGGGATAAGGCAGTGCTGGAAAATAATAGTGGCCAGACAAAATATTGACATTTAGGGGTGTACTCACTTTTGTTGACAGTGGTTTAGACATTAATGGCTGTGTGTTGAGATATTTTGAAGGGACAGCAAATGTACACTGTTAAACAAGCTGTACACTCACTACTTTTACATTGTAGCAAAGTGTCATGTCTTCAGTGTTGTCACATGAAAAGATATAATAAAATATTTACAAAATGTGTGGGGTGTACTCCTTTGAGATACTGTACTAAAATGATTACAAAGAACTAAAACGGAACAAGGAGGGGAAGTGGCAAAAAACACAAAAATGTGAGTGAAGTCTGTGCAAGAGCTGCATACACAGTGCACCACATGTATAAAAACAAAAATTATATTAAAAATTAAGTCTAACACCTTGTAACTCGGTATAAAGGTAAAGGTCTGTGGTGTTGCTGTTCGGGGTCAATACAGTAGGTAAAAGGCTATCTAAAGCAAAAGTATGGAAGCTGGCCTTCAAGGGTCCGCAGGTATAGCAATGACAGAAGAAAGACTACCTAACCACAACAGTCATACAGTCCATCCCTGCAAGTTATTTGAACAGCAAAACGATCAGTCAGAGCTGTGAGCTCTCTAGACAGCTGGCCAAAATGCATCAAGGTCAAAGGGGTACAGTGATTGTAAACTAAAAAGTATCACTCTAATCATTTTGCTGGGACACCCAGCATCATCAGGAGTAAGGATAGAGTAATAGAGCACCTGAGTTACAAGCTGTTACATTTAATTTTTAACCCTATAAGGACCAATGACGAACAGGGTACGTTCTGAGAAAAAGTCCCTTAAGGACCAAGGACGTACCATGTACGTCATGGTCCTCTAACCCCCCTCCATCCCTATACTCACCTCCCTGGCCGGGGTCCTGTGGTGGTCTGACTTCCTTGAAGTCAGGCCAGCGGTTTTAATGAACTCAGCTGTCGCACTGACGTCATCGCCGGGTGCGATGACATCAGTTTCAGGCGCCCTACCGGCACTGCCGTGATAGAGCCTGAAAGGAAGGGGAGGTCCTTTGGACCCCTCTCCCTCCCGATCGACAAGGAGTTTAAAAAAAAGAGGGGCATAGCTTGAAAGAGTACAGTCTTCCATTTTCAGCAATGTCTGTCTGTAACCCCTTAGGTGCCGGATATGAGCCAAATCGCGGTCCTCTCTAGGAGGTGGCTGACATCTTGGATATAATAAAATATTTACAAAAATGTGAGGGGTGTACTCACTACTATGAGATACTGTATATCGAATACAAGTTAAGTTTTTGAATTGTAGACCTTAGGGTCAAGTTAGCCATTCACCTTTTTTGTGTTTAAAAATATTAGCATACCTAATGCACCACATTTTTGGGGTATTTTAAATTACTTAAAAAATAAAAAAAAATGAAAGTGCCAGAAAATTGCATTAGCGGCACTTGAGTTGTTCTAGACCTCCCATTAACACAATTACCCAATGTAATCACAGTGAAAAAGAATGTTTTTTTTTTCTATTCTACAAAAGAAAAAGCTAAGGGCTACATTACATATATCGCGGTAAAACAGGGATGCTAGGGAGAAAAAACTGCACCCGCAGTTTTCTCCCTAGCGCGTCCGTTTTACCACGATATTACAATGCAGGTGCTTAAAAAGCTGCCTGCATTTTTACTGGGAGCTACGCCCCGGGATCCGCTCGGCATGCATCCACGAATGCCGTGGCACGCATCCACTCGATGGAGTCCATAGGACTCCATTGAGTTTCTCCTCTGCCGGTCACATGACCTGCCGGATCTCGCCTCGCGAGACCCGGCAGGTCAGCGTAGTGATCTGCAGGGGCAGACTGGGGGACTTTTTCCCCCAATCTCTCCCTGCTCCCGCCAGAGAGAGGAGGCGGACGGAGCCACGGTCCTCGCTGCGGGATAGGAGGTGAGTATCTGAATGGATAGCGGAATTCGTTAGCACCAAGTCCTGGCTGTTGCTAACGTTTTTCTAACCGCAGCCGGACGTTAATTAGCGTTAGGACTTTGTAATCTTAACGCTGATTAACACTTTGCGCTCCCCATGTTAAGTATAGGGAGCACAAAAGTACAGTAACCTCATGTTGAAAAGCACAAGGTTCCAAACGGTAACGGGTTTCTTAACCTGTTAGTGTTTGGATTGTAATATGCGGTGGCTACCAGGGCTAATGTTAACGGTCACTCAGGTGAGCGCTAACGTTAGCACCAAGTATGTAGTGTAGCCCTTAAATTTTAGAAGGTGTGGGTTTTACACAACTGGTGGATTAGGCAACAGTCATACACAGTGGATAAGACTCTTTATTTTGATCAGTATAAATTTAATACATCTAATTACCATTCAGCGATGACTCTTGTGACAGGAAAGGCTTTAAAGTGGTCCGGATGGGAAAAGACTCTAAAGGTTTGTCATGTGGACCTAGTTGCAAGGTAGTTGTCCAAAGAAATGTGTACGTTTGTTCAATATCTTTTCCAAGTTCAAATTTGAGATCTAAAATAAACAAAGAATCAATTTAAATTTCTGAGTATGAAGCAAACATTATCATGTTAATGATACTAGCTTACTTAAGTGTAACTTAATACCTTACATCCATTAAATTTCTATGTTAATGGTCAAGGTAAATTTGACATTCTTGCTTCATATATGTCTCACAAGAATGGTCTCCTTTTATTAAGTGTACTCATATCAGGCATGAATAGGATAGAGCACACAGGGCAAATGTCATGTGGATTGCAATGATCAATCTCTGTGAGTGTTTCCCACACTGTAAACCCTAATGTTGTCCGCAGGGCCGCCATCAGGGCATTACGCCCCATGCTGCAGTACCGGGGCCCTGCTATCGGTGGCGCTATTACATTTTTCAGCTCCGGTATCAGACTCTAGGAGTCCAAATCCGAAGCTGTACTGGCTGGCAGCTTCCTGGGTGAGCAGGCCAAGCAGCGTGCTTGTGCTTCCCAAGCATGTTGCTTTGGCGCCGCCCTGCAGCCATGTGTGCTGTTTGTGACTCACACACAAAGGAGAAGCTGGTTGCGACGGTTGGGAGGAGAAGGAGCAGGAGAAGAAAGAAGAGGAGAAGAAAGAAGAGGAGAAGAAGGAAGAGGAGAAAAAGGGAGCAGAGGACCAGGACAGAAGACGGCAGAGCGGTGAGCCAGGGCCCAGCTAGACCCCAAGGCCCAGCCAGACCCCAGGGCCCATCCAAGGCCCAGCCCAAGCCCAGCTAGACTCCAGGGCCCAGCCAGACCACAAGCCCAGCCAGACCCCAGGGCCCAGCCAGACCACAGGCCCAGCCAGACCCCAGGGCCCAGCCAGACCCCAAGACCAAGCCAGACCCCAGGGCCCAGCCAGACCACAGGCCCAGCCAGACCCCAAGACCCAGCCAGACCCCTGGGCCCAGCCAAGGCCCAGCCATACCCCAGGGCCAGCCAGACCACAGGGCCAGCCAGACCCCAAGGCCCAACCAGACCCCAGGGCCCATCCAGGGCCCAGCCAAGGCCCAGCCAGACCCCAGCCAGATCCAAGGGCCCAGCCAAGACCCAGCCAGAACCCAGGGCCCAGCCAGACCCCAGGGCCCAACCATACCCCAAGGCCCTGCCATACCCCAGGGCCCAGCCAAAGCCCAGCCAGGGCCCATCCAGACCCCAGAGCCCAGCCAGAGCCCTGTCAGACCCCAAGGCCCAGCCAGACCCCAGCCAAGGCCTAGCCAGACCCCAGGTCCCAGCCAGACCCCAGGGCCCAGTCAAGACCCAGGGCCCATCCAAGACCCAGTGCCCAGCCAGACCCAAAGGCCCAGACCAGCCCCTGGTTCCAGCCAGCTGCAGGGCCCTGCCAAACCCAAAGGTCCAGACCAGCCACTGGTTCCAGGCCAGACCCAGGGCCCTGCCAAGCCCAAAGGCCATCATACACAGCACATTTCAGTGAGTTTTATTGCTGTGAAGCTCTGTGATACTCTCATACATACTGCACATTACTGTGAGTTTTATTGCTGTGGAGCTCTGTGATACGCTCATACACACTGCACATTTCTGTGAGTTTTATTGCCGTGGAGCTATGTTGTTATGTCCTTTTTTTGTTTTGGAAGAGGGAGAAAAGCTGTTAGAGGTTGAGGTAGTGCTGGGGGGCCCCATCGTGAGGTGCAGTAAAGGGCCCCATCATTTCTGATGGTTGCCCTGGTTGTCCGTACTTATACACTTAAGGAATCTTGGCTAAACATTACTTAAAACGTTACATTTTTGACCCATAGCTCAAAAATATAAGTTGGTTTAACATTTTTAACTACAAAATGCACAAACTTAATTTTTCAAGTGTTACGAACTCAAAATAATGATTCATTAAAATAACTTACTCTAGTCTTTCTTTGGTGTGATTGGCCATGCAAGTAGTTCTACCTGACAACAAGAGAACTAATGCACTGTTTGGTAAATAAACGCAAAAGGAGGTAATTTTCATCTTTTTCTGTTGCTGTTACAATCCTCATGGATGTTGTCTCAGCCCCATCCAGACTGAGAACCTTCCAGCACCATCACCACTAGGGATGTGCAATTCGTTTCGTTCTGAATTTAATTTCGTACAAAATTGACCATTTTCCTTCTTTCGGGAGCATTTCCGAAACAAAATATCGGCCGCCCGAAATTACGAACTCCCGAATCAAAGTTTCAACATAAATGAAATCATTTCGTTATGGGACCTAAACGAAATAAAACCGAACGCAAATGATATGAAATGCTGAAAAAACTGAACAAAACGATCAAAAATGAAATCAATTTCATAACGAAATGAACTGAAACAAAAAAAACATCACCAAAATGATCTGACATGAAAAAAAAGGAACAAAATCATCTAAAATGAAAAAAAAAAAACAGAACAGGTCACTTTTTAATTAATGCAGATGCTGTCTGTGCCCCTATATAATGTGTATTACTGGTCAATTTATAATCAATGTAGACGTGTGCCCCTATATAATATGTATTACATACAGGTCACTTTATAATTATTAATTAATGCAGATGCCTGGCTTTTTTCCACCATATTTTGTTTTCGAACATTTCAATGTTAAAAAAAATTCCCTTGTTTAACTGTTTATTAAATATATCTTAAAGCAGAGCCGTAGCTAGCTCCTTTTGCACCCGAGGCAAAAACAGAAAATTGTGCCCCACCCCCACATAATTTTAAAAATCAGAATCCCCGACCAGTGGCGCAGTGCTAAGCCCCTGGATGCTCCCAGCGACCAGAAGCAGTGGATCGGACCACCCTTTGTACCCTACATATATAGTGCACACTTAGTACACGTACAAATACAGTACACACAGAATACATGCACGTATAGCAAAAGAACATATAACATAATATACACCCCCCCAGAATAATATACACAGCACTAAGCCCCCAGACTATTTTCCCCAGTACACATGGATATTATTGACCCCAGCTCATATGACACAACCATCAATCACTCTCACCTTACAGTCCTATCCTCCTGTTTCCAACCCCAACCCTCCTAGATTGTGAGTTCCTACGGGAATAGGCCCTCATCTCCTCCTGTACTGTTGTCAAATGTTGTTCAATGTATTGTAACCCTGTCTATACTGTGCTTATTGTACAGCGCTGCGGAATATGCTGGCGCTTTATAAATAAAAATAATAATAATAATAATAATGGGTATATATTGCCCCAGTTCACATGGATATGCCCCAGCTCATGGATATGCCCCCCAGCTCTCATGGATATTGCCCCAGCTCTTCATGGATAATGCCCCAGGTCTCATCAATATGCCCCCCAGCTTATGGATATTCCCCCCAGCTCTCATGGATATTGCCCCCAGCTCTCATGGATATGCCCCCAACTCTCATGGATATTGCCCCCCAGCTCTCATGGATATTGCCCCCAGCTCTCATGGATATGCCCCCAACTCTCATAGATATTGCCCCCCAGCTCTCACGGATATTCCCCAACTCTCATAGATATTCCCCCCAGCTCTCATAGATATTGCCCCCCAGCTCTCATAGATATTGCCCCAGGTTATGGATATGCCCCCCAAGGTCTCATGGATATGTCCCCCAGGTCTCATGGATATGCCCCCCCAGTTTATGGATATGCCCCAGCTCTCATGGATATTGCCCCAGCTTATGGATATGCCCCCAAGGTCTCATGGATATGTCCCCCAGGTCTCATGGATATGTCCCCCAGGTCTCATGGACAATGCCCCCCAGTTTATGGATATACCCCAGCTCTCATGGATATGCCCCAGCTCTCATGGATATTGTCCCAGCTTATGGATATGCCCCCAAGGTCTCATGGATATGTCCCCCAGGTCTCATGGATATGTCCACCAGGTCTCATGGATATGTCCCCAGGTCTCATGGACAATGCCCCCAGTTTATGGATATGCCCCAGCTCTCATGGATATGCCCCAGCTCTCATGGATATTGCCCACAGGTCTCATGGATAATGCCCCCAGTTTATGGATATGCCCCCCAGCTCTCATGGATTTGCCCCCCAGCTCATGGATTATGCCCCCCAGCTCTATGGATATGCCCCCCCAGTTTATGGATATGCCCCCCAGCTCTCATGGATATTGCCCCACAGCTCATGGATATGCCCCCAGCTCTATGGATATGCCCCCCAGCTCTCATGGATTTGCCCCCCAGCTCTCATGGATATTGCCCCCCAGCTCATGGATATGCCCCCAGCTCTATGGATATGCCCCCAGCTCTCATGGATATTCCCCAGAGCTCATGGATATGCCCCCCAGCTCTATGGATATGCCCCCCAGCTCTCATGGATATTGCCCCCCAGCTCTCATGGTTATTGTCCCCCAGCTCTCATGGATATTGCCCCCCAGCTCTCATGGATATGCCCCCCAGGTCTCATGGATATGCCCCCAGCTTATGGATATGCCCCCCAGCTCTCATGGATATGCCACCCAACTCTCATGGATATTGCCCCCCAGCTCCCATAGATATTGCCCCCCAGCTCTCATAGATATTGCCCCCCCAGCTCTCATGGATATTGCCCCAGCTTATGGATATACCCCCCAAGGTCTCATTGATACGTCCCCCCAGGTCTCATGGATATGCCCCCAGGTCTCATGGACAATGTCCCCCAGTTTATGGATATGCCCCTGCTCTCATGGATATGCCCCAGCTCTCATGGATATTGCCCCAGCTTATGGATATACCCCCCAAGGTCTCATGGATATGTCCCCCAGGGTCTCATGGATATGTCCCCCAGGTCTCATGGACAATGCCCCCCAGTTTATGGATATGCCCCAGCTCTCATGGATATGCCCCAGCTCTCATGGATATTGTCCCAGCTTATGGATATGCCCCCCAAGGTCTCATGGATATGTCCCCCAGGGTCTCATGGATATGT
The DNA here is from genome assembly GCA_009667805.1 of Leptobrachium leishanense. NCBI lineage: Eukaryota > Metazoa > Chordata > Amphibia > Anura > Megophryidae > Leptobrachium > Leptobrachium leishanense. The sequence continues at coordinate 131,252 of RXON01005099.1, forward strand.
CCCCCAGGTCTCATGGATATGTCCCCAGGTCTCATGGACAATGCCCCCCAGTTTATGGATATGCCCCAGCTCTCATGGATATGCCCCAGCTCTCATGGATATTGCCCACAGGTCTCATGGATAATGCCCCCAGTTTATGGATATGCCCCCCAGCTCTCATGGATTTGCCCCCCAGCTCATGGATATGCCCCCAGCTCTATGGATATGCCCCCCCAGCTTATGGATATGCCCCCCAGCTCTCATGGATATTGCCCCACAGCTCATGGATATTGCCCCACAGCTCTATGGATATGCCCTCCAGCTCTCATGGATTTGCCCCCAGCTCTCATGGATATTGCCCCCAGCTCTATGGATATGCCCCCCAGCTCTCATGGATATTCCCCCCAGCTCATGGATATGCCCCTCAGCTCTATGGATATGCCCCCCAGCTCTCATGGATATTGCCCCCCAGCTCTCATGGATTTGCCCCCAGCTCATGGGTTATTGTCCCCCAGCTCTCATGGATATTGCCCCCCAGCTCTCATGGATATGCCCCCCAGGTCTCATGGATATGCCCCCAGTTATGGATATGCCCCCCAGCTCTCATGGATATGCCACCCAACTCTCATGGATATGTCCACCAGGTCTCATGGATATGTCCCCAGGTCTCATGGACAATGCCCCCCAGTTTATGGATATGCCCCAGCTCTCATGGATATGCCCCAGCTCTCATGGATATTGCCCACAGGTCTCATGGATAATGCCCCCAGTTTATGGATATGCCCCCCAGCTCTCATGGATTTGCCCCCCAGCTCATGGATATGCCCCCAGCTCTATGGATATGCCCCCCCAGCTTATGATATGCCCCCAGCTCTCATGGATATTGCCCCACAGCTCATGGATATTGCCCCACAGCTCTATGGATATGCCCTCCAGCTCTCATGGATTTGCCCCCCAGCTCTCATGGATATTGCCCCCCAGCTCATGGATATGCCCCCCAGCTCTATGGATATGCCCCCAGCTCTCATGGATATTCCCCCCAGCTCATGGATATGCCCCCAGCTCTATGGATATGCCCCCCAGCTCTCATGGATATTGCCCCCCAGCTCTCATGGATTTGCCCCCCAGCTCTCATGGTTATTGTCCCCCAGCTCTCATGGATATTGCCCCCCAGCTCTCATGGATATGCCCCCAGGTCTCATGGATATGCCCCCAGTTTATGGATATGCCCCCAGCTCTCATGGATATGCCACCCAACTCTCATGGATATTGCCCCCCAGCTCTCATAGATATTGCCCCCCCAGCTCTCATAGATATTGCCCCCCAGCTCTCATGGATATTGCCCCAGCTTATGGATATGCCCCCCAAGGTCTCATTGGTACGTCCCCCCAGGTCTCATGGATATGCCCCCAGGTCTCATGGACAATGTCCCCCAGTTTATGGATATGCCCCAGCTCTCATGGATATGCCCCAGCTCTCATGGATATTGCCCCAGCTTATGGATATGCCCCCAGGTCTCATGGATAGTGCCCCCAGGTCTCTTGGATAGTGCCCCCAGGTCTCATGGATATTGCCCCCAGGTCTCATGGATATTGCCCTCAGGTCTCATGGATAGTGCCCCCAGGTCTCGTGGATATTGCCCCCCAGGTCTCATGGATAATGCCCCCAGGTCTCATGGATAGTGCCCCCCAGGTCTCATGGATAGTGCCCCCCAGGTCTCATGGATATTGCCCTCAGGTCTCATGGATAGTGCCCCCAGGTCTCATGGATATTGCCCCCCAGGTCTCATGGATAATGCCCCCAGGTCTCATGGATAGTGCCCCCCAGGTCTCGTGGATATCGCCCCCCAGGTCTCCTGGATATTGCCCCAGCTCACCTCTCCTTGCCGGCGGCCGCTTGCTTCCTGCTTGAATGGCCACTGACAGGCAGTGCAGCCGCTCGCACTTCCTGTCAGCGGCCGTTCAAGCAGGAAGCAAGCGGCCGCCGGCAATCATTTCAGGCTGGGCGCTTCACAGCTGTGAAGGGGCGCAGCCATGGCTCGAGACCTGCTGGAAAGCTGCGGGAACGCAGGTTCCCGCAGCTTTCCCGCAGGACTCGAGCCATGGCTACGCCCCTTCACAGCTGTGCCCGAGGCCTCGCCCTTCCTACGGCCCTGTCTTAAAGCATTTATTTTTTTCTCTTACAGCAAGAAAGGTCTGCATTTATTTATTAGGATTATTTCGGCATTTTTCAGGAATTTTTGGGTGAAAGTTTAGGTTTCCTAACTTATTTTAAATGTTATTATGAGGTCTGTTTTTCTTTGCTGAATGCAGCTGGATTATTTTCTTACAGTCTGTGTGCTTTCCACTTGTGAAATAGATTGATATTTCAGATTTGGACAGTACCTGAAAAGTGGAACATGTTATCAATCTATTTTACTTCCACTTGTGAAATAGATTTATTTATTTTTTTTGAGAAAGGATTTTACCAGGAAGGATACATTGAGATTTCTTTCATTTTCAAGTATGCCCTGGGTGACGAGTATGTACTGTTAGGTGTCTTGCCCAATGACACTTACTGGAGAGGTTGTTCGCTGGGATCGAACCCATGACTCCACGGGCTCTCTCCATGCAGAACAGTGATGTTACCTCTACTCCACCCAGCCAGTACGATTGATAACACGTGTCACTTTTCAGGTATGTCCAAGGTCTGAAAGGTGGAACATGTTATCAATCTATTTCACAAGTGGAAAGCACACAGACTACCTGCATGCGTTTTGCAAAGAAAAACAGACCTCATTATCACATTTAAAATAAGTTAGGAAACCTAAACTTTCACCCAAAAATTCTCGAAAAATGCCAAAATAATCCCAACAAATAAACAAATGCAGATACTTCTTGCTGTAAGTGAAAAAAATAAATGCTTTAAGATATATTTAATAAACAGTTAAATATGGGGGCTAGTTTCTTTAAAATTAGTTAGGAAACCTATAGATTAACCCAAAAATTCCCGAAAAATGCCAAAAAAATCCTAACAAATAAATGCAGACACTCCTTGCTGTAAGAGAAAAAAATAAACGGTTTAATAAATATTTATTAATATATTACTCACTAAAACGGGAAAACAAAATAAACGTAATACTTGAAACAGACTGCCGAATCGACCTGAATCGACCAAACAAAACTAACCGAAAGTAAATGAAAACCTGCCGAAACGACCCGAAACGAAAAAAAACAGGCAAAAAAAAACTTAACAAAGCGAACCGAACCCGAAAAAAAATGGCATATAAATAATACATGTTTCAGGGCAAGACTTATCCATGTGTCCCTTTAAACATGGTCCAAACGGTCACCCTAATAATCAACCACTTACATACTATGAATAACCCTCAGCATAAAATGCTTAAAATTAGGCAATATATTAGAATTAGGATATATATGTGGATAACGGATACATATATATATATATATATATACCATAATAAACCTTACTGCAACAGTAACAACGACATTGCTGACCAGAACCATTGCTATGGTGTAAGGGGCACCTGTGCTGCATTCTTTTCAATTGCCTGTTAATTTGCCTGTAAATCTTGGGCGAGGCCCTGTTTGTGTTTTTTTGGAGTTAGCACCCGGGTTGAGCAGTAGGTAAAATTTTGTGATTAGCGTGGCTCTAGAAATTTGCGAAGGCAACAAGTGACCTGTTAGTTACAAAAGCGCTATACATCTCTAGCGATCACCATGTTAAGTATAGGATGCGGAAAGTACAGTAAACTCGCGCTATGAATCGCTATAAGCGACGCACTAAATAATTTTTCCCAATTCTAGCGAGAGGCAAACGATCTGCTGGTCAGGTGCTAGAATCCATTAACCTGGCGCTAACGCAAAAACATGACAACGCTAACGTTAGCTCATACCGGGTAATAGGGCCCTATGTTAGCAGTAATTTTGTGAACAATACTTTTCCTAGTAGAGCTGTAATGGCACCAGTATGATAGCATCACCAAATTGTCAATTGTCCTTAAAAACTCAACATTTTAACTGAGCAATATTAAATGCATACCAGAATAACTAAGTCTAAAAAAATTGCTGTTGATAGAAAACGTGCATGTAGAATTGACTCCATTATGCCATGTCTGGTTAAATGGCTTAAAAAATTGAGCAAGTCTATATATTAAGTGTAAATAAATAAGTGTGTGTGTGTGTGTAAAAACCCACCAGCATTATTAATTCACCCTAGCATCCACCTTACTTTTATTTCAGCATTAAAACATTTAAACCATTGTAGCGCTGTTTTAAGATATGTTGCTGCATTTACTTGGTTTGGCCACCAGAGGGAGACAGGCCCGATAAGAACTATACTGGACACAAACGGAACTACAAATTCCATCGTGCTTTGCGAGAGAGACAGGAAGTGGGTGGGAGAGAGAAAAGGACATCCGCAGCCTCGTCGAAGGAGAGCCAGTGTGAGCCGAGCGACGAAAAGTAGAGACGCACGTGAGACTGTCAGGGATCTAGACCAGGCCGGAGGGCAGGCGCGGCCTAGCGGGTGCTGCGGATCAAAGACAGTGACTTGGTGGAGACCTATCGAGAGATCGCTGAGAGGTTTGCACAGAGACAGAGTTCCGATTTGGACCCCGAGTAAGGAGACCGCGATGATCCACTGGGAGTGCAGGCGGTAGGCCGTAGTCCTCGTTGCGGAGATCAGACAAGCAGGAGAAGCGGATCCGGTGGCACAGAGTTCCAGTGTAATCCAGCGGAGAGACATCCTTGATCGGGCAGCGGAACAGATTGTCTAACGGATGGGTGAGAGGCCTTCCAGGCCCCAGTCTCAAGTTTAACGAAGCACGCTGCATTATTGTTTAAATCTACAGGGCCCCAACGTGACTAGTCGAAGATTCGCTCATTCCATTCACTGGCCAGTTGAATATAGTACCCGGGTACCTGAGTTCACACACACACCTTTTTGAGACATTACTTTTGCGGGACATACCTTCCAGAAGCGAAGGGGTTAAACTTTCCTTTTTGCCGCCGCGTGTTTTTCCCGCATTACGAAGTACTGTCATTCATATACAGTTGTGTTCAAAATTATTCAACCCCCAATGCTGTAAAGGGTTTTAGGGAATTTAGTGTACATTTGTAATTGTATTCAGAATGAAATCCTACAAGGACTTTTTAAAGAACCATATGCAACTAAAATGACATCAATTGGTTTTGTAATACAGTAGTAAATGTTTCTTTTGTGAATTCTTCATTGACACAATTATTCAACCCCTTAAAGACTACACACTCTGAAGAACAGAGGTTCATTCAAGTGTTTTCAATCCGGTATTGAAAACACCTGTGGATGTCACGGAGCAGCAATAAAGCATAATAAGCACCAATTAGGCAGCTTTAAAATGACTGTGATACTCAGCTCCTTCTAGACATTTACTGGTGTGTGGTTACAAACATGGTGAAGTCAAGAGAATGGTCCAGGAAGACAAGAGAAGAGGTGATTACTCTTCACAGGAAGGGCAATGGCTATAAGAAGATTGCAAAGATGTTAAAATACCAAGAGAGACCATAGGAAGCATCATTCGCAAATTCAAGGCAAAGGGCACGGTTGAAACGCTACCTGGTCGTGGCAGAAAGAAGATGCTGACTTCGACTGCTGTGCGCTACCTGAAGCGTAGAGTGAGAAAAGTCCCCGTGTGACTGCTGAGGAACTGAGAAAAAGATTTGTCAGATGTGGGTACTGAAGTTTCAGCTCAGACAATACGGCGCACACTGCGTAATGAAGGCCTCCATGCCAGAACTCCCAGGTGCACCCCCTTGCTGTCTCCAAAGAATAAGAAAAGTCGACTGCAGTATGCCAAAAGTCATGTGGACAAACCACAGAAGTTTTGTGATAGTGTTCTGTGGACTGATGAAACAAAATTAGAACTGTTTGGGCCCATGGATCAACGCTATGTTTGGAGGAGGAAGAACAAGGCCTATGAAGAAAAGAACACCTTGCCTACTGTGAAGCATGGCGGGGGGTCAATCATGCTTTGGGGCTGTTTTGCTTCTGCAGGTACAGGGAAGCTTCAGCGTGTGCAAGGTACCATGAATTCTCTTCAGTACCAGGAGATATTGGATGACAATGTGATGCAGTCCGTCACAAACCTGAGGCTTGGGAGACGTTGCACCTTTCAACAGGACAATGATCCCAAGCATACCTCCAAGTCCACTAGAGCATGGTTGCAGATTAAAGGCTGGAACATTTTGGAGTGGCCATCGCATTCACCTGACTTAAATCCGAGAGAACCTTCTGGTGGGACTTAAAGAAAGCAGTTGCAGTGCGCAAGCCTAAGAATGTGACTGAACTGGAGGCTTTTGCCCATGATGATGATGGGCGAAGAGATACCGTAGATCGCTGCAAAACACTTGTATCAAGCTATGCTTCACATTAAAAGCTGTTATAACTGTAAAAGGATGTTGTACTAAGTACTAAGATTGAATGTCACTTGGGGTTGAATAAAACTGATAATGATGTGAGCACAGAAAAGACATTTGTGGTTATTTCATTATAAATGTATGTTATATTTGTCTGACCTACACGTGCCTCTTTGATTTAATTGTAAGCAAGATGACTGAATGATCAAAATCAATGTCAAACTGGCCAAAACACTCAATTTCAGTGGGGGTTGAATAATTTTGAACACAACTGTACTGTGTTTACATTATATATGCCACTTTATTGGGATCAGTAAAGTATATAATCTATAAAATCCACAACAGTGCTGGTGTATAGTTATTCCCTAGTGCGGTGAGACTAACCCGAGGTTAAATTCAGTGGCTCCTCCGGGAGTGAGCGCTACATGTGGGGGCTCGTTCCGGGATTCCAGTCTCATAATAGAACCACATTTAAAGGGTTAATTATGGATCCAGACACTGCTGCCAAATGGTGTGAGGAGCAAGATAGCCATATAGAGTTAAGCATAGTCATGGATATTCCTGCAGACACTTGGGCCGAAGATCAGATTCGCCGGGCTGTGGACGCGCTGACCCCAGATCATCGGGGGTTAATTCTGGACATTAAAGCGAACCCGGATACTTCTCACACGTATGTTCTTTTTGAGTGGAGAAAGGGTGTTCCAGTGTGTTTTCAGGGCACGAGCTTGAAGCTGACCGATGAGGTGGAAGTTCAACTGATTCAGCCAAGTGCGCCACGTGGTGATCCCACGAGTGTTCCCGCGCCCAGTCCGCTGGCCATGATCGGGCCTGAATTCATAGTGGCTATTGGATATTTGCTGGCTAAATGTCAAAGAACAAGCCCTCCACACACTAACTTTGGTTATCGACGGTTGAGGAATTTTACAGGAAACGTACCAACTCCGGCGGGAGAAGAAACCTTTGAAGAATGGGTAGAACAGGCGATGCAGGCTCTGGATGAGTGGGATGTCCCTGAAGCGCAGAAGAAGCAAAGAATTACTGAGAGCTTAAAGGGACCTGCGTCAGAGGCTGTCAGAAACCTGAAACTGAGTAAGCAAGACTGCACTGCTTTAGATTACCTAAACATATTACAGGAAGTCTTTGGGCAAACAGAAAAGGCTGCTGAGCTCATGTACCAGTATGAACATACTTACCAGCGAAAAGGTGAGAAGATGACTGAATATATCAGGCGCCTAGATAAGATTCTGCACCAGATACTTCTTAAGAAAGGGGCCGAACCGACCACAATAGATAAAATCCGAATGCAGCAGATATTGAGGGGCGCTCAACCTCTAGATCCTGTGATGTTACAGCTAAGAACCAGAGAAGGTAACCGAGAATTGAAATACCTGGAACTAACTCAAGCTGTTAGAGAGGAAGAGGCTCTGCTAGAAGAAAAGTCTTTAAGGAGAGGAGAAAGAGTTTACGCACAACCAGTAAGACATAACAAATATCTGCAAACTGAAGATGATTCGTTGGACGCCTATGGATCTGAAGTTGACGGACAAGAGCATTTGTTAGTTCCTATATCCACAAAAAGTACTGCCAAGGAACCAACCCTTCCTGCATATAGTGAGTTACACGAGACCGTTAAGAAGGTACAAGAATCTCAAGCTGAGCTGAAACAAGCGCACACTGACCTGTGCCAAGTACTTTTGAAGGTGGCAGAGACACAGACCGATATGCAGAAGTTCCTCACTGATATGGGGACAGCGGGAGTTGCTATGGCATCTGGCCCGGGTCTTTCAACCGAGTCACCACGAACAAGTGTGTCTCCGTCTTCAAAGAAGAGATGTTTCAACTGTGGGGAAATAGTTCATTTCCGAGCACAATGCAAAAGCCAAAGGCCTGAAGGAAATAGAGTAGAAGAGTTCCTAAAAGCATTGGAGGGGCTGCTATCTACCTCACAGGTGGGAAACGCCAGAGGGCCGCCCAAGTGAAGGAGCAAACTAGGTGCCCAATGGTTGAAAACCACTCCAAAATTAAAGCCAGAACCGAACGGCCTATAGGGCCCAGAGCTTTGCCAACTGCTGAGCCTACCAGGATCGAAAGAGTTACTCCCTTAGTGTCCGGTCCTATGTCATGGGGAAGCAATGCACACCCAAAACCTACACGGGTCAAGAAGAAGGCCAGGGTACAGGGTACAGCGAACTGGGTCTAAACTTCCTGTGGCTACGACAAAGTTTCCTGACCAGCTGATAGGTCCTTCTCCCATCGTTCCAATCCAAGTGGAGGGAGTCTACACTAAAGCTCTGTTAGAATCAGGGGCTTAAGTGACGTTGATCTATCGAGACTTCTACGAGGAGCACTTGAAGCACATACCTCTACAGAAATTAAAGGACCTTGAGATCTGGGGTATCGGAACTGAAAAGCTTCCCTACGACGGATATCTACAGGTGAAGTTAGAAATTGGATCCGAAGTCATCGGACAGTCTGGAGGTTGTGATGCATTGGCCATTGTGTGTCCTTGACCTTCAGGGGCCAACAGAAGTTCTATGATAGTGGGGATGAATACTGATCTGGTGCAACGTCTTCTGACTCCTATAGTAATGGAAGAAGGTTCTACCAGGAGAGTACACCCAATGTTATGTCCGGTCTATCAGCGAATGGTCGAAGAACAGAAGGCACCTGCCGAAGTGGGGCGCCTGTGGAGATTGGGAGGAACAGAGAAGGTTCTGCAATCAGGAGAAAAGGCAAGTTTCCGGGCTTCAGTCAATTTGAACGGATCACAACCGGGTCCCTATGTGGTACTGGAAACTGATCTCAATTATGGGAGTGAAGCCGAGGTAGAAGTAATCCCTGAAGTAATCTCCACTAGAGCTTTGAAACGGACACGAGGAAGAGTCTCAGTTAGCGTGTGTAATGTGTCTGATTCTCCAGTGATCCTGAAAGCACGAATGCCCATCGGGCAAGTAGCATCCGCTATGCCTCTCTCCCCTACCGATTTCGGGGGGGGGGAGTGAATAAAGAGATTCCAGCTGAAAGGTTCTATCCCAAGGACGCTCCTATTTCACCTGAATGGAAGAAACGTCTTCAGTTGCAGATCCTAAAATGGAGGTACTTGTTCTCGAAGGATGAGTTCGACGTGGATTTAGCTAAGAGTACTGAGCATCGCATTCGACTACAGGAAGATAAGCCATTTCAAGAAAGGTCAAGACGAGTTCCGCTGGGAGACTTGGATGATCTACGAGAACAGCTGAATGAACTACAGAGGACTAAAGTGATTCAAGAGTCCAGGAGTCCGTACGCCTCTCCAATAGTGATGGTTCGGAAGAAGAATGGTTCTATCCGTCTATGTATAGACTATCGCACTCTAAATCAGAGAACGATTCCGGATCAATATGCCACTCCTCGGATAGAAGATGCCTTACAGTGTTTGTCTGGAGCAAAATGGTTTAGTATACTAGACCTGCGAAGTGGGTATCATCAGATACCAATGCATCCTGAGGACAAAGAGAAGACTGCGTTCATCTGCCCACTGGGGTTCTTTGAGTTCAACAGAATGCCTCAAGGCCTTTTGGGGGCTCCTGCCACGTTCCAACGGTTAATGGAGAAGACAGTCGGGGACATGAACCTGATCGAAGTGTTGGTGTATCTCGATGATATTATTGTGTTCGGAAAGACTCTGGAAGAACATGAGCAGCGGTTGGAAAAGGTCTTGAAGCGGCTCCACGAAAAAGGGTTGAAACGGTCTTTGGAGAAATGTCAATTTTGTCTACCTTCCGTTACGTACTTGGGACATGTTGTTTCAGCAGAAGGCGTTTTGACGGATCCCCGAAAGTTGGAAGCCGTAGCTTCCTGGCCTAGACCCCGAAATGTTACTGAACTTAGATCTTTCCTGGGGTACTGCTCATATTACCGAAGATTCGTAGGAGGATTTGCCATGATAGCTCAACCCCTGAACAAGCTCCTACAGAAGGAAGACGCACGAGAAGGCCCCAAGGCCTCTGATCGAAGTTCGTCAGCTCCGGGGCCAAGGAAGGCTCGAGAATCCATCCAAGAAGAATGGACTAATCAATGCGTATGTCAGGTTCCTGAACCATGCCAGACAGCGTCCTTCAAGCCTTGCTCATCTCAGAACCAGCACTGAGATTCCTGCACACAAATGGTTAAAAGTGAAAACACATAGTAAAACACTACACCACCTGACCTTGCAAAATAAAGGGCTCTGCCCTCCTCTCCACATTGTTCCAGCATTGTCTATCTGTATCCAGAGAGAGAGGATGTGTATGCTGGGGCTCCCCTGAAAACCTTGAAACTTACCGTGTTTACCAGTCCTTCCCTGCAGTATCTAGAATATTCAAGTTCCCATTTTTCCTGGTTTGTTTTCTGATTTTCAATCCCTCTACGTGTCCTGCCCCTCTGCTCCAAACCACCATTTGTGTTCCTGCAAACTCACCACTCACCATATATTTCTGGAGTGGTGCCTCACCGCATCCTGGGCTCGGAATCTTGCCATCCAGGTGCCATCCTGGTACCTGTACCTGACAGAATGCTGGAACCCTCACCAACTGAACCCGCGGTGATCCATATTGCGATGGAGCTGTTGAAGAAAACCTTGCAAGAACTGTTTGCACACCTGACCGAGTTTATGAAAGAGCTGCTGCAGACTGTGTGGGGCTCGTCTAGCAAGGTGTGCATTCCTTCTGCAAAAAAGACCCACGGACCGCTATCACCACAAGAACATGCCAGGAGACAGTCTGAAGGTTTGTGCCTGTACTGTGCTGCTCCAACCCACTGGCTGGCAAGCTGTCCTGTGAGGCCAAACAAGCAACCAGCCCCGGTACACAGACCTGCACCCATTTCCAAGAAACCTGTACTGGTGTCCAATTCTGCCTGGGTGAGATCCTCGGTACCCAAGTCTACCCCGGGACGAAGATCAGCACCCTCACCTAAACCGGCTCCCAGAAAGCCCTCACTGCCCAAACCGGCTCCTAGAATGCCCATTGCACCCAAACCGACACCCAGAAGAACCCCGGTGTGTAAACCAATTCCTGTGCCCAGAAGTTCACCCCGGTCCAAGTGTGCAGTGTCTACAACCAAGCCTATGCCCAGACCCAGAAATAAACTACCCTCTATACTTGCTGACCCTAGAAGCTTTGACTTCAAGTCTACCAGGTCAAGTGAGAAGGAAGATCCTGTCATCCCCATGGAGGCTGAAGACACCACACCTATAGAGCCTGATCCAATGGACTGTGAACCCCCTCTGCCCTTGGAACCTGATTTTATGGAGATCATGGCTACCCAGGTTTCAGACCCTGTACCACCTGGCTGCGTGTATGCCTCTAACGGAACTCTGGTTCGCCTAGAAGACCTAGCGAGATTTGAAGAGGCATTGAAGATCAGGGAAGCTGCACACCAATCCAAGAACACCACTATGGTGGCGACAGCTACTCCCATCACCCTCAGCCAGCAGACCACGCTCTATAAACCACACCTGGACTTTATGCCCCCTAGTGATTCAGATTCAGAGTGGGGATCTCTGGAATATCTTGATGATGAAGTGCCTGATCTGGAAGACCACCATACGACCACCCAGCTGCAGACTGCACGACGCAGTAAAGGACCACCGGGTCAGGGAAAAATACACCTGAACGCTGGATACAGTGGCCCTGTCACAGTCGCCCAGAATTCAGCACCTACCAATGAGAATGGTAAGGCTAGTAAAGCCAGAACAAGAAGGCGTCAGAGGAAAACCCGTGCCAAAGTTGAGGGATATGACGGCACGGTCATCTCCACCCCAGAGGGATTCATCACCGTGAAACCCCTGCCAGACGGGTTCATTTATGGGTCCAATGGGAAGATTGTCTGCTGCTCTGACTTTCAAGTGTTCAAGAACGTTAAGAGCACCAGGAGGTCGCTCCTTAGAGGGGGGAGTATGTCAGGTTCCTGAACCATGCCAGACAGCCCCCTTCAAGCCTTGCTCATCTCAGAACCAGCACTGAGATTCCTGCACACAAATGGTTAAAAGTGAAAACACATAGTAAAACACTACACCACCTGACCTTGCAAAATAAAGGGCCCTGCCCTCCTCTCCACATTGTTCCAGCATTGTCTATCTGTATCCAGAGAGAGAGGACGTGTATGCTGGGGCTCCCCTGAAAACCTTGAAACTTACCGTGTTTACCAGTCCTTCCCTGCAGTATCCAGAATATTCAAATTCCAATTTTTCCTTGTTTGTCTTCTGTTTTTCAATCCTTCTACATGTCCTTCCCCTCTGCTCCAAACCACCATTTGTGTTCCTGCAAACTCACCACTCACCATATATTTCTGGAGTGGTGCCTCACCGCATCCTGGGCTCAGAATCTTGCCATCCAGGTGCCATCCCGGTACCTGTACCTGACAGCGTAAGTGCTTTCATGAAACTGAAAGAGAGTCTAACTCGAGCTCCTGTCCTGGCTTACGCTGATCCTCATAAGCCGTACGATTTGCATGTGGATGCCAGCAGAGAAGGTCTAGGGGGAGTCCTATACCAAGAATATGGTGGGTTGTTGAGGCCTGTAGCGTATGTGAGTCGAAGCCTTACGCCTTCGGAGAAGAACTATCCTACTCACAAATTAGAGTTCCTAGCCTTGAAGTGGGCGGTAGTAGACAAGCTGAAAGATTATCTGTATGGAGCCGAATTTGTGATAAAGACTGACAACAATCCTCTTACGTACGTCCTTACTACGGCAAAACTGGATGCAACGGGACATCAGTGGTTGGCCGCTCTGTCAGGGTTTCGGTTCAGCCTTAAGTATCGCCCTGGAGTGAATAATCGAGATGCAGATGCTTTGTCAAGAAGACCCTACACTACAGAATGGACTCAGCTAACTCCAGATGGGGTACAAGCCTTGTGTCAAGGAGCAGAGCACCGGGTAAAGGGAGTAGTTGAAGCAGAAGCTATAGGAGTCATGGCTGCGGCCATCCCAGAGTTCTATTGTAATCTTACACAGCTGAGGGATGAAAGTCTGCCTACGTTTTCGAATCAGGACCTGAGAGCCGATCAGGCTAGCGATCCTCTGATTGCGTTAACAATAAAAGCCCTAAACAAGAACCAAAGGGAAATTCTACTGACAAATTCCCCTGAAAGGGCCCGATTGGTATACAAAGAGTTGGAGCGGCTGAAGATGTTGGATGGGGTGGTCTACCGAAGGGGCCCCTCAAACAATGCTGAAGAGACACAACAGTTGTTCCTTCCCACCAAACACAGAGAGGGTGTGCTGAGATCATTACACGATGACCATGGGCATTTGGGTGCCGAGAGAACTTTTAAGTTAGTGCGAGACAGATTTTATTGGCCCTGTATGAGATCTGAAGTTGAAAGTTACTGCCATTCGTGTCTGAGGTGTATCCAGAGGAAGACAGAATGGACTCAGCTAACTCCAGATGGGGTACAAGCCTTGTGTCAAGGAGCAGAGCACCGGGTAAAGGGAGTAGTTGAAGCACTCGAACTTCTCCAATGAGCCACCTACAAAGTCAAGGACCCATGGATTTGGTGTGTATTGACTTCCTGTGCTTAGAGCCGGATGCTAGTGGGCAGGGAAATATTCTAGTAGTGACTGATCATTTCACATGTTATGCCCAAGCTTTCTCTACTAAAGACCAACGTGCTCCTACAGTAGCTAAGGTTTTGATGAAGAAGTTTTTTGTTCATTATGGCCTATCAAAATAGAATCCACTCGGATCAGGGCAGAGACTTTGAGAGCCGGCTTGTTGGGCAATTGCTGGAGCTGTTAGAAATTCAGAAGACCCGAACCACTCCATATCACCCTCAAGGTGACGCCCAACCTGAAAGATTTAATCGCACGCTGCTAAACATGTTGGAGACATTGTCAAACCGAGAGAAGCAGAATTGGAGTCGTCACATAGCTACGCTGGTGCATGCGTATAACAGTACGGAGAGTGACGCTACCGGATACTCGCCATACCGTCTCAAGTTCGGAAGAGAAGCTCGACTGCCTGTTGACTTGGCATTTGGGTTATCTCTTGATCAGACGTCTGTGGCCTCTCATAAAGATTCTGTGGATAGACTCCAGAAAAATTTGGCTTCTGCGTTTGAACAGGCCCGTTTGACCTCAGGGAACAGAGAACAGCGGAATAAGCGAAACTATGACTTGAGAGTTTGTATACAGGATCTACAACCAGGTGATAGGGTTCTGTCGAAGAACTTGGGTGTTTCTGCAAGGCATAAGTTGGCGGATAGATGGAGTTCTCAAGTCTACATTGTCTGCAAGCAACTGCAGGGTCTGCCAGTTTACCAAATCCAACCGGATGGAAAGGCCGGGCCTCTTAAAAACTGGCACCGAAATCATTTGTTGCCTTTGAGGGAAGCGGTAAGGATGCCAGTTGGAGATGAACTTTCTTTGCCGAATCCGCCTGTTCCACGCTTGACTCCCGTTACTCGGTCTCAGCAGACACGGGTTGTTGAAGAGAGTGAAGGGGATAGTGAGGAAGGAAGTTTTTGTCTGGACTGGGTGCGCTCGCCTGAGCCCGAAGAGGCCATTCCAGTTGCCGGATGGTGGGAAAGGAACCTGAGGCTCCTGAATTTCAATTGGAAGTTTCCGAGACTTTGGAAATCCCTGTAGTTCCCAAAAATGTGTCTTTAGATTAAAGTTCTATGCCTTTACTGGAAGGCTTTATTCAGAAGAGATGTCTGCTCCAGTTGTGGACGAAAGAGTTGAGACCGAAAATGTGGCATTCCCGCCCAAAGAGGAGATGATTGAACCAGAGTCTAAACGTTCTATCTGACCCCCTCAGAGACTCACCTACGATTCACCAGAACATAGCACTGAAGAAGCCGTTACCACAGTGCGAAGGTTACCTGAAGTGTCTGCTATGCTAGCTGAGGTAGTCAGGAGTATGAGTCAACTTGTGGTTGTATACCTGACCCATTGTATGTTTGCTGCTGAACCAGAATATATTGCTTAATGTAATGCTGGAATGTCATGTAATTGTTACACTTCCTTGGAGAGACCCAAGAATTCAAGGGGGGGAGAGTGTAGCGCTGTTTTAAGATATGTTGCTGCATTTACTTGGTTTGGCCACCAGAGGGAGACAGGCGCGATAAGAACTATACTGGAAACAAATGGAACTACAAATTCCATCGTGCTTTGCGAGAGAGACAGGAAGTGGGTGGGAGAGAGAGAAGGACATCCGCAGCCTCGTGCAAAGGAGAGCCAGTGTGAGCCGAGCGATGAAAGGTAGAGACGCACGTGAGACTGTCAGGGATCTAGACCAGGCCGGAGAGCAGGCGCGGCCTAGCGGGTGCTGCGGAACAGAGACAGTGACTTGGCGGATACCTATCGAGAGATCGCTGAGAGGTTTGCACAGAGACAGAGTTCTGGTTTGGACCCCGAGTAAGGAGACCGCGATGATCCACTTGGAGTGCAGGCGGTAGGCCATAGTCCTCGTTGCGGAGATCAGACAAGCAGGAGAAGCGGATCCGGTGGCACAGAGTTCCAGTGTAATCCAGCGGAGAGACATCCTTGATCGGGCAGTGGAACAGATTGTCTAACGGATGGGTGAGAGGCCTTCCAGGCCCCAGTCTCAAGTTTAACGAAGCACGCTGCATTATTGTTTAAATCTAAGGGCCCCAACGTGACTAGTCGAAGATTCGCTCATCCATTCACTGGCCAGTTGAATATAGTACCTGGGTACCTGAGTTCACACACACACCTTTTGAGACATTACTTTCGCGGGACATACCTTCCAGAAACTAAGGGGTTAAACTTTCCTTTTTGCCGCCGCGTGTTTTTCCCGCATTACGAAGTACTGTCTTTCATATACCGTGTTTACATTATATATGCCACTTTATTGGGATCAGTAAAGTATATAATCTATAAAATCCACAACAGTGCTGGTGTATAATTATTCCCTAGTGTGGTGAGACTAACCCGAGGTTAAATTCAGCGGCTCCTCCGGGAGTGAGCGCTACACCATAAATATCAAAACACCTATACAACATATCACTGTACTTTTTAACCCTATACAGGGAAAAGACATTGCAACCCTCAAGCATAGATGAGGAAACTTAACTAAGCCTGGATAAAAATGGGGTACATGTGCATCTTTTCATACCTTCTTTTTCGTAGTAGTAGGCAATATTCTTCATCAGAAGATCATCATTTAAGTCACAAACATTTGTCCACTCTATATTCCAATCAGAGCTTTGTGCCGCACGTTTAGTCATTTTCAGAATAATATCTTTGCACTTTTTTTGCTAAAAAAAATAAAGACAGAAATTACTGAATGCACCCAGAAATTTAGACATTTCTTCTCTATGTGCAGAAAATTGCCTGGAAAAACATGGTTTCTGGGTGTATGTAAAGAAGATTCATTTTAACAAACATACACAAATAGTAGGAGAAGGAAGGTGTAAGAATATCTAGCATTCTCTGTTACAGGTGGACAGGTTTAGCGAAGTTCATTTTTGTTTAGTTTACATATGTACTTCATAGAAATTAGAACAGGAACTTGGTGAACCCCATCACTTAATCATTTTGCACACATGACCCCACGTGAGGAGCATAGAGATCTATTCATAAAGCTTTGTGTCTATCAATTCCATATTTGCTATTACAAGAAAACCTCAATTAAGGGGCAGTACTGTAGCACTCATTGTTGAGAGATAGGCAAAATATATAGCGTGAAGGTGGTGCAAGATTTGTATAAAACCCATGAAGACCTTTCAAGACTTCCAACCAAATTCCCTTTTGCCATTTATTTGCATACTGTAAGCTAGACATTATTGTGTTATTGATATGTTCCTATTAGAAGAACTGGGTGACTTCTCCTGACTTTAATTTACAAATCATTACTAGATAGTATACAAATTACCATACTAGGCAAGTTGACACAGAAATTGACTCTTTGATTTCAGAAACAGATATTGTCTGTCTATTACCAGCTGTCATGGCACACGAAGACTCCACCACAGTATGTCCTGGGCTGTGCTGTTCCACCCTGAAGACCCTGTCAGCTCCTTTCCTGTTATGTCATCCCAGCCAGGTCTTGCTTCTATCCTGCCTCTCCTGAAAACAACCACAGATGCTCCAACTAAGGAGTCTGTGAACCCCTAGATAAGGGTGGAGCTCCCAAGGTGCAGTGCTTCAGCATTGTCTACACTTGGTGTGTGTGTTGCTCCCTGAGAAGCCTGCTTACTGTTTCCCCAGGCTTACTGCCATGATCTGTGCCACTTCGTGCTTTCCAAGCCTCCAGTCTACTCATGCCTTCAAAGCCTCCAGAGTCCAGGGCTGGATTATGATCTCTATGGGCCTGAAGCTGAAGATTTTGGTGGCTTTTTTTGGAATTTAGTTAAATGAAAACATATTTTAGGTTATTTAATAGTGCAGATACAGGTATATCTAATGCGGCAGCTACTGTGTGATAAGGTTTTCATTCAGATTTCAATCATTTAAAGCATGTAAAATTATTTTAGCCCATTTTATCATTCAAACCAGTGACGTAACTAGAAACTTGAGGGCCTCGGTGCAAGAATCCATGAAGGGCCCCCAAAAAAATCTATATTTTTACTTTTTTTTTCTGCAATATAAAAAAGATAATATTGCCCCCCAGCTCACGTAGATATACATTGCCCCAGCTCACATGGATATAGTGCCCCAGCTGACTCATGGATATATTGCCCCAGCTCAAATGGATATATTTTCCCCCAGCTCACATGGCTATATTGCCCCCCCAGCTCACATGGATATATTGCCCCCAGCTCACGTGGATATATATTGCCCCAGCTCACGTGGATATATTGTCCCCAGCTCACACATGGATATATTGTCCCCAGCTCACATGGATATATTTGCCGCCAGCTCACATGGATATATTTGCTTGCACATGGATATATTGCCCCCCAGTTCACATGGATATATTGCCCCCAGCTCACATGGATATATTGCCCCAGCTCACATGGATATATTTGCCCCCAGCTCACATGGATATATTTGCCCCCAGCTCACATGGATATATTTGCCCCAGCTCACATGGATATATTGCCCCAGCTCACACATGGATAAATTTGCCCCAGCTCACAAATGGATAAATTTTCCCACAGCTCACATGGATATATATTTTCCCCAGCTCACATGGATATATTTGCCCCCAGCTCACATGGATATATTTTCCCCTAGCTCACATGGATATATTTGCCCCCAGCACTCACCTCCTCTGCGGCCGTTCTTTTCTCTATGAGCAGCCGCCAGCATGCAGCTTGGCCGCTCGCCAGGAACCACCTGACCAGCGCAGCCGCGTTCTCGCGAGATTGCGGAGTTCACGTGAACTCCACGATCTTGTGCGCTGGTCAAGTGGTTCCCATCCCAGGCAAGTGGCCAAGCTGCAAGCTGGCGGCACCGCTCCGAGATTCCGGCCCTGATTGCCGGAATCTGCCGGCTAATTGAAGAGCCGTCTGCGGCTGCCTGGGCCCCCCTCCAGTGGCGGAATGCCAGGACCTGGTCGCAACTGCCACCGCTGCGACCCTGGTACTTCCGCCACTAATTCAAACCTTTGTGGTTATATATTCTATAGGGAATTCTTGTTAAAAAAAATGAAATGGGAACCTATTACTGCATTTTTCTGAGAAAATATACAATTTTAACCAAAAAATGAAAAAAAAGAAATATTTCCCTTGTGTTTTGGAGGATGGTGTTTTATGAATAATATGACTAGTTTTACAGAGAAAGGTGAAACTCTGGAGAACTTTTGGAAAAGTGAAAATTCTAGCAGGGTTATTCAGAGAAAGGTGAAAAACAGGAGAATGGCAGGAGAAGAGAACAATCTAGACCAAATAGCCGAATTGGAAAGTGAGATAAATGGGAGAATTTTTCTGGTTTGGCTATTTTGACCTCGAATTTTCGCTTCTCCAGTCATTCTCCTGGTTTTCACCTCTCTCTGAATAACCCTGTGTGTCAAAATAGCTGATTTGGAAAATGAAATAAATGGGAGAATTTTTCTGGTTTGGCTATTTTGACCTACAATTTTCACTTCCCCAAACGTTCTCCAAAGTTTCACCTTTCTCTGAATAACCCTGCATGTATAATATCCCCTTAATGACGGGAGCAATTTTACAAGTTCGGCACTCTTCGAGAAGTAGAAGTGTGCTGAACTCATTTTGACCATTTTTTGCTCATCATGTTTTTTTAAGTCACGTTTTATTGTACAACCCAGACATATTATATATCGTTCTTTCCGGCAGACTCAGCAGATAAACAAATTTGAAATTTCAATAAAATTTCAATCATGCACAGTGTGTAAAGTTTTTTTTTTTCCACATTTTATCATCTGAGCCTTTGCGTTTATATATTCTATGGGGTAGACTTGTTAAAAAAAATTAGAACAGGGAACCCTTTTTTTGGGAGAAATTACGTGATTTTAGCTAAACCCAAAAAAAAAATCATTAGTGAAGCATCATTGTTCACATTATGATTGAAATGTGAACAATAGTGCTGCATTAATAAAAATAAAAACGCGTTTTTATTTTTTATTAATTAATTATTTTGTTATTATTTATATTTTTATATCTTTACACTTTATTTTTACTTGTTTCATGGTCATGTTGGTATCATTGGAAAGGCCATGCTCTGGCCTTTCCAATGATATCAGACATGACTCCCTAGCTACCACCGATCATGAGATAGGGGGTTTCTTTGAATCCCCCATATCTCCTCTATGGGATTTCCTTAGGAATTCCCTTTGCAGCTAGGGGTTCCCCCATGCGCGATGACGCGGGGGGGAACCCAGAGGTGGGGCTGCCATTCAAGATGGTGGTCTCCACTGGAAACAGGCCGTGATCTGGCACCAACTAATTGCGACCTGGCAACTAAGGGGTTAACCCCATACATCGCTGGAAAGGTCAGACTGTGACCGTTCCAGCGATGCCGGCCACAGCCTTCTAGCCCCCGGCGATGGGGAGCTAGAGGGATAGAGGGGGCGCCTGAAACTGACATCATCACGCCCGGCGCGATGACGTCAGTGCGCCGAGAGGCTGTAAAAATGCAGAACTGGCTTCATGGAAGCCAGATTCTGCGTGGGAGCTGCCGGGGAGGCGAGTATCACTGCCAGCTGGGCTCCAGAAGTCCAGGACGTTCCATTCCGTCCTTCAGCGTTAAAGCCCGCCAAATGCAGGATGGCATGGAACGTCCGGCATCCTTAAGGGGTTAAAACACTGACCTTGCTTCAGGAGTGGGAAATTAAAAGGTGAGTAATGGCAGTGGTATTTCTCAATTTATATGTGACAAATGGACAATGCCATCGCTTTGGATCTAAAAATAAATAAAAAAAACGTTTTTTTTTCCTTTTCTTTTAGATTTTAGATATTTTTGTTTGGTATTAATGCAAAGGCCAGACTCTGACCTATCCATTGATGTCTCACTTGTGAGGTGTAAAGATTAGTGACGCAGGGGTCCAAAGTCCCCCCAGTGCTCGACACTGCAATGCAGCAGTTTAGGTTTTTGATGTAACAATTCTGTTTTAGAAAGAAAAAGAAAAAAAATATACTACTTTTGTTACCTAAACCCTGATTATGTTTGGTATCATTGGAAAGGCCATGCTTTGGTCTTTCCAGAGATACATCTGATGACCTTGTAGCTTGTATGGAGTTGGAGATACAGGGGTCCAAATGTCCATCAATGCAGACAAAGTTAAACTTTCTCTGGGCCTATTCTGGGGCATGGGCCTGGAGCTGCTGCTCCATCAGTCCCTATGTTAATCCGGCCCTGCCAGAGTCCCCTCGTGTCCTCCAACCTTCCAGTGTTTCCGTTTGCCCTCCAAGCTTCCAGTGTTTTCTCATGCCATCCAAGCCTCCAGTGTCTCCTCTTGCCATTTGTTTGCCTGCCATCCATCCGTGCTCCCAGTGTCTTGTATCTAGCCAGCCCTCTTCCTGTCCTGCTTGGCTGCTGTCTTTGTATCTCCTGTAAATTCCCAGTGTGTTGCCCTCACTCAGTGTGTCTGTCTTGTTTCCCTGTGCCCTGTCTCTGGTTTTCGGGACCACCGTCTTTCGGGGCCTTGACCTTTAGTCAGCCATTTTCTGCCCATGTCCCTCACCAACATCTCATATATGCATTGCCATTAAGTAATCATTTCATTTTGGATTTTACCCACGTCTGGGCAATATTCAAAAGTTGGTGCTAACGTAACCAGAGCTGTTGTAAACTTAACTCCATAGACTATAGTAACTATTCCATGCCTGGCACTAAAATGGGGATGCTAACGGGGAAAACCTGCACCTGCCAGAGGGAGACTGGGGACTATTTGTTCCCAGTCTAACGCTGCTCCTGGTGGCCAGAAGCAGCAGATCGGGGGGGACGCCGCTCTCGCCGCAGGATGAGAGATGAGTATCTGATTTATTGGGGGGGGGGTTAAGCTGGTGTTAACTGTTTCTGCAGATGTAGAATCAGTTAGCACCAGCATTTGGGTACCGGTAAAAAATCGATTAACCCATCAGTGCAGTAATTAGTGTTAGGATAAATAAGGTTTTACTAAGTCCTAACACTAATTACTGTTTGCGCTCCCCATGTTAAGCATAGGGAGCGCAAAGTACAGTAAGGTCACGCAAGTTAGCACAATCTAACCTAATTTAACTCTAATCTAACCTGTTAGCGTTAGGAAGGTAATACAGGTGGCATGCGTTAAAGTCACTTATCCTGACTTTAACGCTTACTCACCTGAACGCTACAATTAGCATTCACTAGCTAATAGGGCCCTATAATGACTCTGTTAACCTTACAACAGCTCTGGTTAAATTAGCACTAATTTTGGAATATTGTGTTGTGACACTGCATTTTGGGCTCATATCCTCATCACGTGACACCTGCTATATTACATGCGAGACACTATATTAGCATCTTGACTTGTAATATTTGGGAGTCACTTACATATAACAAAGTCACACTGCAAGCCACTCTTGGTATCCTCTGCTGGACCATATGACTCCACGAAAATAAGTGAGAACTCAGTTTACATGCGATCTTGCAGGGCCAGTGGAAGGGAACTATTTGTTCCAATATCCTTATGTTTGTTATGAGAGTAGGCAACAGATTCTGTCATCTCCTTCACTGTGAGACCAGGAGAAGACTTTGAATTTTTTAATAAACTTTTTTGTTTAAAGTGACCTTGCAAATGTAAATCACTTAACTTCAGCTTGTGGAAGCCAGTATTTTTTTTCCCTTTTTTTAATACTCGCTGCACACCAGTATAATGAGTGACCTTGGCATTGCTCATTATTCATCAACTGCCTCAGCATTAGTGCTTTCTATACAAAGTATAGTAACCCACTGCAACAGCCAATGCGACTGAAAAAGGACTCTAGCATTTGCAATTAATGCGTAGGACTGTTATATTTTCTATACCGAGAACAAAAAAACCTTAAACACTGCCATAAACTATGTTGTTTATGACACTTGGCTAGATAGCAGAGCCACGTTTTAGACTAATTACTGTTAAATACAATTAGGAAAAAACTTGACAGGCACATTTCAAATTATGGACATCTACTAATGGATCTAAACTTTCCTAAATTTCCCTGCTGTATCACAATATGCCATAAAAGAGCAGGGTAATGCAATGAAAGTTATAACATTTATAGAAATTTCATTACGAAGTATATTCAGTTCAATTTCCTTTTCAGTTTTCCAAATACTTGGAAGAGAATGCAAAAGTATAATGGTCGATCTAATTAAAGTCGAAGGATGGCAAATCTCTTTTTTTCAATTTTTTTCAGTCTGTTTCAAGCACAGGAGTAGAAGCAAATAAAGAGATTAGAGGTGTGGGTATGAAAGGGGATTCCTTACTGTAAATTATTGGCCCTATAATCTGTATAGGAGCCGGTTATTTTTGCCTAGGTGGAGAAGAACAACTAATCCAAGGTAGCTCATTCTTCTAATTTTGAGCTGGTATTTCTCCAAAAAATATCAACTGCAAAAACTTGGTGTTAAGTGATTTTGCTTTTACAAAATCCCTTAACACTGTAAAATAAAGGCATTCAAAAATCCTTTACTCACCTCTGATCCCACAGTGGAGAGCGTGACATGATCCACCGCTTCCTCTTGCTGTGAGCAGCGAGAGACTGGAAACAAATAGTTCCCAGTGTCCCTCCGTGTCTCCTCAGCGGCTCCTGTGGGATCTTGCTAGTATGAGCTCTCGATAGCATCATGCTGAGCACCATGGAATCCTACCACCGCTGCTAGTATCTGTCTGCAACTCAATATTATCATGAGGCCAGCCACTAATACAGCAGCTGAGTCGAATTAGGTAGGCTTATGCTGACATTTTTCCCCTTATCGGCTTCCTTTTACTGACATGAATAGAATTGGGTCTGATATCAAGGTACCAGCAGATGCATTGCAGTGAAGTGATTAATGAAGAGATTTACAAAAAATAAATCTATAGATGTGCTACCAATTGGGCAATATGGGAACAATTTAGGGAGAATTCAGTTAACAGTGGTGGCTCTTTAATTAGGCAAGTTAGGCGACCGCCTAAGGCCTCGCACTAACGGGGCCTCGCAATGCCGCCTAATTTGCATAATGAAGCAGGCAGCTAAATTATTTTGTGCTGCGGTATTCTGGCCGGCATATTTTTTTTCCCAGTCCGGCCGCCGGAGAATCCAAGATGGCGTCCGGCGGCCCCCTCTGATGACATCAGAGAGGGCACACCGGACGTCTGCACCAGTCTTGGTGCATGGGTTTCGCTCATCTGGTCGCACCCAGCACCACGTGGACGCAGCTGCCCGTCTCAGCTCACACGCATCTGCTGTGTAATCTATCACACAGATGGAGAGAGCTTGAGGCCCCAGGATGGACCAGATGACCTGGCAAGATAAGCCGCAGAGGAATGGATCAAACAGTGACCCTGTAACGTGTGTTAGCCCCCTCCCTGTCCTCCTCGGCTGTTTAGCCTGTCTGTATCCCAGTCGCTGCCCCTCCCGGGAGGTGTGCTGGACATCACATACAGAGAGCATGCTGGGCATAAAATACAGAGTGTGTGCTGGGCATCTAATACAGAGAGCGTGCTGGGCATCTAATACAGAGAAAGCGTGCTGGGCATCAAATACAGAGGGCATGGTGGGCATCTAATACAGAGAGAGTGCTGGACATCTAATACAGAGAAAGCATAGAAACATAGAAAAACATAGAAAAATGTCGGCAGATAAGAACCTTTCGGCCCATCTAGTCTGCCCAAATTACATGGATACTTTACTTGGATTTATCTTTTCTTTAGGATAGCCTTATGCCTATCCCATGCTTGCTTAAATTCAATTACTGTTTTGGCCTCTACCACTTCTACTGGAAGACTGTTCCATGTATCCGCCACCCGCTCAGTAAAATAATGCTTCCTGATGTTACTTTTAAACCTTTGCCCCTCTAATCTAAGACTATGTCCTCTTGTTTTGCTATTTTGTTTCCTTTTAAATATACTCCCTTCCTCTACCTTGTGGATTCCCTTTACGTATTTAAATGTTTCTATCATATCTCCTCTGTCTCGTCTTTTTTCCAAGCTGTACATGTTAAGATCATTAAGCCTTTCTTGGTAACTTTTCTCCTTCAAGCCGTACACCATTTTAGTAGCCCTTCTCTGAACTCTCTCCAAGATGTCTATATCCTTCTGGAGATACGGTCTCCAGTACTGCACACAGTACTCCAAGTGAGGTCTCACCAGTGCTCTGTACAGTGGCATGAGCACTTCCCTTTTCCTACTGCTAATACCTCTCCCTACACAACCAAGCATTCTGCTAGCATTTCCTGCTGCTCTATTACATTGACTACTTACCCTTAGATCCTCTGAAATAATAACCCCTAAATCCCTTTCCTCAGATGTTGAGGTTAGGACTGTATCAAATATTCTATATTCAGCCCTTGGGTTTTTACGTCCCAGGTGCATTATCTTGCACTTATCCACATAAAACTCAATTGCCACAACTCCGACCATTTTTTTAGCTTACCTAAATCATTTGTCATTTGGCTGATCCCTCCAGGAACGTCAACCCTGTTGCAAATCTTTGTGTCATCAGCAAAAAGACATACTTTTCCATTAATACCTTCTGCAATATCACTAATAAAAATATTAAAGAGAATGGGTCCAAGTACTGACCCCTGAGGTACCCCACTGGTAACAAGACCTTGCGCCGAATAAACTCCATTTACCACAACCCTCTGTTGTCTGTCACTCAGCCACTGCCTAATCCATTCAACAATATTGGAATCCAAGCTCAAAGATTGCAAATTATTGATAAGCCTTCTATGCGGAACAGTATCAAAAGCCTTACTGAAATCTAAATAAGCAATGTCTACTGCACCACCTGTGTCTATTATTTTTGTTACCCAATCAAAAAAATCAATAAGATTAGTTTGGCATGATCTCCCTGAGGTAAACCCTTGTTGTTTCTGATCCTGTAATCTATGTGTTTTTAGGTGTTCAACAATCCTTTCCTTTAGCATGGTTTCCATTAATTTCCCTACTACTGACGTAAGACTAACTGGCCTATAGTTCCCCGATTCCTCCCTACTACCCTTCTTGTAAATAGGCACAACATTTGCTAATTTCCAGTCTTCTGGGACGACTCCTGTTAACAAGGATTGGTTAAATAAATCTGTTAACGGTTTTGCTATTACATCACTGAGCTCTTTTAATAATTTAGGGTAGATCCCATCAGGCCCCATTGACTTATTTGTCTTTACTTTAGACAGCTGCTTTAGAACCTCCTCCTCTGTAAACTCATATGTAAATGTCTCTTTAGTGTTCTCTCCTAACTGAGGTCCCTTTCCTTCCTTTTCTTCTGCAAAGAGTGAACAAAAATATTTATTGAGGCAGTCAGCGAGACTTTTATCCTCTTCTACATACCTTTCCTTTGTTTTTAATCTAACTAATCCTTGTTTTACTTTTCTTTTCTCGTTTATGTATCTAAAAAATGTTTTGTCCCCCTTTTTTACTGACTGAGCTATTTTCTCTCTGCGTGTGCTTTGGAAGCTCTTATAAATTGCTTTGCCTCTTTCTGCCTAATCTTATAGGTTTGCCTATCTTCTTCACGCTGAGTTTTTTTATAATTATTGAATGCTATCTTCTTGTTCTTCACTATTTTGGCCACTTCTGCAGAGTACCACAGTGGTTTCTTCCCTGTTTTGTTTTTGCTAACAAGCCGAATGCAATTTCCTGTGGCCTTCAATAATGCTTCCTTTAAATAATCCCATTTCTCTTGGACTCCCTTTAAATCCTCCAGTCTGATAATGACTCCTTCACACAAAATCTCATTTTAGAAAAATCTGTTTTTTTAAAGTCTAAAACTTTTGTTTTTGTGTGGTGCGGCTCCATCCCTGTTCTTATATTAAACCATACTGACTGGTGATCACTAGATCCCAAATTTTCACCTACAACAACGTCCGATACCAAACCTCCATTTGTGAGTATTAAATCCAATATGGCCTCTTTACGGGTCGGCTCCTCAACTACTTGTGTTAGAGATAATCCCAGTAAGGAGTTTAGAATATTTGTACTCCTGGTGCACCCAGCTGTTTTGTTTTCCAGTTCACATCAGGAAGATTAAAGTCCCCCATGATAATAACTTCCCCCTTCATTGCCATTTTGGCTATTTCCTCAACCAGCAGATTATCTAGCTCTTCTACTTGTCCAGGGGGTCTATAGATCACACCTACACGAGCTACTGTATGATTGCCAAATGTTAGTGTAACCCAAACTGACTCTATGTTCACCTGGCTCACTTTTATTTGGTTCGTTTTTATGTTTTTCACATACAGGGCCACTCCTCCTCCTTTCCTACCTTCTCTGTCTTTTCTATATAAAGAGTACCCCGGTATTGTTATGTCCCAGTTATTTTTCTCACTGAACCATGTCTCAGTAACCGCCACTAAATCTACTTTTTCAGCTGCCATCATTGCCTCCAGTTCATTGATTTTATTGACTAAACTGCGAGCATTTATAGACACGACTCTGAGCTTGTCATTTTTTACCTCGCATGTTGCTTGCACCCTCCGATTTAGTTTTGGGGGACAATCGGGCAGATTGTTTACCCTTTTGTCCCCCCCTCCTAGTTTAAATATTTCTTTGTGAAACCTTTGAACTTCTCACTGAGAACATATGTTCCCCTATGAGTAAGATGCAAACCATCTTTTTTATACAGTTCCTTTCTGCTCCAATTAGAGCTATCATGGGACACAAAGCCAAATCCTTGCTCCCGACACCATTCCCGAAGCCACAAATTGAATTCCTTATTGCGCATCTTTCTATCTTGAATGTTATGCACAGGCAAAACTTCAGAGAATGACACAGTGGACGCAATCTGCTGTATTTCACCTCCAAGAACACAAAAATCTTCCTTAATCTCAGAAACCTCATTGCTAGCCAAGTCATTTGTCCCTAGATGGACTAGAACAGTGGTCCCCAACCCAGGCCCTCAGGGCCCACTAACAGGCAGATTTTGCAGATCACCTTGGGGAAATGCAGACTGAATCCTGCAATCACTGAGCAGCAAATCATAACACCTGTGCTGTGCTTCAGATATCTGGCAAACCTGGCCTGTTAGTGGGCCCTGAGGGCCTGGGTTGGGGACCACTGGACTAGAACATCTACTTCCCCTTGCTGCTTTGCTTCTTTGACAATATTGAGAATACGTCTCCTGTCTCTACGAGCAGTAGCCCCAGGAAGACATCTCACCAAACCACTACTCTCCAGCTCAACACCTCTTATGATAGAATCACCCAGCAACAATTGCCTTCTATCAAGTCCCACCTTTTAATTTTTGTCCTTGGTTGCAGTGCTGCATACCTTAGGCATAGTGGATGGTGGTTCCTCAACTATGGTGTCTGAGCCTGCATCCGTCTTACCACTACACTCTGAAAGTGCCTCAAAAGAATTAAGAAGAGCCACAGATTGTGGGACATGCTTTCTATCCACAACGCTAAGTCTACCAGATCCTACAGTAGTCCATCTGCCGCTCCTAGGAGGCCTCTGTGGCAGTGGCTTTGTAACAGTCATAGCCTGAGTTTGTCTAACAGATAATTTACAAATCTCAGACTTCAAACAGGCAATTTCCTGCTGCAATAAAGAGAACTGCCTACATATCAGGCACACTCCAAACCTCCAAAAATTGGATCTAAAAACAAACGCATGACAGCTCTTACACTGGACCAAGCCTGCCATTATAAAAGAATGGATTTAAAACCAGCAAATCTTACCTTTTTGTAGGTTTTCTACCTCCTGTCAAACCTCAGACTACCTCCAGAGTATCTCCAGAAGATCTCCTGTAAATTCACTTTGAAGACTTCACTTAGAAGGCTTGCCAAGCTCAATTAGACCAAGCTAATATTCCACAATCTTTATATAGCCCCCTAAGAACACCTCCCCCAGCAAGGCGTGGACAAGTTTAACCACTTTAGCAAATAGCACGCAATTGATTCCAATTGTATGCTAATCAGTAAGAGGAATGAGTCACCAGCCTAACCTAATTTACACAACAGACCTAACTTAAAACCTTAAGATGAATAGAAAAGATCTGTTTGAAACAAAAATCTAAATCACTCACCAGAAGATCTCCTGTAAGTTCACTTTGAAGACTTCACTTAGAAGGCTTGCCAAGCTCAATTAGACCAAGCTAATATTCCACAAGCTTTATATAGCCCCCTAAGAACACCTCCCCCAGCAAGGCGTGGACAAGTTTAACCACTTTAGCAAATAGCACGCAATTGATTCCAATTGTATGCTAATCAGTAAGAGGAATGAGTCACCAGCCTAACCTAATTTACACAACAGACCTAACTTAAAACCTTAAGATGAATAGAAAAGATCTGTTTGAAACAAAAATCTAAATCACTCACCAGAAGATCTCCTGTAAGTTCACTTTGAAGACTTCACTTAGAAGGCTTGCCAAGCTCAATTAGACCAAGCTAATATTCCACAAGCTTTTATATACCCCTAAGAACACCTCCCCCAGCAAGGCGTGGACAAGTTTAACCACTTTAGCAAATAGCACGCAATTGATTCCAATTGTATGCTAATCAGTAAGAGGAATGAGTCACCAGCCTAACCTAATTTACACACCAGACCTAACTTAAAACCTTAAGATGAATAGAAAAGATCTGTTTGAAACAAAAATCTAAATCACTCACCAGAAGATCTCCTGTAAATTCACTTTGAAGACTTCACTTAGAAGGCTTGCCAAGCTCAATTAGACCAAGCTAATATTCCACAAGCTTTATATAGCCGCCTAAGAACACCTCCCCCAGCAAGGCGTGGACAAGTTTAACCACTTTAGCAAATAGCACGCAATTGATTCCAATTGTATGCTAATCAGTAAGAGGAATGAGTCACCAGCCTAACCTAATTTACACACCAGACCTAATTTAAAACCTTAAGATGAATAGAAAAGCATGCTATACAGAGTGTGTGCTGCGTCTCTAATACAGAGATTATACAGAGTGTGTGCTGCATCTCTAATAGAGAGATTATACAGAGTGTGTGCTGCGTCTCTAATACAGAGATTATACAGAGTGTGTGCTGTGTCTCTAATACAGAGATTATACAGAGTGTGCTTCGCCTCTAATAGGTTATGCAGAGATTATCTGGATTGCCGGCTCCCTCTGATTATGTCATAGGGGGCGCTGGATGGCCGGCTGCAACCTAGGGAACACGTTCTGTGTTCCCCAGGCAGACTCACCGGGCAGGCGCAAACAAGAGACCTGCAAGGGTAGTGTGAAGGTGCTGCAAGACTGTTTTGACCCCTGGGAGGCCTGCTGGACACCACATGCCATGTAAGGACCGGCCCAAGCTACTTTGCTACCTGCCCTGGAGCAATGGATGAAATGCTGCCCCGCCTCCCACCAAACCAAAATCATGTGACATGTATGAGTGTATCACAGAGCTCCACAGCAATAAAACTCACAGTAATGTGTGGTGTGTATGAGCGTATAACAGAGCTCCACAGCAATAAAACTCACAGTAATGTGCGGTGTGTATGAGCGTATCCAGGCATGTACTGGCCATAGGGACTACAGGGAGATTCCCGGGGGGGGTCGATGGCTCAGTGGGCTAATGAGAATGCTGGTTCACCGCACTGGGTACTGCCCTTAATGAGTGAGGTGAGAAATTCCTCACCGTCTGTAAAACAGATGCAATCTGCCAGAATCTCATTTTAGGGCCACTCTGCCGGTGAGACCCGCTGTGCATCCGCCTCAACTTAAGACATGGTGCGCACTCAACCTCAGTGCCGCTGCATGGCTTTACTCAATCACTGTGCAGCAACTCCGATATCTGTAGAGCGATTGTTTGAGCGATCCAGTGGGTTTATATACTATTTTTGTGCATTTTTACATAAGTAAATTGGGCTGGTCTGGATAAAGTCAAGGGCTGATTTTTTGTCCCAGTCCAGCCCTGAGCGTATCACAGAGCTCCACAGCAATAAAACTCACATTAATGGGTGGTGTGTATGAGCGTATCTCAGAATCCACAGCAATGAAACTCACGCTCATACACACACCCCACACATTACTGTGAGTTTCATTGCTGTGGAGCTCTGTGATACGCTCCTACACACCACACATTACTGTATCAGAGCTCCACAGCAATAAAACTCAAAATAATGTGCAGTGTGTATGAGCGTATCACAGAGCTCCACAGCAATAAAACGCACAGTAATGTGTGGTGTGTATGAGACTAATATATTTCTAAAAGCTATGAATTATAAGATCAAAAGCATAAATAGACATTAAGTATCCAAACTCAAGCCGCACCGGTCACCACAACGTTGATGCGGGCATCTGCACCTTCTTATATTTTTCATCAACTTGCTGTCACTGTTATACATCTCATATTGTGTAAATAGCGATATTTTCTGTAACAACAGCACTTATCGTTTTGAGAGTCAACCTTATATAGAGTCGTGCATTGAGCGTACCCCCAACTGCGGCACCGTTGCATAGATCTGCTCTAGCCTGCACTATTTACGCACCCAATCTGTCACTGTTGCACTTTAACTCTGCATAAACTGTTGCACTTTAATACTGCATAAACTGTGGCACCAGCACTTTACCCTGAATTTGCACGACTAAAGTTGCATCCGTACGAACCGTAAGGATTTATGTACATCTGATGGTCCAAAAGTACGACACTGTGATGTGTTGTGCATAATTGTTGCGCCACTAGGAACCCCCTTCTTTTTCTTTCTACTGATATCTGCACACCCAACTCGAGAGTCTGTGCTATCCCCTAGACGGCAGCAAACTAAAATAAGCACTTGTACCTAGACAAGAGCGCCCATACCGACCCCTTTCTTCTTCGATTTCTAAAAGCTATGAATTATAAGATCAAAAGCATTTTCTGTTTTAAATACGCAGTTTATACAGTTAATTTTGTATCACTTGAATTTTTTCATTATGCGAGTCACTAAGGGAGTCACTCATGTTTACGATTCGCCTAAGGCCTCACAAAGTCTAGCGCCACCTCTGTCAGTTAAATAGTAATTTGGAGATCAATATTAATGAAAAGACCCTAAAATACAGCCTGAAATTAATCCTGTTAAATCTTTAAGGCCATGCACTATCATGTACTGTTTTAGTTAGTTTAATTTGACAATTCTTAGACTTGCTGTTTCACAAAACAAATTATGAAATATTTTGGAAGTAAATAAAAAGAAAGCATTTTGTATATTTTTAGTTGTACTGGTGGTAACAAAAAATACTATATCTGCCATTAGAAATGTTTTTAGGTACAGTTATATTGTATGTAATGCCAAATGTCATTTAATCTTTATAAAAATAGGTATAACTGGATTAAACTAATAAATGAAATGGTGGCAAAATGTATAGCAATAATGATAACAATGCCATTATAATGGACCAAAAACATCAAGAAGGTATACAAGATCCCTAAATTATTCAAAGAAACAAACTGCATATTTTGTGCTAAGTTTATTTCTGTTCACTAAATATGATATTGTATTTTCTATACAGTATTTTGTGGTTTCCTGTCAAATGACCATTCTTAAATATTTCTATTATATAAATATTAGTAACATTGTGGTGTCCACTGCATAAGTACTAATAATGGCACTACGTAAATCGCATCCTTATGGGGCTTAACATAAATCAGGTTTAAATTTTTTTTCTAACAGATACTAGATATGGATAAATGTTTGCTTTATTATTCTCAAATTTCTTTCAAATTCAAACAGCATTACTTACAATTTATTTTCCATTATTCCACTTTATATAAATTATTCACTTTTTTGACACGTCATGATTTTAATTATTGAGCGTGTATAATCTTAAAGTTTTGTCAAAAGTATTTTATATAAAAAAAATAACTAAAGATAAATAACACTTACCAAATCTAGAAACCTTAATGAATCATGGTTCCATTCTGCTTTTATATGTCTAATCTTTGCTCTTTGGCCGAGTGGTGTGTTCATCAAAATTGCTGCTGTGAGACAATACATTTTGCAAAGATCCGCAACTTCATGCAGAGTCAGAGAGCATCTCGAATCCTTTGAGAACCAAAAACAAAATATTTCACTATTTATTGTTTAGCGCAATACTCTAGGATAGACAGGTGCATAATGAAAGCTCTGTTATCTTAATTATATTTCAAAAGAGTTAAACATCTATATTATAGTACTTAATTATTTATATTTATTTATTTGCAAAGTATTTTACCAGGAAGGATTTCTTGTTGGCTAATTCTTTCCCTTTAAAGTATATCAACTTACCTTCCATCAACAATAAATTTAAAAAGACAGAAAAGGGTTAATTATTGTTAATCGTGCATTCAGTTGAGTTAAGATTTTTATTGTGCTATCTTGATTATTTTTCTTTTTTATGGCTATGACTGAGCACAATCTACATAAACAAAAGGAGACTTCCACATTTTACTTGTGTACCTAGCTAAATGTACCAATACAACTTTTGGGCAGTACTTTGTGCTAACAATCTACATAGTAGGAAGATTTTACCTTTCACCTACGTATATTACTTTGATCCTATGTCAGTGATTGTACATGCCTAAAGTATAGGTACAAAGATTATTATTTCAGAAACACATTTCTAGCACACACAATGGGCTAAATTACAATCTTCACGCAAACGTTAACGCTCACTTGCGTGAGCATTAACGTTTGATGCGATGTTTACCGCATATTACAATCCAAATGCAAATGGGTTAAGTAACGCGTTTGCGTTTGGTACCTTGCACTTTTAAGCGCGAGGTTACTGTACTTTGCACTCCCTTTGCTTAAAATGGGGAGCGCAAAGTGGTAATCAGCGCTGGATTACAAAGTCCTAGCGCTGATTAACGTCTGGCTGTGGTTAGCAAAAAGTTAACCACAGCCAGGACTTGGTGTTAACGGATTCCGCTTCTGCAGAATCCGTTAACACCAGCCTAAAAAATAAAAAAATGAATTGCATACTCACCTCCTGTCCCGCGGCGAGGACCGCGGCTCTGTCCGCCTCCTCCATCTGGCGGGAGCAGGGAAAGACTGGGGAAAAAAGTCCCCCCAGTCTCTCCCTGCGTATCACTACACCGACCGGCTGGATCTCGCGAGGCGAGATCCGGCTGGTCATATGACCGGCAGGGGGGAACTCAATCGAGTCCCATGGACTCCATCGAGTGGATCCTCGCGGCTGCGCTCTGCAGTTTTTCTCCCTTGCACCCGCGTTTTAACGCTAGCATTGTAATTTGGCCCAATTCATTAGGGCAGGATTTACTAAAGGGGTTATTCAGAGAGAGCCAATCTGGCCCCGAAATGGCACTGAACACTGTTGCCATTTCGTGGTCATACGGCTATTCAGAGAGCAGGCAGTTCGCCAAATTTTGGCGAACTGCCAGCAAGTACGGTGCCCTTTCGAAGGCATTGAAAGTCCCCATAGAGAAGCAATTGTTAATCTATTTAGAGAACACTGACCAGCAGTGAAAAGTTGCCGAAATGCCCTGCTGTTCGGTGGTTTCATTCGGCAGGTTTATTCAGTTGCATCCCATAGACTTCAATGTTAAAAATATTCCCATTTTTACTCAATAGCTAATGAACCATTTATTATTTTAATCTGCAGCAAAAAGTCTCTTTATTTGTTGATTTTTTTAGGATCATTTAGGCATTTTTTGGGGAGTGTTTAGGGAAAAAAATCCCCTTTTTTTAATAGCAGATCTTCTGTTTTCTGTAACAGACCTTTTTATTATTATTTATAGGACCTTATATGTAAATTCCAGGCATATTCATTGAGTATTTTTTCGGAAAACAGCATTTTGACACTCAAACTTTTTTTATTTTTTTATTTTTACCCCTTTAGTCAGCTTGTTGGCTTTTACTGGTGGCTGGTCTGCGAGGTGTGTTCGGCGGCGCGTCAGCTTTTTCCGGACGTGTTTTTTGCGGCAGTTCAAGTGATCCTATACGTTGGATCATATCGGATGCATTATTTTCTGCGTTTGTTTGGCGGGTTTGCGGAGGATTTGCGGGTCCGTTCTCTGCACTCCAGGAACCGTTCGGTGAATGCTGAATTCACCACAGGGTGGGGAAATTTGATTTCCCCGAAGTGCAGGGAACGAGAGAGCACTGAAATGTCAGCGACATTTTACATTAAGCAAAGTGCAGATTGTGTGCTGACTGTACAATCCACGTTTTTACATTAAGCAAAGTGTAGATTGCAGAATGACTACAATCCCCATTTTTACATTAAGAAAAGTGCAAATTTAGGTTTTACTTTTCCTTAGTGTATTTATCATTCGGCAAAGAGAGAGTTCAGGGTTTACATACATTAGCATCTTATGCAATGGTATAAATGTGAGTTCAAGTAATTCTAGGTCTAGTAAATACAGTGTCTTAAGCAATGGTACAAATACATGTTCAGGGTTATAATGTAAAAGTGCAAATTTTACTATATGGATTCTGGGAATTAAATTTTTACAATTTTTTTAACAATATTAATATTTATTCTAAAAATGTGAATATTGCATATAAAATATTTTAAGATAAAATTGATACATTTAGGGATAAATTACCATCTTAGCGTTAAAACGCGGGCGCAAGGGAGGAAAACTGCACCCGCAGTTTTCCCCATTGCGGACTGCGTTTTAACACTGGATTACAATGCAGGCGCAAAAAATGCTGCCTGCATTGTTTCCACGCGGTAAAAGCCTGGATGCTCTCGGCAGCGCTTAGGGCAGCCGCGAGCATCCACTCGGTGGAGTCCATAGGACTCCATTGAGTTTTCCCCCTGCCACTCACATGGCCAGCCGGATCTCGCCTCACGAGATCCGGCCGGTCAGCGTAGTGATACGCAGGGAGAGACTGGGGGGACTTTTTCCCCCAGTCTTTCCCTGCTCCCGCCGGCCAGAGGAGGCGGTCGGAGCCGCGGGACAGAGGGTGAGTATAGGATTCCATTTTTTTTTATTTTTTAGCTTGGTGTTAACGGATTCTGCAGAAGCGGAATCCGTTAACACCAAGTCCTGGCTGTGGTTAACTTTTTGCTAACCACAGCCAGACGTTAATCAGCGTTAGGACTTTGTAATCCAGCGCTGATTAACACTTTGCGCTCCCCATGTTAAGCAAAGGGAGTGCAAAGTACAGTAACCTCGCGCTGAAAAGCGCAAGGTACCAAACGCAAACGGGTTTCTTAACCCGTTTGTGTTTGTATTGTAGTATGCGGTAAACATCGCAGCAAATGATAATGCTCACGCAAGTGAGCGTTAACGTTTGCGTGAAGATCGTAATTTAGCCCTTAATGTATGAGTGGTTTAGTGTAATAATTATTGTTTGTAAAAATAGTTATCATGGCAAATTTGCTATATAATTTGTTTATGCAAAACAAGTTTTTTTTTTACAAAAAATTACTCCAAGCTGTGAATTGAATAAATGAAGTTTGAGGACTGGACATCCCATGGCATTGCATAAGGTATCTTTTTCTCTTGGTGAACTGGAATTCCATATCATTCTAAGAGGTGAAGGATGTGCAAGCTTGAGTTGACAAAGGCAAAACCAGATATTCAATAAATAATGCAAATTAATGTAATAAGTGCAATTATGTATTTACTTGCTGGGTCCACATAAGTTTAACCTTTAACGCTTGCATATACATAAGTGGGTCCCAGCCTGAGATTTTTAAACAAAGGGGGTTGGACAGCAAAGCAGAGCAGAGTCATTTATTTACAAAATTTTTGCCATACCGGTGAAGGTGTACTTTTCTCGTTTTCCGATAATATTTTTAAGATCAACGAGCATGATACTGTAGAGATAATGGTTCGTATGTCTGATCCTTGACTAAAAGACATGGACAGGTGGGTAATGCTTTCCAGTACCTATAAAGAATATATACAAAGAAAGTTGACAAACATATGCATTGCTGAGTGGCAGATTAGATTATGGCATAGGTGTACTAAAAGATAAATAAAAATACTAAGAAATTAGTACAATTCTCTTTACAGATTGGGTGGGCGCCTAATTGTATGCAAATCACACAGAGACTAACATTTTTGTAAGCCCCCTTCAGAAAAAAGCAAGAAAAGGGAAAAGACACCATGCAAAATGTTATATTCCCTATTTTATTTAACAAACCTATCGATTATGTTATAAAATAGGTTGCACACAGCTTTTTCAATGATCTCCATTTATTAGGTTCTATTTTTTGAGTATTTGTTAAGTGGTAGCCTCTAAATATTTAGATTTATTTTCTTTTTCCCCCACTGTCAGCAATGACTGTATTCAATTAGCCCAATATTATATTGGTTGGGGTCAAGTCCTAACAAAAGAAGTGTTAGAATGCAGCAAAATATTTCAAACACTCCAGCTGTTATGCCAGGGGCAGATCCAGACACAAGTTTCGAGAGGAGCACTCTACCAATTTTGGCTAAGAAGGGGTGTTCGGTTAGCAGTGACAGGTAGTGAGTCGCACCTTATCACAGGCTGTGCTCATCACATTCACTCTCTTCAGAATGCAGCCCTGTTGTTTGTTCCTGCTCCTTTAAAGCCTGAGATACACTGAGTGCGTAGTGACGCGCAGCGACGGTAGGTGGCGCAGGGCGTCGAGACGCGCTCAGTGTGGACAGGTTTTTCCCCCTCCCTCGCTCAGGCCACGTCAAGCTGCAGTGCTGAGCGATGGGAGTTGGAAAAATCCAACTTTCCCGGTGGCGGAGCGACGCGATGAGTGGAGGGGCTGGATCTGCAGCAAATGGCGCCTGCGCTGTGTGCTGTAGATCCCTCCCATCTGCGCTGCTCCGCACTCTTCCTCTTGTCCAGCGGTCCAGCAGCAAGGGGAGAAAAGAGCCTCCCTGCTGCAGGACCTGGAGCCAGATGCCAACAAGACCCCCCTCCATACTGTGACTCTTACCTGCCCTTACCTTTCAATAAATTTGCTTGGGGTACCAAATCCCCCCCCCCACTGCCTGAGACCCCGAGCAGCCCACATGCCACCCCCCTCTACTTGGCTGTATGTATCTAATCATAAATCATACATACAGCCAGGTAGAGGGGGGTGGCATGTGGGAGTCTCAGGCAGTGGGGGGGGGGTTTGGTACCCTTTGCAAATTTATTGGGGAAGGCAAGGGCAGGTAAGATATACATATTTATATCACACACACATTTGGGGGGGTGCATGTGGAGAGCCTCAACTAAATGCTCCCCCATCCCTCCAGAAGAAATGTTGAACTTGACAGAGCAGTGAGTTAAAAAAGGGGACACTTTTCACATCCTGACCAGTGTGTGTAATTGTATATATATAATTACACACTGGTCAGGATGTGAAAAGTGTCCCCTTTTTTAACTCACTGCTCTGTCAAGTTCAACATTTCTTCTGGAGGGATGGGGGAAGCATTTAGTTGAGGCTATCCACATGCCACCTCCCCAAATGTGTGTGTGTATATATGGTCTGAGGTCTGTGTGGAAAATATATATATTTATATATATATATATATTTCATGAGTGTAGCAGTCTGTAGTGATAACTTTTCTATTGGACTAACGTACGTTAGTCCAATAAAAAAGTTATCACTACAGACTGCTATACTCGTGATTGATTTATATATAAATATATGTATATGGTACATACAGTCAGGTCCAGAAATATTGGGACATCGACACAATTCTAACATCTTTGGCTCTATACACCACCACAATGGAGTTGGAATGAAACAAACACAATGTGCTTTAACTGCAGACTGTCAGCTTTAATTTGAGGCTATGTACATCCAACTCAGGTGAACGGTGTAGGACTTACAGCAGTTTTCAGATGTGCCTTCCACTTGTTAAGGGACCAAAAGTAATGGGACAATTGGCTTCTCAGCTGTTCCATGGCCAGTTGTGTGATATTCCCTCATAACCCCAATTACAATGTGCAGATAAAAGGCCCAGAGTTCATTTCAAGTGTGCTATTTGCATTTGGAATCTGTTGCTGTCAACTCTCAAGATGAGATCCAAAGAGCTGTCACTATCAGTGAAGAAAGCCATCATTAGGCTGAAGAAACAAAACAAACCCATCAGAGAGATAGCAACAACATTAGGCGTGGCCAAAACAACTGTTTGTAATATTCTCAAAAAGAAGGAACGCACCGGTGAGCTCAGCAACACCAAAAGACCCGGGAGACCACGAAAAACAACTGTGGTGGATGACCGAAGAATTCTTTCCCTGGTGAAGAAAACACCCTTCACAACAGTTGGCCAGATCAAGAACACTCTCCAGGAGGTAGGTGTATGTGTGTCAAAGTCAACAATCAAGAGAAGACTTCACCAGAGTGAATACAGAGGGTTCACCACAAGGTGTAAACCATTGGTGAGCCTCAAAAACAGGAAGGCCAGATTAGAGTTTGCCAAACAACACCTAACAAAGCCTTCACAGTTCTGGAACAAGATCCTATGGACAGATGAGACCAATATCAACTTGTACCAGAGTGTTGGGAAGAGAAGAGTATGGAGAAGGAAAGGAACTGCTCATGATCCTAGGCATACCACCTCATCAGTAAAGCATGGTGGTGGTAGTGTCATGGCGTGGGCATGTATGGCTGCCAATGGAACTGGTTCTCTTGTATTTATTGATGATGTGACTGCTGACAAAAGCAGCAGGATGAATTCTGAAGTGTTTCGGGCAATATTATCTGCTCACATTCAGCCAAATGCTGCAGAACTCATTGGACAGCACTTCACAGTGCAGATGGACAATGACCAAAAGCATACTACAAAAGCAACCAAAGAGTTTTTGAAGGGACAGAAGTGGAATGTTATGCAATGGCCAAGTCAATCACCTGACCTGAATCCCATTGAGCATGCATTTCACTTGCTGAAGACAAAACTGAAGGGAAAATGCCCCAAGAACAAGCAGGAACTGAAGACAGTTGCAGCAGAGGCCTGGCAGAGCATCACCAGGGATGAAACCCAGCATCTGGTGATGTCTATGCGTTCCAGACTTCAGGCTGTGATTGACTGCAAAGGATTTGCTACCAAGTATTAAGAAGGGAAAGTTTGTTTTATGATTATTATTCTGTCCCATTACATTTGGTCCCTTAACAAATGGGAGGCACATCTGCAAACTGCTGTAAGTCCTACACCATTCACCTGAGTTGGATGTACATAGCCTCAAATTAAAGCTGACAGTCTGCAGTTAAAGCACATTGTGTTTGTTTCATTCCAACTCCATTGTGGTGGTGTATAGAGCCAAAGATATTAGAATTGTGTCGATGTCCCAATATTTCTGGACCTGACTGTATATGTATGATGTCTGTGTATTAAAATATATGTATGTACAGTGGCAAGAAAAAGTATGTGAACCCTTTTGGGATTACGTGGAGTTTTGCATGAATTGGTCATAAAATGTGCTCTGATCTTCATCTAAGTCACAACAATTTGAAAAACACAGTCTGCTTAAAATAATACAACACAAACATTATATGTTTTCATGTGTTTATTGAACATAACATGTAAACAATCACAGTGCAGGGTGGAAAAAGTATGTGAACCCCTAGCCTAATGACTTTTCCAAGAGCTAATAGGAGCCAGGAGTAAGCCATCCTTGAGTCCAATCAGTGTGATATTATTGGATGTGTTGCTGAAAGCTGTCCTGCCCTTTAAAAACACACACCAGTTTTGGGTTTACTGGTTTCAAGAAGCACTGCCTGATGTGAACCATGCCTCGCAGAAAAGAGCTCTCAGAAGACCTACGATCAAGAATTGTTGACTTGC
The DNA here is from genome assembly GCA_009667805.1 of Leptobrachium leishanense. NCBI lineage: Eukaryota > Metazoa > Chordata > Amphibia > Anura > Megophryidae > Leptobrachium > Leptobrachium leishanense. Next base: position 171,805 of record RXON01005099.1, read on the forward strand.
ATGAAGCTGGAAAGGGTTACAAAAATATCTCCAAAAGCCTTGATGTTCATGTGTCCACGGTAAGACAGACTGTCTACAAATGGAGAAAGTTCAGCACTGTTGCTACTCTCTCCAGGCGTGGTCGTCCTGTAAAGATGACTGCAAGAGCACAGCGCAGAATGCTTAATGAGGTAAAGAAGAATTCTAGAGTGTCAGCTAAAGACTTACAGAAATCTCTGGCACATACTAACATTTTTGTTGACACATCTACAATAAGGAAAACATTAAACAAGAATGTAGTACATGGGAGGACACCACGGAGGAAGCCATTTCTGTCCAAAAAGAATATTGCAGCACGTTTGAAGTTTGCAAACGAGCACCTGGATGTTCCACAGCACTACTGGCAAAATATTCTGTGGACAGATGAAACCAAAATTGAGTTGTTTGGAAAAAACACACTACACTATCAGGGTTATCCAAAGAGATTCGAAAAGTCACCGCACGTTCGGTGACTTTTCGTTCTCTTCAATTCGGTTCCTTTTGCCGATTGCATTTCGGTGACCCTGCGGTGTATTCAGCAAACAGCACAGGGTCCCCGAATTGCAGGGAAAAGCTGCCGACAACCTGACGAAAACTAACCGAATGCACGCTGAAAACAAGCAAAAACATCTGGATTAACCTTCGAAGAAGCCGAACAGGAGTCGAACAGGAGCCGAACAGGAGCCGAATCACACAGAGCCGAAGCAGCTGTGACGCAGACAGAGGGAGGTGAATAAATTAGCAAAACCATTTGTATGAATCTGGGAAAATGAAACGCTGTTTGCAAAGAAACTACTGAGCGAAAATGTCTGAAATTTTCACAGGAGGTCCAGGGAATGATAATAAAGAGGGCTCTTACAAAAAAAATAAGTAAACTGAAAAAAAAAAAAAATCGGACTTTTAAAATAAAAAAAAAAACAGAAAAATGCTTAAAGTATCCTAAAAAATCTATAACTAAAGAGACTTTTTGCTGCAGAATTTTATAATGAATGGTTTATTAGATATTGAATTAAAACGGGAATATTTTTAACATTGAAGCCTATGGGATTCTCCTGAATAAACTTGCCGAATTAAACCACTGAATGGCAGGGCATTAGGGGAACCTTTCACTGCTGGTTTGTGTTCTCTGAATAGCCGAAGCAGTGCTTTTTCATGGGGATTTCACTGCCCTCGAACAGGGACCGAACAGGCACCGTATGTTCAGGCAATTCGCCAGGATTTGGCGAATTGCCTGCTCTCTGGATAGCCAACTGGTCAGGAAAGGTAACCGAACACTGATTTTCAGCGTTCGGTTACCTTTCTCAAGCAATACGGATCTCTTTGGATAACCCTGTATGTGTGGAGAAAAAAAGGTACAGCGCACCAACATCAAAACCTCATCCCCACTGTAAAACATGGCAGAGGGAGCATCATGGTTTGGGGCTGTTTTGGTGCCTCAGGGCCTGGATGGATGGTTGTCATTGATGGAAAAATGAATTCCAGAGTTTATCAAGACATTTTGCAGGAAAACGTAAGACCATCTGTCCGCCAACTGAAGCTCCGCAGAGGATGGGAGTTGCAACAGGACAATGACCCAAAGCATACAAGTAATTCAACAAAAGAATGGCTTCAACAAAACAAAATACGCCTTCTGGAGTGGCCCAGTCAGAGTCCTGACCTCAATCCGATTGAAATGTTGTGGCATGACCTTAAGAGAGCGATTCACACCAAACATCCCAAGAATATTGCTACACTGAAACAGTTTTGTGAAGAGGAGTGGTCCAAAATTACTCCAGATCGTTGTGCAGGTCTGATCTGCAACTACAGGAAACGTTTGGTTGAGGTTATTGCTGCCAAAGGAGGGTCAACCAGTTATTAAGTCCAAAGGTTCACATACTTTTTCCACCCTGCACTGTGAATGTTTACATGTTCTGTTCAATAAAAACATGAAAACATATAATGTTTGTGTTGTATTATTTTAAGCAGACTGTGTTTTTTAAATTGTAGTGACTTAGATGAAGATCAGAGCACATTTTATGAACAATTCTTGCAAAACTCCACGTAATCCCAAAGGGTTCACATACTTTTTCTTGCCACTGTATATGTCTGTGGTATCAATGCATCCCTACTCTATACATTGCGTTCCCTGTGTCCCTATAATATATATGATATGGGTTACTTTTTTTAATTTTTTTTATACTATTCCTATTAAATTGGCAGTAATTTAGATGTATTTTATTCAATAGAAACTTTTTTGCCTATATAACATGCGCTTTGTGAAAATAAGGTGATTTTTTTTGTGTGTACATTTTAATTTAGTTAGTGGATTTCTGTCCAGTGCGGTGAGAAGCAAACGTAATGCAGTGTAGACAAGCCGCGAGGTGGAGCGGAGTGAAGTCAAGCCTGCAAAATGTTTGATTCTCTTTGCTTCGCTACATTGTGCGCCGCTACATGCTCAGTGTATCTCAGGCTTTAGACTGAAACTGTTGCAACTATAGGTGGAGCCCGAGAACACGGTTTTGTGGGACTTGTGTGCGCAGCTGAAGAGAAACGCTATGAGACTATGGGCAAGTGAACTACATCTCCCAAGAATGCTACAGGAAGGAAGGGAAGTGGATGTTTTGCGGCAGGAAGTGTGGCTGGGAGGAATCCAGCATGAGGAGATAGGGAAAGCAGCCTGTCAGAGTGTTCCCTGAGTTGTGCAGCTGGAGTGGAGAGAATCCAGCATGAGGAGACAGGGAAGTCAGCCTGTCAGAGTGTTCCCTGAGTTGTGCAAGCTGGAGTGTGGAGCGACTACTCATTTTGTCACGGATGCAGTCCGGGAGTGTCATCTGCTGCATGGAGTGGATCGCTGTTGGTTCCTGTCTAGAAGATGATGACAGCCTGCAGAGAGGAGATCGCTGGCGATGACTCAGCGCAGACAGATGGAAGAGGAATTTGAGGACCAAAACCCCTGGTGACATCGGGCTCCAGCCTGGGACACTTCCTCACAATTACATTATCGATGCACCTGCCGGCTACAGACGGACATCCTCCCTCGGTGTATGTGTGAGAGGCATCAGGCCTATTGTTGTTCATGACAGTGCGCACCGATTTCCTGGCATTTGCAGTTGGTTCCCAACGTTGGCTAGCTGAAGAAACCCCACTGGCCAGTGGTTTAGGTACCCGGGTACATGAGGACCAAATTGTGTATATATATATATATATATATATATTTTGATTACGGTGCAGTAAATTCACGGTTAGAATAACTATAATTGTCGATTACTACTGTTGTGCTTGTTTTTCACACGCAGTTCTGGTGCCATACGGTGCAGAGTTAAAAGTCAAGTTTATACAGTCATGGCCGAAATTGTTGGCACCCCAGACATTTTTCCAGAAAATCAAGTATTTCTCACAGAAAAGTAATGCAGTAACACATGTTTTGCTATACACATGTTTATTCCCTTTGTGTGTATTGGAACAAAACAAAAAAGGGAGGAAAAAAAGCAAATTGAACATAATGTCACACAAAACTCCAAAAATGGTCTGGACAAAATTATTGGCACCCTTTCAAAATTGTGGATAAATAAGATTGTTTCAAGCATGTGATGCTCCTGTAAACTCACCCGGGGCAAGTAACAGGTGTGGGCAATATAAAAATCACACCTGACAGCAGATAAAAAGGAGAGGAGTTCACTTAGTCTTTGCATTGTGTGTCTGTGTGTGCCACACTAAGCATGGACAACAGAAAGAGGTGAAGAGAACTGTCTGAGGACTTGAGAACCAAAATTGTGGAAAAATATCAACAATCTCAAGGTTACAAGTCCATCTCCAGAGATCTAGATTTTCCTTTGTCCACAGTGCGCAACATTATCAAGAAGTTTGCAACCCATGGCACTGTAGCTAATCTCTCTGTGGGTGGATGGAAGAGAAAAATTGATGAAAGGTTGCAACGCAGGATAGTCCGGATGGTGGATAAGCGCCCCCAAACAAGTTCCAAAGAAATTCAAGCTGTCCTGCAGGCTCAGGGAGCATCAGTGTCAGCGCGAACTATCCGTCGACATGTAAATGAAATGAAACGCTATGCTAAGGGGGTGAAAAGGTTGGGGGGTAAATATTTTAAACAGGATACCTATCTCAAAAACCAAAGATGTTAAAAACGCGAAAATTGTATGTAGGTGTAAATATAGCTCAATCGGGATGCCCTTTCTAAGGGGCAGTGGGTGGCAACTAGACCAAATTAGCAAATTATTGGTCACTATGAGCTGTCTTTGGGTTGTCTGGTGCCTCTATCATTTAACAGTTTATAAACTCTAAAGATTAACTCTACCTGCTTCTCCAAGGAGTGTGATTCGAACTGTTGAAAGAGAGTTAGACAATCAGGTTTTCCAGATGTCTGTGCACCTTCAACCAGTGCTTGAACAGCTGAACCAAGCTTATCCTCCTTCTAGAACAATACATAAAGAAAATAAAAGATTAGTACCAGTGACAGTTTACACTGTATCACATTTAGTGCATTAAAATGTAAAGAAAATGCTATATTAGCATATAATATTTTTAAATGAAAACCTTTGAGTTGGTTAAAGTACTGTTTTATCTCACACAATAATCATTGAAACACTTACAAAAGTGAGCCAAGTAGTAGAGATGTGCATGGGGAAAAAATTACGCTTTTGGAATTTAGTTTCACAGGTGAAAATTTGCCATGAGTCAGTTCATCTGAATATTTTTTGGTTAGCTTGTTTCAGATTGATTGAGATCGATTTTTAAGTCTGTCTAAAATGCAATCGATTGCTCTCATCACACGGGACCCCGAACAGAGAGGTAAGTATGTCCCCTTTGGATGCAGAAGCCCCATGACGTTCCCCATGACGTTCGTCTGCAGCCAAGGGGTTAACTACTAAATTGATTGAGAGCGCGTTCCTGCAGTATGTAGAATTTATATGCTGCAGGAAATCACACTACATTAAAGGAACAATGCCACTTACTTTAACTGGTTAATTTGTGCAATACAAACAAAACCACTTTATAAAACACATGCTGCTGTTTTTTTTCTCTGTTTGAAGTACCTGCATGTGAAAAGGAAAAATAAAAGTAGGTTTTTATCTCTTGTTTTCAGTTTGTGTATTTTTCCCATGATGCAACATTTTGCTTTGCTTTGTGACTGTAATGTAGTAACAATTAATCCAGACCTATTACCATTCTGTCTCTATTGTGAGCTATGGGAAATGCCGTGTGGTCAATAACTTTTTCTCACTTGCCGTATATACTATTGTAGGACTTTTTTATAATCATTTTTCAAATACTCATATGTTGTTGTGTGCCTTTTGTTGAATTAAATAATTGTGTCGTTGGCACTCTTGTTGCACTCCTTGTGCGAGTTGGTTTATCTAATATTGGTTGGGTAAAGCCCTTTTTGAGTGCCCTTACATTGCCCCCTTTTTTTGTTTGTTTTTTAAAGGTACATACTAGCATAAGACAAAAAGGCAGTAAAAACAATAGAAGGCAGTTGTGGTAGCCCACGGATGGGGTCTACCTTTCAATAACAACGAAACAGTCTAGGACAGATATAAATACAGATAAAAATAGCAAACAGTGAGCAAAACATTGCCCCTTAAACGACATGGTAACCAAACCTCCCCTAGGAGTGAAGTTGCCGGCGATGCGAGGTGAATGGAGCACAGAAGATGGAAGGAGAAGAAGAAGAGTAAGAGACAAGGGAGGGAGGGTGAAAGACGAGAGAGGAGAAGAAAGAGAGTGAGAAAAAAAAATGTAAATAGGGGGAGACAATGAAGGTCAAAAAGAGCATGTAAAGACCAGCAGAGAAGTGGAAGGGAAAGAGGTGAGCGGTGGAGGAGGAAGCAAAAGAGAAGTCAAACCTCATTGCCAGAACATGTAAGGAGGAGCCAGGACACACACCGTAAGATACCTCCAGCAGGACAGGCATAGTGAACCACCTCGGAGGGAGACGGGATTCTGGACCGAAACCCCATCCCGGTAGCAAATTGGCGGTAATCTTATTCAGCCCCAACATGAAGTGCCACGCGTTGTCAGAAAGCAGAGGAGGTGCAAAACCTATCCCAGTAAAACCACTTAAGCAGGTGCTCTGAATTCCTCTCCTCTTGTTGAGCCACCAAATCATCCAAGGCTCTCAAAGACTCAATTGTGTCTGCCCATTCCACAAAAGAATGCGTAGCCTGTGACAGCCAGTGGGTAGGGATGTGATGCCTAGCAGCCAGTATCAGGTGGAGAGCCACAGATTTGCGTAGAACGCGCTGCGCGCCAGGCAAATGAGGGAGGAGATACACCTCCGGAGAGAAGGGCAGGTTCAGGCCCGTGACCTCAACAATAACCTCATCTACCAAGCGCCAGAAGGATGAGATACTTGCGCAGGACCACCAAACATGCTAGTCTGCACCCCGCATCACCAGCAAACCGAGTCACAGGAGAGTGAGAAATGCAACGTCTGGTGGGGGGTATAGTACCAGAACGTCAGGAGTTTATAGGAAGTCTCAATCAACTTGAATGCCTGGAAGCCATAGAGTGTAAGGTAGACCGTCTTAGATCACACTTCGGGGGTGAATTCAAGCTCCCTCAGATTTTCCCACCGGCCATAGAAGGACGGGGGGAGGTGTCAGTTTTCTGAAGAAGGGAGTAGAGTGTAGAAATACTCCTAGAAAGAGGCAAAGCCAGCTTGCAAAATGTTTCAAAGGGCGTGAGCTGTCTCATGGGGCAGAAGCCTCTATGGTGGGAGTCCACATAGTGTCGCAGTCGGAAAAAGGCAAAGCGGTCTCCAAAGGACAACTTACCGTCCAACTCAGAGGACTCGGGCAACCGCACAACATCATCATGCAGGACCTGAAACAGAAACAGCCTGGAGCTGTCCGTGAAATGGTTGTGGAGACTGGGCCCCAAGCTGGGGTCAAACACTGGATTGCAATGAAGGTGTAGTAGGGGCGACAAAGAGGGGGAGAGGCCAAACGGCCCCCTTATCATCCATCACATCAGTAGTGTGTCCCAGTATAGACCAGAGGAGGGCAAGCCTGGTCATAAGAGTCGAACGGGCAGCCATGGAGCAGTCCACAGGGGCCTGCGTGCCAGCAGTTCCTCAAGATCCAACCAGAGTTTGTCAGATCGATCAAGCATCCAATCGAGAAGTCACATAAGTTGTGCTGCGTAGTAGTACAATTTCACGTCTGGCAGGGCCAAGTCGCCTTCCAACTTGGGGCGGCAGAGAAGGTTCATTCGCACCGTCGGGCGGCCTTTTCGAGCGGCCTTAAGGCCACACAAAGGTAAGGAATATAGGAACTAGTTCTTGAGAAAATGATCGCGGAAGGGAGTAAAATATTTTTTTAACTAAACAAACAAGAGAAAAAACAAAGCATATGTAAGATATCAGCAACATATAATAAACAAAATAAGAACATTCCATTTTGGGGTGGTAGTGTCCCTTAAAAGTAACAAAAATTAACCCGCATTTTTTGCCCTTAAATAATTTGGTAAATGCTGCTGACCACATGTGTCCAATATTTTTTTTTTTTAAAAATTCTTTGGTTAATATATTCACCTTTTCTCCGTTAGCGTGCACAACTCCTGCTCTCCAGCTCAAAGGCTTCTGAATCCAGGCGTTTAAGCAGCCTTTCTACGCAGTTTACGTAACTACATAAATTGCATGACCTAGGAACCACAAATTGCACATCGCTCAGGACTTGCACACTTTACGTACGCAAGTTCTGTAGCACCTGCGCAGAACGATGGATTAGAACTGTGCACGCATATGCAGAACCAAACCATTGCCTGCCACTCTCAGGGGGCTGGCTTTCACAGCAACATGGGAGAAATTTATGGGTGACTAAATTCACCATAAATAAAAACAATAATTGGGGGGTACTTTACACATCCTAGCCACTTTAAAGGGATAAATTGGTCAGGACGTGTAGCGTGTCCTTTTAATCTGTGAACTGGCTTTCCTCCTGCAGCATTGGAATGATACATCCTGCAGGGAAGCAATACTTTTCATTAGCATGTAGAAGCTGTGTGTTTTGGGAATCTGGAGGATTTTCAAAGAGTGCCTGTGCATTTTGATTTAATGGCTTTGGCGACAGCATATTTATAGCAATTTTAAGTGACAATATTTAAAGCTCTACAATTTAATGCTAATAATGCTGATTCTGGGATGCCTCACTAGAGAGTCAAACGACAATAACTGGGTCCTACTAAGCTGTGTAAGACCAATAGTACAGGACACTTAAATGCAGCTGAAATATAGGATGTGGCAGCTATCATTTAAATAGCCTGTTGTAGCTAGACTTGTTCAATATACGGTAGTTCAGAGAAAATATAAATTTGGCTGAATATTGGCTATTTGGAAGTTAACATTTCCGAATCGCTGAAAGAAATCTCATCCGAAACAGATTTAACAAGTTGATCCTAATATAATTGCACTCGCTGTGCAATGAAAAAAAATCTATAACCATAAAGAAGCAGAAATAGTAACCCTAAATGGATCCCTAACCCTAAAAGGTACCCTAACCCTAGTTAGCAATTTCCGAATCCAATATACTTGGATTACGAAATTTGCCAATCTAAACCATATTTTTTGGCTGAGCACATTTGTAGTTGTGGCAAAGGACCTTGTATGTCAGTAGTCACAAACGGGGTTAAACTTATTGGATCACTGCCAGCACCATAACCATGTACTCCTCTGTGGATTTTGTGCAAAGAGCCAACCTGCCACTAACTTTCTGTTCACAGGTGTTTTTCTGCTCCAAGAATTTACCAAAATGATTGCAGCTATTGCAATTGCAACAGTAAATGAAAAAAAGTTAGTTTTAGTCTATTTTTTTTATGTTTTGTGCCAATTTTATAATATATTATCTGTATAACATATTGTAATTGGGTGGGCGTTTTTTTATGTTTTATTTGAACACATAATTGGAATTGAGTTTAACTTACATCTTTCAGGAAAGCGAAATGATGTCTGTTAGCAAGTGTATAGTATCCATATACTCTCAGGTGATCATTTTCTTGTCCCGCTGTTAGGACAACATTTGTTGAGTTTCCCAGAGCATTAAGGATCATCAAATTAAATAGGTATGTTTGAAGAGCGTTCACTCCTTCATCAGAAACCATTAAAAAGTAAGGATGGTCCGCCTGGAGAAATGTTTTCCATTCTGTTGATGAAATTCTTGAAAAATTGTAGACGACTGTATCAGTATTTTCTTCTAAGTGCAATTTCAATTGAGTACGTAGACAAATAAGATCAGATCTTCCCATATACATACATTCCATATCCTATATAAAGAGCAAAGAATAACATAAAACACAATGTCTCACCTAGTTTGATACCAAATGCAAAAAAATAGATCCCCAGACAAAAATAAACACATGCTTAGGTCTTTCACTAAAAAAGATGGAATGCAAAGATTACAATTAAATACAGTGTAAAATAGTAAATTTGCATAGAAATTGGTGTTCTGAGATAGTTAAGACATTTAAATAATGTAAATTTGTACAATTTAAAATGTTCATGTATTCAGTCACACTATTCAGAAAAATTGTTGAAATGAAATATTCAGAGCTTATCTTGCACAATTTCACAATGGGTCTGCATTATCAACACACAGGCAGAAATAGCCTTGTGTCAAATACAGTAACTGTTAGACATGTGCACAAAAAAAAATTGTTTCGTTTCGGATCGATTCATAGAAACATAGAAACATTCGTTAAATTTTTCAATTTGTTTCAGTTTGTTCATTATGTTGCCATGATTCGCATTTCAGATTGATTTGTTATTTAGTTTTTATTAGTAATTTGTATTTCTGATCGATCCGTATTTCATTTTTATTAATTATTTTGTATTTCCGATCGATTAGTTATTTCATTTTTATTAGTTATTTCGGAATATGAAATGGACAAATTAAATAACTTAGATTAGGGTAAAAATAAAAGATACATAATCCCCCTGTCCTTGGTGCTGAAACCTATTCAGCACCAAGGACAGCAGCTTAGTTTATATAGATTTCAATGTAAAAAATATTCCCCTTTTTTGTTAAATATTTATTCAACCACTTATTCTTTTCACTTGTAGCAAAAAGTATCTTTATTTTTTTAAGATTTCTTAGGCATTTTTCGGGATTTTTTGGTGAACATTTTGGATTCCTAATTATTTTAAAACAACAAGGCTTTTTCTCTTGCCAAACGCAGCATTTTTTATTTCCTTCAGTCTGGCTGCGTCCGGCAGGTGCTGAATAAGGTTTTTCTCCCTGCATTGGCTGCTGACTGCTGCTGAAAGCCCGATATTTTGCAGCATTCATCAGCTGATTTTACAGTTTTAGCTCTTTGGGTATTATGCCCACAGGGCTTCAGATCAGCAGATCGAGATATCTCGATATCGGGGCACCAGATGGTGCCTTTGAAGTCCAAGATATCTCAATCTCAGTAGTGAAGGGGTTAAACCTGTCGAACGAACCATCAAAAATCAGGGCATTTCACTGACATTTCGGTGCTGTTTGGCGTTCTCTGAATAGATTAACCATTACTGCTCTATGGGGAATTTCACTGCTGCCGAACTGCAACGAACGGCACCATGGTGCTGTCCACGGCCTGTGGTGCTGAATACAACAGATTCTGCACCACGGCCAATGGACAGGGACGCGGTGCTGAATCTAAGTGAAGCGGTACAATGAATGGATTTGTAAAAACCAAATAAATTTGTTGTTTTTCGTTTCATGCCGTTCCAGATGGAACCGATTCGTTATTTTGGATGTGCTTCTGAAATATGAATCAGTAAACTTTGGCCGAATTTTGATTCATAATGAAACGCACATCTCTAGTAACTGTTTTAAAGATAAATAGTAAAAATGGTGATATCCCCTGCTTATGGGGTTTTTAGTTTCCATAATGAGATTATTAGCGATGCAGCTTCCAAAAAATCCCAAATAGAATGTAAAAATATTATGAATGACATAATGCCTGTGTATGGAAACTGCAGTAATACCTTGTATCTGTACTGTACAGAGATTTTCAGTAGACATGTGCACAGCACAAAATTTCGTTTTGAACTAATGGATTAGTCCTAAAATGCAATTTATTTAGTTACTAAAGAAATTTGTTTTCAGTTCTTTAGTATGAAAACTAATTTCATTCATCCGAAAACCAGTGGATACAATTACTATTGTAGTGGCTCCTCAGAGGGCTGAGATCGCTGCTTGTTACAGTATCTCTCACTCTCAGCACAATGTGGGCCATATTACATAGTTGGTGTAACATAACCAGAGCTGTTGTAAACTTCCCAGAGCCATTATAGTCTATGGAGGTTTTCAGTTTACAACAGCTCTGGTTAAGTTAGCACCAACATTGTAATATTGCCCCGTGTCAGGCAAAGCTGTTACAGTAAGTGACTGCAGCTCATCACAGCGCTCAGAGTTTCAGTAAAACTAGTGAATAATATTTTTATATTGAAGAGGTTAGAACAATATTATTTCCTTGTTTTACTGAAACTCTGAGCGTTGTTACAGTCACTTACTGTAACAACTGAGCCTGATACATTGTACTGAGAGTTAATGTAACAAGCAGCCGATCTCAGCGCTCACAGCCACTGGATTTAAAGGGCTGAAAAAAAAGGATCCTCTCTGTATAATGTTTAGAACATCCTCCTGCATTATTTAATACCCCTCTCTGTATAATGTGTACAACATCCACCTGCATTAATTAATACCCCTCTCTGTATAATATATAGAACATCCTCCTGAATTAATTAATGTCCCTCTCTGTATAGAACATCCTCCTCAATTTATACCTTTCTCTGTGTAATGTATATAACATCCTCCTGCATTAATACCCCTCTCTGTATAATGTATAGAACATCCTCCTGCATTAATTAATGCCCCTCTCTGTATAGAACATCCTACTGCATTGGCATGTGGAGGGTGCAGAACTTCGGATGTTGCGATGTTGCGCTCTTCATTGCTGGTCTCCTTCACTCATCAATGTAATATCACAAAAAGGACTGAAACTAAAATGTAGTGCATTTTATTCTAGTTTCTTTCGTTTTTTGTGCTGAGCAGTTTCGTTTCTCTTGAGTCATACTAAAACTAAATTATCCCAAAATTCTGACTAAATCGTTTTAGTACTAAAACGAATGCACATGTCTAATTTTCAGTGATTATCCCTGTACAGCAGTGACCCCAGTGTTCTCTCTGTATTCTGCCTGTATTCTAAAGCAGAAGCGAACGGTTTTAAGTTTTTGTTACAGTTAGGTTTAGGGCTGCTATTCGCAACGTGTTTTTCTCCCTGCAGGGTGTTTCTAGAGAGAAAACATAGAAATTTGTTTCGCCACAGGGGGCACACTAATCTTGCTTTAAAAAGATGTGAAAATTGGATTTTGACATGCTAATGAGTGCTTTTCAATGCATTACAATGAAAAATCGAGTTATCTCAATTTTGGGATTGTAGGGGTTAAAAGGAAAACTTAACCACTTGTAAATTGTTTAATGTTTGAATAATCTCTTTAATGTACTTTATTTAAAAGACCAATGCATACATCTATGAACCTAAGAATAACACATGGGATAGTGAAGATGCTGCTTCTGGATAGTGAAATTTCTAGGGCCATAGATTCTAAAAATATATATATTTTTTTTTTTTCATTGCAGCATCCATGTCTAATGTTGCAGCAACAGGACTTAGTTTTTCTACAAAACATTTTCTGCCATCCAGCTTGGAGAAGGACGCTATCTCCTTTTACCATAATATCGTATACCAGCTGCAGTGTTCTGAAAGATTTGGACTAGGACAGGTGAGATTATTGATATCTGCTCCCACATCAGCTCTGTTCACTGTCCATTTATCACCATGGAAAATTATTTCTATAAAGTACCCAATAAGTGAGTCTTGCTTTTTTTCCCCCTCAGATGCATTAGACTATTGTTTCCCAAACCTGTCCTCGGGACCCTCAACCAGGCCAGATTTTACAGATCTCCTTGGGTAAATGCAGACTGAATCCTGCATTCACTGAGCAGCAAATCATATCACCTGTGCTGTGCTTCAGATATCTGGCAAACCTGGCGTGTCAGCGGGTCCTGAGGACAGGTTTGGGAAGCAATGCGTTAGACAAACAATATTGCTAGAAAAAGAGAGACCAGGGCCTCCAATGCTTTAGAAAGGCTACTGAAACCAAGCCAGGGGTCTTGTATGAGACAAAAGTGAATGACAGAGGTGGAAGCAGAAAATAGAGGACATAATACCAGGTAATAATATGCTGTCTTGGAAAGCTAAAACATGGACTGAACAGGTGGACTCACAATGCTCATAAATTCACTATGCAGCTGTGTCTCATGCAGTCAATGCAACCTCTACACCTCCCAGCACATACAGGGTTATTCAAAGAGATCCGAATGGCTGGAGAAAGGGAACTGAACGCTGAAAATCAGCGTTCGGTTACCTTTCTTGGCCATTCGGCTATCCAGAGAGCAGGCAATTCGCCAAATCCTGGCGAATTGCCTGCACATATGGTGCCTGTTCGAGGGCAGTGAAATCCCCATAGAGAAGCAATGCTTCAGCTATTCAGAGAACAAAAACCAGCAGTGAAAGGTTCCCGAAATGCCCTGCCATTCGGTGGTTAAATTCGGCAGGTTTATTCGGGCAAATCCCATAGGCTTCAATGTTAAAAATATTCCTGTTTTAATTCAATATCTAATAAACCGTTCATTATAATAGTCTGCAGTAAAAAGTCTCTTTATTTCTAGATTTTTTGGGATATTTTAAGCATTTTTGGGGATTTTTTTCCAAAACCTTTCTGTGCCAATTTTTTTCTTTTTGTTAACGTTTGTTCTTTTTTCTGTAACAGCCCTTTTTATTATCATTTCTTGGACCTCATATGTAAATTTCAGACATTTTCGCTCAGTAGTTTCTTTGCAAACAGCGTTTCACTTTTCAAACATTCAAGCAAACTTTTTTTTTTCTCACTCCATTCGTCTGCGGTGTCGGCTTTTTCCGGCGGCTGCGCTGCGTGTGATCGGCTCCTGCTCGACTTTTTCTGGCGTATTTGGCGGGGTTAATCCAGATGTTTTCACGGGCTTTCGGCGTGCATTCGCCGGGTTTTGCGGTGAGTTTTTGGCAGGTTTTCGGCGGCTTTTTCATGCACTTCGATGGCCCTGTGGTGCTTGCTGAATACACCGCAGGGTCGCCGAAATGGGATCGGCAAATCGAACCGAATTGAAGAGAACGAAAAGTCACTGAACGTGCGGTGACTTTTCCATTCTCTTTTAATAACCCTGATAGACACTTTCTAAAAGAACTGTCTAAGAGCTGGACAGCAATGTTTGCAGCAACAAATTGCTGCACTGCCTGCAGTCTAGCCTGACTCTTTGGCTGCTTCCCCAGTCTGCTCCCACACTGTTTATTGCGGTCCACTCACACCCAATGACCTGCCCAACATATATTCATGAATTGAAACCATTAAATCAGCAGCTGCTATTTATCCTATCCTCAATTAAGATTGAAGTGATAAATATCACCCATATCTATATAAGATGTCCTAGATAGTTATGTTCACACACCTCAGCTACCATCGTATTATTTTACTGTAACCAATATTCTGTCAACCCATTACTCTCTATTCATTTATTACCTATCACAATATCAGTGCAAAGGCTATGACCCCAATCATTTCTTCTATAACAATGATTGATCCTCTTTATACTCCTGAGGCATGACTTGTACCTTTTGGATCATCTGAATATGGTGATCACTTTTAATGGAAAATTTATTTGGTTCCACTGAAAATTGGACAAACTACTTTGTTTCATTAGAGTCAGTTTGTTCCTAACAAATGAGCCTGTGATATACACATGTGAGCATGCCTAATAAATTAATTTAACCCTCCCCGGTGACTTTTGGTGAGGAGTTAATTGGGATAGAGAAGGGGCTGCCCGGATGTTCGTCCACTTCCAAACTCCATGTTCCGCTAAGATGGGGGACTCTTTATAATATTCCACCCTTGGACAGTGGTGGATTAAATCAACAACCCAAATTGTACTCACATGTGTTCTGATGCAAACTGAAACTAATTACTGAAATAAACGTAAACCACAAGAAATGTGATTTCAGTTCAGTTGCTGAGGTGCCCCTTCATTGGTTTTTGTTTCGGTTGCATCAATGATTCACCCAAAATTCAGACGAATCTCAATCAAAAACATACACATCTAACACTGTTTATCCATCTTATTTTCACTGTTTTGCTATAAAAGTTTTCCATTCTTTGTTTCTGCTTCTCCTAGCTTATTCTAATAGCACACCTTTTTTATTTCCTTCCCCCCTTCTTTCTATCAAACCATGCTTTAATCTCTTACATTGACTTTTTTTAATATGTCTTTATCACTTGCAATTATTTTCTTTCCAACTTTTTTCATTTTTGTTTAAGAAATTCAGGCAATACTTTTGGTCATCATCATGTAAAACATCATTGTTTTCCACATTTTCTTACCTGGAAGAAAACAACAGCAAATTTTCCCCCCTTCTTGATTAAATTAAGTAGAAAACTCTCAACCAAGAAAAAGAAATGTAATTCCTGCCCTGTCTTCAGGGTTTCATTTTTTGCGCAGGTAAGCAACAAGGAATCTCCATCAATCGCAAAGAAATCTGACTGTGTATAATCATTTAGAAGACTGGTAAACCTGCAAAAGCAAAACAAGAACATTTTATTGGTGTTAATAATCTTAACTAAGAAGAAACTGTGAAATGAAAAAAGAATTATGGAGAATGGAGAAATTTCATAAATTTAAAGAACAGGTGGTGCCATATACCAAACTGAGTAGTTAGAAGTATTTATAAAGCACTAACAAGTAGACATATGCAATTTGTTTCGTTCCGAATCCAAATTAGGACGAAAATCACAATTTTCATATATCGAGAGCAACGAAATATAGGCCGCCCGAATTTTCTAATCGATCTGAAATTTCGAATCGAGGAAACACACAAACGAAAGCAATTCGGAATGGATCCGAAACAAATAAAAATGGAACAAAAATTATACGTAAAAAATTTGGAACGAAGTGATCTGAAACTAGAAGAATACAGAACAAAATGATCTAAAACGGAACCAAAAGATCCCAAAATAATTTCATTGCAGCATATGAATCCACACACTGCTGAGATGCACCTCTCTGCAGTATAATTACTGCAGCTTATGAATCCACAAACTGCGGGGAAGCACTTCTCTGCAGTATAATTAATTAACAAAAACGGTCAGAAATGACCCGAAAAGAAAAACAAAGTCCTGAAAAAAGTCGAAATGAACAAAAAAAAAGTCAAACACATCTCTACTATCAAGTTCCGTAGCACTGTACAATGAGTGAGACAGAATAACAATACAAGTTAACCCCTTAGTGACCGGGCGGTTTTACACAAATCCGTCCTTTAGTGACCGCTGCTGTTTTTACGTTTCTGCGCTGCTCGTGTTTAGATCAAATTTTCCTCTTACTCGTTTATTCAACCCACACATATTATACACCCTTTTTCCCGCCATTAAATGGACTTTCTAGAAATACCATTATTTCCATCATATCCAATAATTTAATATAAAAAAAATATGAAATATGATGAAAAAAATGGTAAAAACACACTTTTTCGTAATTTAATCCCCTAAAGCTATAACCACCAATAAAGACCCCGGCTAAATAGTTTCCAAATTTTATCCCGAGAATAGAAATACCCAATTTTTACATGTTTTTACCTTTTAACCCTTTCACTGCTGAGCCAGTTCACCTATGTGCGCTGCGCTCATTCTGACTATTTTGTGCTAATTATTTTTAGATGACAGCCTAGGTCCTATTTAATTAAACTCCCCCCAGACAAAAAAACTTTAAAAAAAAAAAAAAATTTATTTTATTTAATTTTTTTATTATTTTTTTTTTATTTAATTTTTTTTTTACATTTTTTTTTAAAAGCAAACCTGGTCATGTTTGGTATCATTTGAAAGGCCATAATCAGGCCTTTCAAATGATGGCAAATATGACCATCTAGCTGCCATGGATCGGGAGATAAAGGGATCCTTAGGATCCCCTTATCTCTACATGGCAGCTAGAGGGTTAACTGGCCCACTGACATCCTCACACATATGGTGAGGTTGTCAGTGGGTGGGGGGGGACCTGGAGGCTAGGCTGACATCCAAGATGTCAGCCCCCCTCCAGGTTTGAATCACGTTTTGGCGCCAATTGGCGCCGCAACGTGATCCGGCGGCGAAATGGTTAATGCCATACACCGCTGGAAAGGGGAGGCTCTCCCCTCTCCAGCGGTGCAAACGGCATCTCCCTAGCTTCAATGGTTGGGGAGATAGAGGGCTCCGAAGGAGCCCCCTCCCTCCCCTCCATTGAAACACATGGGGGCACCTTCTGATGACGTCACCACGCAGCGTGGCGACGTCATCAGCCTCGCCTGCCCATGTAAATCACATGGGCAGGCTTCCTCCCTGTCAGATCGACGTGGGATCCGACGAGGGAGGTGAGTATCGGGCGGGAGGGGGATTTGGCGCCGCTGACGTACCCTGTACGTCATCGGGTCTAAGGGAGACCCGAACACAGGACGTACAGGGTACGTCAGCGGTCGGGAAGGGGTTAAACAAACAGGACAGTAGGAGAGAGGACCCTGCTCAAGAGCTTACAATCTAAGAGAAGAGGGATGGCACACTAAGTGAGGGTAATATCTGAGTATTTGAAGTAGTGGGGTGCATGTGGGCTGGGTGAGAAGATGGAGCAAGAAACATATACAGGGTTATTCAGAGAGCGTGAAAAGCAGGAGAATGACTGGAGAATGAAAAATTCTAGGCCAAAATAGCCAATTTGAAAAGTGAGATGAAAGGGAGAATTGTTCTGGTTTGGCTATTTCGACCTAAAATTTTTCATTCTCCAGTCATTCTCCAGTCATTCTCCTGCTTTTCACGCTCTCTGAATAACCCTGATAGTGGGGGGGGGGGGAATCATGGAGTGAGCCGTGATGTTTTCAGAGTCTTCTGGATGAAGCTGGCCAGGGAGCCGGCGAAACACGTCTTGGAGACCCCTATGCCCATATTTTAAGACTTTTAACCTCCAATGGATTTATGTTTTTTTATTTTTTGATACTTTTATCTATTTTATATTTTTTACTGCGCTAATTTTGATGTGAGCTGTCTCAATAAATATTTGCACAAGCCAACCTCCCGCTGCATCCAGTTGCCATCTTTTAAACATCGCCAGCAAACCAGAAGCACCGCACAAAGGGAAGCTTTCTGCAGCATCCTGGACGAGGAAATTTAAAAGACAAGGCACTAAGGAGCAGATGCAAAGAGGAATCCCTGGCAGAGCGCAACAGACAGAGCAGCATCCGTCACCGCACTAGCGTAAGTGTATCAATCTACTCTCTGCTATATCTGACAGACGCGGACGCATCCTTAATCCCTTCTCTCTTTCTTGGAGGAATATTGAAGGGACGAGAAAAGCGGAAGCAGCCAAGATCAGAAGGACTTACTCAATTACAAAGAGAAAATTTAAATTTATTTTTCCTTTTTTTATCCCCCTTTTTCTATTCCCTTTTTTGTGCAATATATAAGACTGTGTTTTTAAAGACTGCCATATATAAGACTGTGTTTTTTTAAAGACTGTCGTACGTCACCCCCAACACCAGGGGGTGCATATTCCCAGTAGGAATATATACATTTTTTTTGCACTTTTTTATATGTCACATTAAGCTGTTGCACAACCAATCAATATCCCATTGTTATACCATACTATATTGTCGACATTCCCTGTAGAGTGTCGCTATACAAAATTCCAAAGTGCGATTGCATCGCTACTATAACAGACATAACCAGCGAGTAGCGCCTGACAAAGGGGTACCCAACACTTTTTCCTTGAATAATAGTGCTGCGTTAGAAAAAAAAAGAGAAAAATATTATTTTATATTGTTATTTAATTTTTTTACATCAAACTAACCTGGTTATATTTGGAATCACTGGAAAAGCCATAATATGGCCTTTCCAATGATACTGCATATGTCCTGCTAGCCTTCAAGGCTCCAGAGATACAATGGTCTAAATGATTGTAAATTGCACAAAAAAAAATATATTTTTATTTTGACAGAACAAGGCGCCCCCTTGTGAAAGGTGCCTGTAGGCACTTGCCTACTCTGCCTAGTTATAAATCTGGCCCTGCACGCACTACGGAGATGCTATGATTGGGTGGGTTTTACGCTACTCCAATGCTACATGCCCGCTGCACTGTTGCTAACGCCCTAGCGCCTGGAAAAAAAAAAGAATTTCCCAGTGCAGAGTGAGTGGCTACTCCTATCCTCTGCCTATAAATACAGTGAGCATGTGCCATGTCTCTGACTGTGTTCGTGTATCCATACTTAGACGCAGGTCCCTGGCTGATTGGAGGTATCAGCTTCTCGTGATACCACCAGTATCATTTTTGTCACGATTCCACATTGCAGCCAGGCCCCTTGGTGGTGAGAGAAATCCTTTGTAGCCCTTGGGGGTCTTTTGGTTTATTTAGTTCAGGCTCTCCACCCCGGATTCTCTGACTGATTTGGCCTGTGGTCACATGACCTACCCTGGCATATATATATATATATATATATATATATTGCCAGCAGTGCATTTACTCCTTGGTCCGGAATAAGTCTTACTTACTGATTGCCTGCTTTTGTGATCTGATTTTGTCTTAGCTATTTTTGTGTTTGACCATTGGCGTTATTTTTGGACCATTCAATTGCCTGCTCCCTGTAACCTGTATTGTGAGATTCCTGTGCACTGACTTTGGCTTGTATGACTTACACTTCTGGCTCCTGATCCCTGCTTTATGCTGACAATCCTCTCTGGCGTCTAGTCCTGGATTTTCCCTGACCATTCTTGTATATTCCAGTTTATGTTCTGTAAGTCTTCTTTCTCTGTCTTTGTGTATTTAGTCCAGCAGCATATTGCAGAATATATTAGAGGCCAGCTCAGGACCTCTTTCTAGTTTAAGGCCTGTGTTGCTGCTGGATATCTCTTAATGTAATTTTTTGCAAACCCCTGTTGTTTATTGTGGTGTTTATTCCTAGCCCTGTAATCTGTATAGATCCAGAAGGACGAATAAGGACCTTACTCCCAGTGCAGGGCCCCCTCTTGTGTCTGTATTCTGTCCTGTCATCTCTTGTTCAATTTCTGTGTACTGGGTTCTGAATCATGCAAGCAACAAACCTGCCTAAAGGGATTAATAACACTCTGTATAAAGGGCCCTCCTTGGCATCTGCCTGGGGCGCTCATGACAGTTTTCCTCAAGAAGAGATATGTCATCGGTGACAGCTCACGTTCTGTTAAATTGAGTTATTTGGCTTTTTTCATATGCAAGTTAAGATGAAATTTGCGCAAGGCAAGCTTCCTAGCGAATAGGTTAAGGCTCTTGGCCAGTGGAATTTATATGTCCATGAGTGTGTAGGAGAAGAGGTTGATTATCCTCAAATCCAGTTCTAGTCATTTGGTTTTACCACCTCTGGCCCCAGGGCCGGACTGGCCTACCGGGATACCGGGAGGAATCCTGTAGGCTGATTCACTTTTGGGCCGCTGGGGGGCCGTTTTATAACTTAAAAGCTGTTTGAAACTTTTTTTTTTCTATCAGCCTGCTAGTAGCGTACTGGGGGGGGGGGTTGTCGACCCCTGTGATTGACAAGCTGAGAGAGGGTGGTGTATGGCCGGGTGTCTCAGCGCAGCCACAGATACAAGCAGACTGCCTGCTCGAGTGCTTGCTCACACGAGGCAGGCTGCCTGAAAGACAGTCTGGCCGGTGTGTCATCTGGTGGGGAGGGGACCTGTATCCAAACCCAGACTGGGACAAAAAATAGGCCCGGGCATTTTGGACTGAGCAGCCCAATTTTTTTTTCCTACACACACACACCGCACATTACTGTGGAGCTCTGTGATTCCCTCTAACACACCGCACATTACTGTGGAGCTTTGTGATATTTTTTATACACACGGCACATTACTTTGGAGCTCTGTGATATCCTCATACACACCGCACATTACTGTGGAGCTCTGTGACACCCTCATGCACACCGCACATTACTGTGGAGCTCTGTGACACCCTCATGCACACCGCACATTACTGTGGAGCTCTGTGACACCCTCATTCACACCACACACTACTGTGGAGCTCTGTGATACCTAGCCACAGATTCAGAATCTGAACCAGTACAGTGACTCAATGTGTTCTCCCTGACATTACAAGAGGGACAAATGCAGCATGTGGGTTTAAGTCATCGCCTAACCTCCATGCAGGCTTATTTGGAAAAACAACAGGATGGATACGTTTAGTCAAACAACTGCAGACATTGCTAGCTTCAAGCTTGTTGCATTCCTCCTGCAGCTAACTCCACTCCTATGGATTCTCTGTTAGTGGTTTCTGCTATCTTTACTTCTGCTGATAATATTTGTAGAGCTCCCTTCCTAAAATCAATCTAATCCTTTAACATTTAGAAAGCAATTAGGTTTAAATGTTTTTCCAATCACTAACATGTTGTCATGACTTTATTCAGGATTCCACCATCCTCAACACTTACTGGGCACTTTAGCTGGCATCTGCAATGGCGTAGGCTGTACTTAGCCAGCTGGGTGGATCATTAGCTCTGGTGCCAAATTGTTTCAGGTCTCCTGGCTGGCTGCTGGAGTCCCTCACAGAGGTGATGTCCAAACAGTCCCCAGGCTGGTCTGCAGGCCAGGAAGAGCAGTGATTTTTATTTTGTTAAGTTCAGGAAAGCATGGCCAATGTACCCCATGAGCTGCCACTCCCCTCCTTCTTCAGTCTCATTCATGAATTTCTGCTGCTCTTCCCTGTGATGTCAGGGCCCACCCACCCCGAGAGGAGAGGGCTCCGGGGTGAGTGGCATAGATGGGGAGCTCACCACGGGCACCGGCATGTCAGACTCCATGAGGTGACAGTGACCCCAAACCATGTCCGGGCTCTCTACCCTGATCCTCATTTCCTGCTCCTTGTGGGTCTGAGAGGCACCCTTACCACTCTTGTGCACAGCCCCCGGTCATCCAGCATTCCCTGTGACCTAATCAGAGGGAGCCGGCTGGCCCCCTCTGACTAGACCACAGGGTGAATGTGTGACGTCTGCTGCCTTATGTCCTGGCAGCAGACGTCACGCGGCACACCCTGTGATCTAATCAGAGGGGCCGATGGCCAGCCTGCTCCTTCTGATTAGATCACAGGGTGCACCAGATGGCCAGCCACCGTCTTAAAGTCCCCGCCGGGCCTAGGGTGCAGACTAGAGAACACGGGTTGTGTTCCCCAGGCAGCCTGGCCAGGCGAAAAAGATGAATAGGGCCTGCTCTCCAAAGGCCCGGTATGCCCTATGGCCAGTCCGGATCTGCCTGTATCCTTTGACCTGCGTGTCTGCTGCAGAAGCAGGGAACTGGTCCTGCATATCCCTGTGACAGGCAGCACATCATCATGCTGCCTGCACTAACAGGGATTGATACTGCATGGCAGCACACTCACAGGGGTACAGTAACACCTGACTGTCATGTGACCAGAGGACCCTGCTGATACCAGGAAACAGCCAGCACAAGTAGCAGCTGGAAGAGCTGGAAGCAAGAGGCAGGTGAGAATGGAGGGAGAGGAGAGGTCTGTCCACCTAATCTGTCTGTCCTTCTGTGTATCCCTTTATCTGTCTTTCTCCCGGTTTATGTGTCTGTCTTTCTGAGTATGTTCATCTGTCTCTTTTGCTATCTGTCCTTATGATTAATCTTTCTAATTCTCTAATTTTCTTTCTCTATTTCCCTCATTAATGTTCTCCTTCTCTCTTTAAATGTTTCTCTTTCCCCTTCTCCTTTGTCATTTCTTCTCTAGCACTCATTGTCACTTTCACTCTCTACTTTCTAACCCTAATTTGTTCCCCTAGTAGCTTCTAACCCTAATCAGTGCCCTTAATAGCTTCTATCCCTGAACTGTACCCCTAATATCTTCTAACCCTAATCTGTGCCCCTAATAGCTTTATTTATTTATTTATTTTTATAGACTGCTCAATATAGTACAGACAAAGATTTCAACAAATATTACAGTCATACCAGTGTGACCTATATACTCCAACTCCAATATATACCAACCAAACCTAGATTGCTTCAAAAATAAATAAGAAAATATAGTCATCAAGTTTTAAATTATTGAACACAAAAAAGAACCACACCACTCAATCACACAACAAAAGACAAGACAAAAAAAAGGGGCGCATATTCTATAGGTCGTCATAATCTGTCCAACGCACCCACAATTTTTCATGAGTGGCTGAAGCATGATAAATTTTAGCAGTGAGTGCATCCATCAGTTTAGAGTCCCTAATTTTTTGCAGGACTCTCTCCAAGTCCGGAGATTCTGTGCATCTCCATTTCTCGGCTACGGCTCTCCGGGCCACCGATAACAGCTTATTCAACAGTTTATTATACCCCTGAGACATGTCAACTATAGATTTGGACAATAAAAACAGATGGGGGATAAGGGGGAGCTGATACTGAAAAATTTCAGAGAAAGCTGTCTGGATCTGACTCCAAAATCGTGCTATAACTGGGCAGGTCCACCACATGTGGAAATAAGAGCCCTTTTCTCCACACAAACGCCAGCACAGGTCTGACGTTGTCACTCCCATCTTATACAATTGAACTGGACTGGATACTACCACCGTAGAATTAATTTAAGAGATTGCTCTTGATATTGGGTACAGATCAAAATATTTATAGCATTTTCCCAAATATCTATCCAGTCCTCTAGTGTCAAAGGTTCCCCAATATCTACTGACCAAACCTTTACATATAGGAGTTCTTGCCAATCTAAAATGTGTGAAATCCCTGCGTATATGGGAAATTAAACCATGTTGAGGAAGATGCTGGATAGCACAATTGTTCAAGCCAAGTCCGCTTAGAGACTGCTGCACTCTTAATGTGCGGCTTAGACACAAAACTCAGAACTTTAATATACCAGAAAAAATCTTTAGTAAGCAAGCTGGAACGAGTACTCAAGGCTTCAAAGGTGACACAAAAAGGTCCGTCGTAGAGATGGCAGAGACGCAGAAGCCCAGCCTCTTCCAACGAGCCAAAAATATAAGGCTGCATTCCTGGGATGAATTCAGTATTACGGAATATCAGCGTGAGAGGGGAGGGGAAGCTGGTTAAATCGCATTTAAGAGCTAGTGTATTCCACAATCTCACCTAATTCACTATAGCGGGGCAGGAAGTATCAAGATAGGGTCTATATTCTTTTGGCACCCATATTCAGAATTGAAATCGATCTGGAGCTATAAGGGCCAACCCTAAGTCAACCCAGCGTCGAGAGCCCGTTGAAGCGTGCCACATCACTACTTGTGCTAATTGCACTGCCTCTAATATGTCAGTAAGGATGGTAATCCTAACCCCCCTTATCCCATGAACGATATAGCACCTGGCGGGAAACTCTATGTCTTCTGCCCCCCCAGACACGATTGTCTATAGTAGATTGCAAGAGACAGAAATCAGCTGTATTAATAGCAATCGGGAGGGCCTGGAAAAAGTAGAGCAACCGCGGGAGAATATTCATTTTGATGCAGTGCACACACCCCAACCATGAAGTATAAGTCTTGACCCATTTTTCCAAGTCCCCCTTGAGTCTGCCAATCATAGGTATATACAGTTGCAATAAAAAGTATGTGAACCCTTTGGGATTATGTGGAGTTTTGCATGAATTGGTCATAAAATGTGCTCTGATCTTCATCTAAGTCACAACAATTTGAAAAACAGTCTGCTTAAAATAATACAACACAAACATATGTTTTCATGTGTTTATTGAACATAACATGTAAACATTCACAGTGCAGGGTGGAAAAAGTATGTGAACCCCTAGCCTAATGACTTCTCCAAGAGCTAATTGGAGCCAGGAGTGAGCCAACCTTGAGTCCAATCAGTGTGATATTATTGTATGTGTTGCTGAAAGCTGTCCTGCCCTTTAAAACCACACACCAGTTTTGGATTTACTGGTTTCAAGAAGCACTGCCTGATGTGAACCATGCCTCGCAGAAAAGAGCTCTCAGAAGACCTACGATTAAGAATTGTTGACTTGCATGAAGCTGGAAAGGGTTACAAAAGTATCTCCAAAAGCCTTGATGTTCATGTGTCCACGGTAAGACAGACTGTCTACAAATGGCGAAAGTTCAGCACTGATGCTACTCTCCCTAGGCGTGGTCGTCCTGTAAATATGACTGCAAGAGCACAGCGCAGAATGCTTAATGAGGTAAAGAAGAATCCTAGAGTGTCAGCTAAAGACTTACAGAAATCTCTGGCACATGTTAACATTTTTGTTGACACATCTACAATGAGGAAAACATTCAACAAGAATGGAGTACATGGGAGGACACCACGGAGGAAGCCATTGCTGTCCAAAAAGAACATTGCAGCACGTTTGAAGTTTGCAAAAGAGCACCTGGATGTTCCACAGCACTACTGGCAAAATATTCTGTGGACAGATGAAACCAAAATTGAGTTGTTTGGAAAAAACAAACAACACTATGTGTGGAGAAAAAAAGGCACAGCACACCAACATCAAAGCCACATCCCCACTGTAAAACATGGCAGAGGGAGTGTCACGGAATGGCCCAACACCCTCAGCTAGGGGCGGTTCATGGTGACAGTTATATGGCCATAGACACTTAGGTGCTGTGGCACCCACGGAGTTTTGTGTATTTTATTTAGATGTGGATTTTTGTGTGGTGTAATAAAGTGTCCCCGTTGGTATTGTGAAATGTAATTCCCTTTGTCTGCCTTGCCCGCCGCCATTTTCCTGGTGCCTCGTGGATCCGGTCAGAATGATCGGATCGGGAAATGGCCGATTCGGACCATCCGGTCGAATCGCAAAATGGTCGATTCGGAC
The DNA here is from genome assembly GCA_009667805.1 of Leptobrachium leishanense. Classification (NCBI taxonomy): domain Eukaryota; kingdom Metazoa; phylum Chordata; class Amphibia; order Anura; family Megophryidae; genus Leptobrachium; species Leptobrachium leishanense. The sequence goes on from RXON01005099.1 coordinate 197,694, forward strand.
CATCCGGTCCGAATCGGCAACTCCCCGATTCGTAACTACCAATACGGATCGGGGCCCGGGTGCCTCCTGCCAGCGAGGGCCAATGGGTCTTGTGTGGGCGGGCAGGGATTCCCATTGTTCTCATATTTGTGTAAAGTTTATAAGTATATGTGTTGTGCAAAAATAAAGCAGATTTTCCAGTGCATCCAGCCTCGCCTGATGACTGTTATTTTCGGCCGTATTTGCTGAGGATCCCGCGCGGTCTCAGAGTACGGTTCCGAACCGAACTACCCTAGGATCCGAACCGAATACTGTGCCTGTATCTCGCATCGGGGCAGAGGTGCATGGTTCGGGCATCAGCCGTCAGAGTAATCGACTGAGGTGAGATCCGAACCGAAGGCGCGGACCGCGTACCGCGCTTCGATGTATCGAGCGATCAGTCATAAGATCCGAAGATTCACCCGATCCCATAAGATCCGAAGATTCATCCCGAGATCCGAATATTCCTCCGCGGGAGATCCGAATATTCCTCCGCGGGAGATCCGATCCCCGTAACCGCAAGGCCGCTCCGCAGACGTCCCCACACCCACAAGGTCAGTGAACCAGCTGCTCGAGACGCTGAGTACCGTGGTGCTCAGTGGTCGGGCTGGTTCTACACAGGGGTCCCCTCCACCGCCCGCTAACCCTTCCCCAGGGTCACTCCAGGCCGCATGAGACACCGAGTGCCGCGTCACTCGGTAGTCGGGCCAGCGGTAAGCACCGGGGGGCACGCAGATAGAGCACACCCGCAGGCGGACAACATCCCATTCCGTCATACTGGTGGCAGCGGTGGGATAAGCTCTCTGCAGACCCCTAGGAGACCCTCACTATGGCCGGGTACGGAGCCTACAAGCGGGACGTATTGCGTGGGATGCTGGAGAATCGGGGAGGCACCCCGGGCTCCAAGAGTCGGGAGGCCATGATGGAGGAGCTACGGAGACTGGATCAGGAGGCGGCGTCCGCAGCGTTACCCGCTGACATCGCGCCGGCACCCGTCCCCGCCGAGCCCGAAGAAAGCGATTTCCACCGGAAGGTGCGGCAGCGGGCCGTTATGTATGGAACGGCCCCATCGGAGACTGTCATGCAGAGCTTGATCCGGGAGGTCAGTCAAGAAGAGGAGCGAGAAAAGGAGCGGGTGCACGAGCTGCGGCTGGCTGAGGTGCGGGGCCGACGGAACAGCAGCCCCCATTCGGACCGCTCCGCCGGGCGCAAAGTGCCTTTTCAGGCGTTCAAGGAATTCCGAGAAGCAGAGGAGGAGATAGAGAGCTATCTCCAGGACTTTGAGCGCCTGTGCCAAGTGCACGAAGTGCACCGTGCCGACTGGGTGAGGATCCTGGCATGTAAACTGACCGGTCGGGCCGCCGAGGCCTACCGCACGGTGCCGGACGAGGAGGCCACCAGTTATAAGCACGTAAAGCAGGCGTTGCTGAGCAGGTTCGCCGTGACCCCGGAAGCCAGCCGGGTGAAGTTCAGGAACTCTCGCCGGCCCAATGGCGCTACCCACGTTGAGTGGGCCCATCAATTGCAGCGGGACTTACGCACCTGGTTCTCGGGTAGCAAAGCGGAGACGGTGACTGAGATTATCCAGCTGCTACTGCTCGAGCAGTTCTTCGAGCACACCCCCTCCGCTATCCGGGAGTGGGTGCGTGATAAGAAGCCCCAAACAGTGCAGCAAGCGGCTATTTGGGCAGACGAGTATACTGACACTCGGAAGGTTTCCGGGGGGGAGCGATCCCTGCCCTTCCGCCCCGCTCTACCTGCTCCACCACCCCCAACACCGGCGGTCCGGACACCGGCAGCACGGCCCACCAGCCGGCCCAACAACCTGGCCAATGTCCGATGCTATGGGTGCAACCAAGATGGGCACTACAAGCAGTATTGCCCCAACCGACCGGAGTTGACCCGACCAGCCGCCAGACCGTCATCGTCCGCCCATTGTTGCGACACCGAGACCCCGTGGCCGGAGGCCCCGGAGGAATGGGAGCGGCTACATGAGGCAGACCCCGTGCAAAGGCGCCGCGGACGACAACCGTCATCATCACCGTCAGGCGGTGTGGATAAACGGGCGGGCCGCTGAGGGGCTGCGGGACTCCGGGGCTACCATTACCCTGGTACGGCCCCACTTGGTTCAGCCGAACGACCGCCTGCACAACACCATTGCAGTACGGGTGGCCGGAGGAAAGGTTCTCAGGCTTGAGACGGCCCGGGTTCATCTGGACTGGGGGACCGGGGAGAAAGTGGTGAGGGTGGGGTTGTTGAAGCAACTGCCGGCCGAGGTGCTCCTGGGCAACGATCTGGGCAGGCTGGTCTCTTCTTACTCCACAGATGCGGCCACCCCAGTAACCACTAGGCAGCAGAGCCAACGCCACGACAGGGGCACTCCGATCGGGACCCAGGTGAGATCCCAACCACGACCTCCCCGACCTCCCCGACCACCCCGACCCCCCATACCCCGACGAGTCCCGGCTCTTCCCTTCCCACCTGACTCCCCGTCCCCGTGGAGCTCCCCAGACCCAGACCGCTTCGTCACCAGACCCAGACCGATCCCACGTTACAATGCTACCGGGATCGGGCCGGTAGAGGCCTCGACGATAAGAGGGAGGACAGGATAGAGTGGGAGGACGGGCTTCTCTACCGGTACACCGCGAGGGAGGGGTCCAAGAAGAAGCAGGTTCCACAGAAACAGATGGTAGTACCCCAGGGCCCTAGACAGGAACTGTTGCGCTTGGCTCACGACATTCCCCTTGCAGGTCACCTAGGGCAGAAGAAAACCCGGCACCGGTTGGCGCGCGCGTTTTTCTGGCCCCGCCTCAGCGAAGACACCCGCGAGTATTGCCGCACCTGCCCAGTTTGCCAAAAAACTGGGAAGGCCGGGGATCACCCGAAAGCGCCCCTGTGCCCCATGCCCATCATCCAGGAGCCCTTTAGCCGGGTGGCGGTCGACATCATTGGGCCGTTGCCACGGCCCAGTGCCACCGGTAAGAGGTACATACTTACCGTAGTGGATTATGCCACCCGGTACCCCGAGGCTGTGGCCTTGGCCAACATCCAGGCGGACACCGTAGCGGACGCGCTCCTACGGGTGTTCACGAGGGTGGGGTTTCCCCGGGAAATCCTATCCGATCAGGGTACCCAGTTCACCGCTGAGCTCACCCAGCAGCTCTGGCGTCTCTGTGGTGTTAGGGCGCTGCACAGCGCCCCGTATCACCCCCAGACAAATGGGCTGTGCGAGCGGTTTAATGGGACTCTGAAGCAGCTCATCCGGGCCTTTGTGCACGAAAGCAAGGATTGGGAGAAGTATCTTCCCCACCTCTTGTTCGCCTACCGGGAGGTTCCTCAGGAATCCACCGGTTACTCCCCCTTTGAGCTGCTATATGGGCGCCAGGTGAGAGGACCCCTGGACCTGGTTAGGGCTCAGTGGGAGGGGGTACAGGAGGAAGATGGCGTTCCTGTGTTGGGCTATGTCTTGAAGCTCCGGGAGCGCTTGGCAGAACTCGCGGGGTTCGTACAGGAGAACATGGAGACGGCCCAGGCTCAGCAGAAGGCGTGGTACGACCGCGCTGCTTGCAGTCGCTCGTTCCTTGTGGGGCAGAAGGTTCTGGTGCTGAAGCCACAGCGGCAGAACAAGCTGCAGGCGGCCTGGCAAGGTCCCTACAAGGTGGTAACCCAATTGGGGGATACCACCTATGCATAGCGGCTCCCGGAAGCTGTCCACGAGTCCATGCGGGCCGAGATCCGGGAGATGTTGGAGCTGGGGGTCATTGAACCGTCGGCCAGCCCATGGGCGTCGCCCGTGGTCCTGGTGCCCAAGAAAGACGGTACCACCAGGTTCTGCGTCAACTATCGGCAGATAAACGACTGTACCATTACAGACGCTTATCCCATGCCCCGAGTCGACGAGCTGCTAGACCAGATCTCCCGGGGTCATTTTCTGACCACGGTCGATCTGTGCAAGGGGTATTGGCAGATTCTCCTTGCCGAGGAGGCGACCCCGAAGTCGGCCTTCATCATCCCATTCGGCTTGTACCAATTTCGAGTCATGCCGTTCGGGATGAAGAACGCCCCTGCTACCTTCCAGCGGTTAATCGATCGCCTCCTCGATGGCCTCCAGGGATTCGCTTGCGCATACCTGGATGACATAGCCATCTACAGCCAGACCTGGGAGGAACACCTGGACCACGTAGGGACAGTCTTGGGCCGGATTAGGGACGCCAACCTGACCCTTAAGCCGGAGAAATGTAAAGTGGGGATGGCCGAAGTGCAGTACCTGGGCCACCGGGTGGGGTGCGGGATACAACGGCCAGAGCCCGCCAAGATCGAAGCCATCCTAGACTGGCCCACCCCTGTGACCAAGACCCAGGTCCTCGCCTTCCTGGGCACCGCGGGGTACTACAGGAAGTTCGTACCCCATTACAGTGACCTGGCCAAACCCCTGACTGACTTGACAAAGAAATCCCTGCCCCGCCAAGTCCTGTGGTCCCCGGAGTGCGAGCAGGCCTTCCGGCAACTGAAGGCCGCCCTGACCCAAGCTCCCCTGCTAGCAGCTCCCAACTATAACAAACGTTTTGTTGTCCATACAGACGCGTCCATGTTCGGACTGGGAGCTGTCCTAAGCCAAGTGGGGGACGACGGGGGGGGATCATCCGGTGGCGTTCATCAGCCGGAAGCTGTTACCCCGGGAGGTGGGGTATGCTGCGGTGGAGAAGGAGTGCCTAGCCTTGGTCTGGGCCCTACGGAAGCTCCAACCCTATGTCTACGGTCGGTCCTTCAACGTGACGACCGACCATAACCCCCTGGTGTGGCTCAACCGAGTGGCGGGGGAAAATGGTCGCCTGTTGCGGTGGAGCCTGGCTCTCCAACCCTTCAACTTTACCATTCAATACCGGCCCGGGTCGCAAAACGGTAACGCAGATGGGTTATCGCGGCAGTCGGCCCGGGAACCAGGGGATTGGGGAGCCCCGACTACCCCGGTACGACCCGTTGGGGTCCAACCGGGTGCGTCGGACCTTGGGGAGGGGGAGGAGTGTCACGGAATGGCCCAACACCCTCAGCCAGGGGCGGTTCACGGTGACAGTTATATGGCCATAGACACTTAGGTGCTGTGGCACCCACGGAGTTTTGTGTATTTTATTTAGATGTGGATTTTTGTGTGGTGTAATAAAGTGTCCCCGTTGGTATTGTGAAATGTAATTCCCTTTGTCTGCCTTGCCCGCCGCCATTTTCCTGGTGCCTCGTGGATCCGGTCAGAATGATCGGATCGGGAAATGGCCGATTCGGACCATCCGGTCGAATCGCAAAATGGTCGATTCGGACCATCCGGTCCGAATCGGCAACTCCCCGATTCGTAACTACCAATACGGATCGGGGCCCGGGTGCCTCCTGCCAGCGAGGGCCAATGGGTCTTGTGTGGGCGGGCAGGGATTCCCATTGTTCTCATATTTGTGTAAAGTTATAAGTATATGTGTTGTGCAAAAATAAAGCAGATTTTCCAGTGCATCCAGCCTCGCCTGATGACTGTTATTTTCGGCCGTATTTGCTGAGGATCCCGCGCGGTCTCAGAGTACGGTTCCGAACCGAACTACCCTAGGATCCGAACCGAATACTGTGCCTGTATCTCGCATCGGGGCAGAGGTGCATGGTTCGGGCATCAGCCGTCAGAGTAATCGACTGAGGTGAGATCCGAACCGAAGGCGCGGACCGCGTACCGCGCTTCGGTGTATCGAGCGATCAGTCATAAGATCCGAAGATTCACCCGATCCCATAAGATCCGAAGATTCATCCCGAGATCCGAATATTCCTCCGCGGGAGATCCGAATATTCCTCCGCGGGAGATCCGATCCCCGTAACCGCAAGGCCGCTCTGCAGACGTCCCCACACCCACAAGGTCAGTGAACCAGCTGCTCGAGACGCTGAGTACCGTGGTGCTCAGTGGTCGGGCTGGTTCTACACAGGGGTCCCCTCCACCGCCCGCTAACCCTTCCCCAGGGTCACTCCAGGCCGCATGAGATGCCGAGTGCCGCGTCACTCGGTAGTCGGGCCAGCGGTAAGCACCGGGGGGCACGCAGATAGAGCACACCCGCAGGCGGACAACATCCCATTCCGTCATAGGGAGCATCATGGTTTGGGGCTGCTTTGCTGCCTCAGGGCCTGGACGGATTGTTGTCATTGATGGAAAAATGAATTCCAGAGTTTATCAAGACATTTTGCAGGAAAACGTAAGACCATCTGTCTGCCAACTGAAGCTCCGCAGAGGATGGGTGATGCAACAGGACAATGACCCAAAGCATACAAGTAATTCAACAAAAGAATGGCTTCAACAAAACAAAATACGCCTTCTGGAGTGGCCCAGTCAGAGTCCTGACCTCAACCCCATTGAAATGCTGTGGCATGACCTTAAGAGAGCGATTCACACCAGACATCCCAAGAATATTGCTACACTGAAACAGTTTTGTGAAGAGGAGTGGTCAAAAATTACTCGAGATCATTGTGCAGGTCTGATCTGCAACTACAGGAAACGTTTGGTAGAGGTTATTGCTGCGAAAGGAGGGTCAACCAGTTATTAAGTCCAAAGGTTCACATACTTTTGCCACCCTGCACTGTGAATGTTTACATGTTCTGTTCAATAAAAACATGAAAACATATAATGTTTGTGTTGTATTATTTTAAGCAGACTGTGTTTTTCAAATTGTTGTGACTTAGATGAAGATCAGAGCACATTTTATGACCAATTCATGCAAAACTCCACGTAATCCCAAAGGGTTCACATACTTTTTCTTGCAACTGTAGTTCAGTGGGGTATTTTGGCCTAGGCCAATAAGGCCTAGACCTAGGGCGGCACTTCCCAGGGGGCGGCGGCCCGCACTGGTGGCCCCACCCTATGTCCTGGGTAGACAAGGCCTAGGCTTTCACTTTCCAGGGGCAGCAAAAAACCTCAGCACTAAGTGGGTTACTCACAGAGCACCGAAATGACGCCAACATTTTGGTGTTTTGTAGTTCCCTGCACTTCGGGGAATAAAATTTCCCCACCCTGCAGTAAATTCACCATTCACCGCAGGGTCCCCAAAGTGCATGGAGTCGGCCGCTGAATGCTGCCACCGCAAACCCGTGGCCTGCTGTTTTCAAAAGAACTACTGAACGAAAATGTCTGGAATTTACATATAAGATCCTATGATTGATAATAAAAAGTTCTGTTACAGAAAAAAGAAAAACTGCTATAAAAAAAAAGGGGGGGAATTTTGCTGAAAAATTACTGAAAGGTACTAAAACAAAAATCAATAAAGACTTTTTACTGCAGATTAACCCCTTAAGGACCGAGGACGTACCATGTACGTCATTGCAGCGGGTCTCTCTTAGACCCGCTGACGTACATGGTACGTCCTGCCGTTTTTTGAGCGCTGGAAGCGATCGGATCGCTTCCAGCAGCTCAAACGCCATTGCAGGCTGCCTGGGAGTCCAGGCAGCCGTGCAATGGTGGTTAGAAGTGCCGGGGCACCATGTGATCGCTCCCCGGGAGCGATCAACATCCGGTTTCACCGGAGAGGTGCCCGGCACTTCTAGAGAGCGCTGGAAGCGATCGGATCGCTTCCAGCTGCTCTGAGCACATTACAAGGATGCCTCGACATCGAGGCATCCTTGCAATATGCTTACCTGCCGCCGGTCCGTCCGTGATCGCTCCCCCCGAGCGATCACTTCCGGTAGCGGCAGGAAGTACTGAGTGCCACGAGGTATCGTGGCACTCAGTACAAAAACAATCACATCAGTGATCAGGTGCTCTGCTGGGTGCCTCGAGGGATCAAGGCACCCAGCAGAGTAAAAAAAAGTGTAAAAAAAAGTGTAAAAAAAAGTGAAAAAAAAAGTAAAATAAAAATAAAAATAAATAAAATAAACTGACGGTTAGGGTTAGGGGTAGGGTTAGGGGTAGGGTTAGGGGTAGGGTTAGGGGTAGGGTTAGGGGTAGGGTTAGGGTTAGGGGTAGGGTTAGGGTTAGGGTTAGGGGTAGGGTTAGGGTTAGGGGTAGGGTTAGGGGTAGGGGTAGGGTTAGGGGTAGGGTTAGGGTTAGGGGTAGGGTTAGGGTTAGGGGTAGGGGTAGGGTTAGGGGTAGGGTTAGGGTTAGGGGTAGGGTTAGGGTTAGGGGTAGGGTTAGGGTTAGGTTAGGGTTAGGGGTAGGGGTAGGGTTAGGGGTAGGGTTAGGGTTAGGGGTAGGGTTAGGGTTAGGACTAGGGTTAGGGTTAGGGCTAGGGTTAGGGCTAGGGTTAGGGCTAGGGTTAGGGTTCTAAGGGCAGGGTCATCTTGGGGCTGAGTGGGATGTTACTAGCCTGCCTCATCAGAGAGGCAGGCTAGCAACATCCAATCAGAAGTTAGAAAAAATCAAAATAAAATTTCTAATTTGTCAGGTCAGGTCAATATTTTGTAAATATTGGCTCTGACCTCTGTGATTCTCCCTCCCTCTCCTCACTTGTGTTTTGGTGAGCGAGAGAGATCGATCAGATTTGACAGGTTAGAGATTTTAGTGAGATTTAGTGAGATTAGAAAAATTGAGGCAGATTTAGAGAGATTTTAGGGAGATTTAGAAGAATTGAGGCAGGTTTAGAGGGATTTAGAGAGATTTAGGTGTTTATTTGTATTTTCTTGTGAAACCCAACGGTTCTTCTAAGAACCAACAATCCGCTTATATATATGTAATAATTATAAAATTTTATAATCTATTATATATAATGTCTGAGAGGGTGTACAGCGCCGAGGAGGCATATGCCATCCTGGCGTCAGAATCTGAGGCATCTGCGTCAGACTCAGACCCTCATTTCGACCCCGCTAACTGCTCAGAGACGTCGCTAGATACATTATCTACGCTGGCTGATGTATCTAGTGATGTTTCTGATGCAGATCCTGGGTCACCACCTGCCAGCAGGAGACGCACAGCTCCAGCTGAGGAGGGTAGTGCCTCATCGCCAGAGGCCAGATATCCCTCCTTTCACGGCAAATCCTGGCATCAATATTGATGTTGCAGGATTTACCGCCACACAGTTTTTGCAGGTGTTTATGGGGGATGATTTGTTGGGCCACATCGTGGCCCAATCAAATCTGTATGCCCATCAGCATTGTGCTGCGAAGCCAGACTCCTACTTGGCAAGGCAGCAATGGACCCTGCTAGATGTGCCAGAATTTCTGAAATTCTGGGCACTTACTATGCTGAGGGCATCATAAAGAAGCCCTCAATTCGCTCCTACTGGAGCAGTAGCCCCATCTGCTCTACCCCCATTTACCCCCAATCAATGTCACGTAGAAGGTATGAAAACATTTTGCGTTTCATGCACTTCAGTGACAACAGCCTGTGCCCCCTAGAGAGCATCCCCAGTTTGACAGGCACCAGACTTTTACATTTTATTCGTACATTTTTATGTTCTACAATTGGTGCTGTATTTTGCCAAAATCTTTGCACACCTATGCATGGGGGGCATGGGTGTACTCAGGAGATCTTGCAGAAAACAACCTGGAGAGTTTTCATGCAGTAACAAACAACAGTGTCTCCTAAATCACAGTCCAAAACTACTGTGGGCGTAAAAATCTGAAAATTGAAAAATTACACCACATACCTTCTCAAATGTTTTGGGCTAAAACTGCTGCATCCATGGCATCAAAGCACTCCATATGCAATACCTTGGGGTGTCAACATAACAAATATAAACAATTTTCTGGCAATAATTCAAACTGGGGTATGCGGTAGACCCAAAACCAAAGATAGGCCTAGCTGAAGAAATAATCTCAATTTCAACTCTAATGACAAAGTCATAAAAATTGTATTTGAACCTTCCCAAAATCCTGGCAAACCTATGCATGGGGGGCATGGGTGTACTCAGGAGACCTTGCAGAAAACAACCTGGAGAGTTTTCATGCAGTAACAAACAACAGTGTCTCCTAAATCACAGTCCAAAACTGATGTGGGTGTGAAAATGAAAAATGACCACCAAACTGTATCCAATTTGTTTGGGCAAAACTGATGCATCCATAGCATAAAAACACTCCATTTACAATACTTTGGGGTGTTAGCTTACCAAAAATATATGCACATTCATAAAACTGGGGTATGTAAAAAGGCCCCTAAAAAGAAGATAAGCAAAGAAGATACTGTATGTCAAATTAGAAAATTGACAAGCACATGTCAAAGATTGGCGTAGCACCCCAAAAAACCAGAACAAATCTATATATGGGTGGTAATCAATTACCTTCAGAAGATGTTGCTGAAACCTTTTTGGGGTGTTTTGGCAGTAACCCATAACTGGATTTGACATCACCCATGAGAGTTTCAGCATGTGAAAAAAAACACACAAAGTGACTCCTGAAACAGTTTGCCACATAGAGCTAGTGCATGGAAAAAGTGACCAAAATACAACTGAGTCTTTTGTGTGAAGCACACGGAGGGTGTGCCCTTTCAGCAAAAATAACATTTTTGACAATGGGTGGTAAATTACTTTGGGACCGGGCTTCAAAAATTGTCCCAAATAGGACAAATGGGGCATGTGATAACGAAATTGAGAAAAAGTCCAAGTAAGGAAACTGAAATCGAAATGCGGAATGTCACCCGCACATAGCAGGCCTATTACGCCCAAATGACCCGACATAACCTCTATATATGGGTGGTATCAATTTACTCAGAAGATGTTGCTGAACATATTTTGGGGTGTTTTTTGGCAGTAACCCATAACTGGATTTGACAATTCATGCCTAAAGTACAATGTGTGTGAAAAAATAACCCAAAAAGTGACTACCTGAAAGTTTGACATAGAGCTAGTGCATGGAAAGTGTTAAAATACAACTCTTTGAAGCACCCTAGGGTGTGCCCTTTCTAAAAATATATGGTTTGATGGGGGTAAATTACTTTGGCCGGCTTCAAAAATGTCCCAAATAGGACATGGGTGCATGATGACGAAATGTGAAAATTCCAAGTTGGAAAACTGTAATGCGCACCCCCCAAATAAGGCCTATTAGCCCCCAAATGACCCAACATACCTATACATGCGTGGTATCAATTTACTCAGAAGATGTTGCTGAACATATTTTGGGGTGTTTTTTGCAGTAACCCATAACTGGATTTGACAATTCATGCCTAAAGTACAATGTGTGTGAAAAAATAACACAAAAAGTGACTACCTGAAAGTTTGACATAGAGCTAGTGCATGGAAAGTGTTAAAATACAACTCTTTGAAGCACCCTAGGGTGTGCCCTTTCTAAAAATATATGGTTTGATGGGGGGGTAAATTACTTTGGCCGGCTTCAAAAATGTCCCAAATAGGACATGGTGCATGATGACGAAATGTGAAAATTCCAAGTTGGAAAACTGAAATGCGCACCCCCCAAATAAGGCCTATTAGCCCCCAAATGACCCGACATACCTATACATGGGTGGTATAAATTTACTCAGAAGATGTTGCTGAACATATTTTGTGGTGTTTTTTGGCAGTAACCCATAACTGGATTTGACAATTCATGCCTAAAGTACAATGTGTGTGAAAAAATAACACAAAAAGTGACTACCTGAAAGTTTGACATAGAGCTAGTGCATGGAAAGTGTTAAAATACAACTCTTTGAAGCACCCTAGGGTGTGCTCTTTCTAAAAATATATGGTTTGATGGGGGTAAATTACTTTGGCCGGCTTCAAAAATGTCCCAAATAGGACATGGGTGCATGATGACGAAATGTGAAAATTCCAAGTTGGAAAACTGAAATGCGCACCCCCCAAATAAGGCCTTTTAGCCCCCAAATGACCCGACATACCTATACTTGGGTGGTATCAATTTACTCAGAAGATGTTGCTGAACATATTTTGGGGTGCTTTTTGGCAGTAAACCTTAAAGTTCACAGTACATGTATTCTTAAATTGCGTTCAAAAAAAAAAATCACCAATTTTTTTTTTTTTCTCAAACTTTGGCATAGATTTGTGGTAAAATGGTTTGCATGGAAAGAGTCAAAATACCCCAAGTTTAATACCTTGATTTGTGTACGTTAAAAAAATATGTATATGTGGAGGGTTATTCAGGAATTAGTGACAGATATCAGTGTTACAATGTCACTATCACTAGTTTTGAAAATAAACTCTTTGGAAATGGCAAAGTGCTACTTGCACTTATTGTTGCATAAAATAAGGAAAAAAGCGAGGAATATGTAAACATTGGGTATTGCTAAACTCAGTACTAAATTAGAAACTACTAAGGAATTAATTTTTTTGACGGTTGTTGATACATAAGAAATTTTGGGGGTCAAAGTTCGAAAAAGTGGTGTTTTTTCAATTTTTGTGTCATATTTCACAATATTTTTTATAGTAAATTATATGAAATGATGAAAAAAATGGTATCTTTATAAAGTCCATTTAGTGACGAGAAAAACAGTGTAAAATATGTGTGGGTTACATAAACGAGTAAGAGGAAAATTTGACGTAAACACTAAGAGCGCAGAAACGTAAAAACAGCAGCGGTCACGAACGGACGGATTTGTGTAAAACCGCCCGGTCACTAAGGGGTTAAAATAATAGATGGTTTATTAGATATTGCATAAAAACGGGAATATTTTTAACATTGAAACCTATGGGGTTCGCCTGAATAAACCTGCTGATTGAAACCACCAAACATCAGGGCATTTCACTGCCATTTCTCTGCTGTTTGGTGTTCTCTGAATAGATTAACCATTACTTCTCTATGCTGGCAGTTCGCCAAACTTGTGTGTGAGCAGATCACAGAGCAGTGGTGTACTTAGGGGAGTGGCGGAGGGCAGGCCGCCCCAGGTACCAGTGATTATTTGGGTGTCATTAGGGGGTACTAGGAGATGCCAATGTCACAGTGTGTCAGCTTTGAGCTGTGTTCTCAAACAACGAGCAGTGGAGCAGGGCGTTTGCATACGGAATAAAATCGAATACAATAAAAATCCCCCTCTCCTCCCTCCATAGCTCCTCCCCTGCCCCACAGCAGCTCTAGGAGAGGGGAGGGGGATGTGATTTGTGTGCAGAGAGAGAAGATGACAGTAAATGGCAGGTAAAGGGGGGGTATCAGCAGAATATGAAGCCCTGTCTGCTTACTGCTGTTTAAAGTGGACCTTTCCTTAACCAGCACTGCAGTGATAGAAATTTGTCATTGAGCTGCCTGGCTCCTGGTGAGGCTGCGTGCGTGCAGGTCACGCGGTCCGGCCAGTCAGACACGCACGCAGCTGCCCGCCCTTTCGTTAACACGGACTCTAACTCTATTCTGGACTGAACACGCACTGGGAAGGGAATCAAAGCCACGGTACACCCTCTGACAGTGCCACCCCACTGCTGACAAGGTTGCTCCACGCACAGGCACAGCTGCAATCCTAACGTGGCCTGGAGGGACCTCCTGCTGAGTCCATACACAGTCCCTGCTGACTCTGCACACAGCCCTACCGCGGACAGAGGCCGGTAAATATAGAATAAATAATTGCTGTGTGCTCATATTCACTCGGTTTGCTGGGAGTCTTATTGCAGTGGATTCTGATGCACTCATACACACCCCACATTGCATTGCTGGGAGTTTTATTGCTGTGGATTCTGTGATACACACTGCATATTACTGTGAGTTTTATTGCCCTGGAGCTCTGGGATCCGCTCATACACTGCACATTACTGTGAGTTTTATTGCTGTGCAGTTCTGATATGCTCATACACAGTGCCCATTTCTGTGGGTTTTATTGCTGTGCAGCTCTGTGATACACTCATATGCAGTGCACGTTTCTGTGGATTTTATTGTTCAACCAATTAGAGCGGCTGTGATCCAGTATACTTGACATGCGTGGCTGTTCTTTGTAAAAATGCTTGAATTTAAACATTTCATAATTTTATTTATCTCAATAGATACATTTGAAATGGTATACAAAATATACAAGTAGGCACTTGGTATCCACTTTTAATATAAAGAGAGGAAAAGGCGGAGCTCTAAGAGGAAAAGGTGGAGCTTAAAGAGGAAGGGTCGGGATTAACTAGGAAGAGGTGTGCCCTTGACAGGAATAAGTGCCTCAAATTTAAATTAGGGGGTGCACTAGTTTAGTCAGGCCTAGGGCAGCACAAAACCTAAATACACCACTGCTGTAGTTACTATCCTATAGTGCCTCTGGAGTTACTGTAATCCGGATACCTAGGTATTGTAACGATTCTCTAGAGATAGAAAGCCCCAAAGTTGAGGAGAGAAAGCGTTCATTATCAGAGGGGATATGAAAGAGCAGTGCCACAGATTTAGAGACATTCATTTTATAGCCTGAAACAGCTGAATAAGAATCAAGAGTAAGGAGGCGAGATACTGACCACTCAGATTTAGTCAAAGTGAGCAATAAATCATCGGCAATAGCCGAGAGTTTGAACATGTCCCCCCCACTCTAAATCCCTCAATTTCAACATCGGATCTGATGGAAGCCAATAGGGGCTCCAACAGCAAAGCAAACAAAAGTGGAGTAGGGGGGCAACCCTGCCTTGTACCGTTAGAAAGCAGGAAAGAAATAGGAACATCACTTGGGATGAGAATCCTAGCTGAGGGTTTAGTATATAATGCCGACAAAGCTGAAAGAAACTTCTCAGGAAAATGCTGTTGAACTAATAAACGAAAAATACTGATTGAATAGAAAATTCCCCTACTGGTATACTGATTGAATAGAAAATTCCCCTACTGGTGTACTGATTGAATAGAAAAAGGAAAGGCCATTCCACTCGGTCGAAGGCCTTCTCCGCATGCAGAGAGAGATCACTTTGTTTTTCGTTTTTATGAGTTATTTTGTATTTTGGGTTAATTCATATTTTGTTTTTATGAGTTATTTCATATTTTATTAGTTGATCTGAAAGTTGAAATAGTCTGAAATGATCTGAAATGAAAAATAAAGGAACAAAATGATCTGAAACGAGAAAAAACAGAACGAAATGATCTAAAACGAAAAAAAAACAGAACAAAATGATCCAAAACTAAATTGAATGTAGCATAAGAATCCACACATTGAGGGGAAGCACCTCTCTGCAGTATAATTAATGCAGCGTATGAGTCCTGCAAACTGAGGGGAAGCCCCTATCTGCAGTATAATTAATACAGCATGTGAATTTGCACACTGAGACGCACCTCTGCATTATAAGTAATGCAGCTTATGAATCCTGCACACTGCGGGGATGCACCTCTCTGCAGTATAATTAATACAGCATGTGAATTTGCACACTGAGACGCACCTCTGCATTATAAGTAATGCAGTTTATGAATCCTGCACACTGCGGGGATGCACCTCTCTGCAGTATAAAGAATGCAGCATATGAGTCCTGAAAATTGCGAGGAAGCACCTCTCTACAGTATAATTAATGCAGCTTGTGAATCCACACACTGAGGGAAGCACCTCTCTGCAGTATAAATAATGCAACATATGAATCTACACACTGCAGGGAAGCACCTCTCTCACCTCTGTGGATTCAAATGCTCCATTAATTATACTGCAGAGGTGCTTCCTCACAGGGTGCATTATTAAAAATACTGCAATGGGGTGTTTCCCTTCTGTGTGGATTCATATGCTGTATTAATTATACTGCAGAGAGGTGCTTCCCCTCAGTGTGCAGGACTCATATGCTGCATTAATTATTTTTTCTGTTTAGATTATTTCGTTCCTTTTTTTATCATTTCAGGTCATTTCGTTCTGTTTTTTTTTTTCGTTTTGAGTCATTTTGTTTTTTTCTCGTTTTGAGTCATTTTCATTATGTTTTTTTTTTCATTCCGGGTCATTTTGCTATGTTTGTTTATCGTTTCGATTCATTTTCATTCCAATATTTTTGTTTCGGTTTTGTTGTTATGGTACCGCGATTCGTAATTTCGGACCGATTTGTTAATTTAGGCAGTCGATTTTCGTATTCCTGAAAATGAAAAAATTTACGAAAATTATGATTTTTGTCCCAGTTGTATTCGGAACGAAACGAAATGCACATGTCTATTATCCTGGATGTCCATTTGCAGTCCAGTAAACACCTTTGGCCACCTATAGGTAATAATGGCAGGGCTTAGTTCACGGCAGATCCAGCATAAGCATGAGGTGGATAGTGACAGTGTGCATCATAACAGATAAAAAACATCAGTTGTAAGAGCACAAAATATTATTCAATATACGTAAACAATACATAGAGTTTATGTAATGGATTGCAAACTTTATAACAGACAACGGCACTTTATCTGTAGGAATGAATGAGGTATAAAAGTAGCAGAAAGTTAGACAGAAAATCAAAAATTGGTTCTTTGAAAAACTACAGTGCTTCCATTCATTGTATTGTATTTTTGGCCTCTTAGTTATGACAAGTGATGCTATTCTTTCTATTTTCTGATTATGTTCCTAACAAACTATCTAGTGACAAGTTACATTCTAACACTTTAACTTACCCTTAACCAACTAACTGACCTATGCCCTCAGGATTTAGTCACTTCTGTGCTTGATACTTTAACCTGAACTTATATCCCCCTTTTGTCAAGAAATTTTTAAATACTTACATGCTTTTTGACTGGTGTATGAGAAAAGAAGACACTTCACTGAGGAACTTCTTATGGTTGTTAAGTTCTGTATAATTAGACAACAAAAAGGTGGATTTAGGTCCTGCATTAACGCATTCTAATGGAACTTTGCAAATAATTGTTCCATGTGCATATGTTTGTTCAACTAATATAAATGATATGTGCTATTTTTCCGTAAGAAACTATATATTGCAGTATATGAAAGCCAGAGTGGCCCCGCACTCCACATGCCAAATAGTTCCGTGCTCTGGTACAGAAAATCCGACTGCCGCCACGATTCTCCACAAGTTTCAGACGCACATGGAGACTTGTTTAAAGGAATAATTAGTTTATTAGGTTAATACATAAATAATCGACGTTTCAGTTCCCGAAGGAACTTTACTCAGGATATCATACATAAAGAGTGAACACACATATATATATATATATACACAGTATATATTATAATATATATATATATGTTAAGTTTATATGCGGATGTGCGTTTCGATTCGGACCGATTCGGTTTTTTCACGAAACGGGCCGATTTGGTGCTTCGGATTCGTCCGATGTTCCAAATCGGATCGGCACCGAAATACAAGGCATCCAAAATAATTTCCGATACGAAACGAAATAATTTCGTTATTTCATATGGACGTGAAATTTGTAAAATTGCAAGTCATTTTTCGTTCCATTCGTGATTTCGGTTCCATTTCGGTCATTTCGGACATCGTATTTTTTGGTTCCATTGCTGATTCCATAATTTCGTATCGTTTCGAGTCCGTTTCGATTCCGCTGCTGATTTCGTAATGTCAGTCACTTTTTTCACTTGTTTCAGTGCTTTCTTTCGTTTCTACATCAATAATATATTATTTTAAATATTTAATTAGCTTTTCCCTAAATCCCCAGTCTAACAGTACAAGATATTGATACTATACTACCAATAAAATAAAAGTCTCCTTACTTATTTATATTTTTTTACAATTTTTTGGGCATTTTTCGGGAATTTTTGGATTAATCTTTAGGGTTTCTAACTAATTTTAAACAAAACTAGGCTTTATTCCTCCATACTTTACTTTCCAATGTAAAAATATAGTTGCATTTTTAAATTTTTATTAAATATCTCTTAAAACATTTTTAGTTTCATCTGCAGTAATATGCCATTTTTTAAAATTAAATTTTTAGGATTTTTTGGGCATTTTTCAGGAATTTTTGGCTTAAACTTTAGGGTTTCTAACTAATTTTAAACAAAACTAGGCTTTATCCCTCCATACTTTTCAATGTAAAATTTATTTGCGTTTTTAACTTTTTATTAAATATCTCTTAAAACATTTATTAGTTTCATCTGCAGCAAACAGATATTTTTAATTTTTTAGGGTTTTTTTTGGAATTTTTTGGGTTAATCTTTAGGTTTCCTAACTATTTTTAAATGTAATAACGAGGTCTGTTTTTTTCTTTGCTGAAATAGTATGATGAAATGTTTCACTATCGGTGACGGTCCAAGGTTCAGCACCCTGGACAGTAGTCGATGGTGAAACACTTCATCTATTTTTTTTTTCACATTGGGACCTTGGATAGAGTAAGTTACTATCCAAGGTCCTATCAAATGAACGAATGAATGTATCTCTATACAAAACCTCCCAGCATCTCTATACACAACTCCATCAGCATCTCTATACACAGCATCTCTATACACAGCCTCACAGCATCTCTATACACAACCTCACAGCATCTCTATACACAACCCCATCAGCATCTCTATACACAGCATCTCTATACACAGCCTCACAGCATCTCTATACACAACCTCACAGCATCTCTATACACAGCCCCATCAGCATCTCTATACACAGCCTCACAGCATCTCTATACACAACCTCACAGCATCTCTATACACAGCCTCACAGCATCTCTATACACAACCCCATCAGCATCTCTATACACAGTCTCACAGCATCTCTATGAACCCTCAAATGAACCCCCTATCTCCACCAGGGGATTCCGGGCAGCTAGGCGTTCCCCGGCTATCTGACGTCATCACGCTATGCGTGAGGACGTCAGGCAGTGAGGGGGGACCCGGGGGTGGAGCCGCCATCCAAGATGGCGGCCCCCACCGGAGCTAGGCCGCACTTTGGCGCCGGAAGGCATCTCTATACACAGCCCCATCAGCATCTCTATACACAGCCTCACAGCATCTCTATACACAGCCTCACAGCATCTCTATACACAACCCCATCAGCATCTCTAAACACAACCTCACAGCATCTCTATACACAACCCCATCAACATCTCTATACATAACCTCACAGCATCTCTATACACAACCCCATCAGCATCTCTATACACAGCCTCAAGGCATCTCTATATACAACCTCACAGCATCTCTATACACAACCTCACAGCATCTCTATACACAGCCTCACAGCATCTCTATACACAACCCCATCAGCATCTCTATACACAGCCTCACAGCATCTCTGTGAACCCTCAAATGAACCCCCTATCTCCACCAGGGGATTCCGGGCAGCTAGGGGTTCCCCGGCTATCTGACGTCATCAGGCTATGCATGAGGACGTCAGGCAGTGAGGGGGGACCCGGGGGTGGAGCTGCCATCCTAGATGGCGGCCCCCACTGGAGCTAGGCCGCACTTTGGCGCCGCAAGGCATCTCTATACACAGTCCCATCAGCATCTATATACACAGCATCTCTATACACAACCCCATCAGCATCTCTATACACAGCCTCACAGCATCTCTATACACAGCCTCACAGCATCTCTATACACAGCCTCACAGCATCTCTATACACAACCCCATCAGCATCTCTATACACAGCATCTCTATACACAGCCTCACAGCATCTCTATACACAGCCTCACAGCATCTCTATACACAACCTCACAGCATCTCTATACACAAACCCATCAGCATCTCTATACACAGCATCTCTATACACAGCCTCACAGCATCTCTATACACAACCCCATCAGCATCTCTATACACAGCATCTCTATACACAACCCCATCAGCAACTCTATACACAACCTCACAGCATCTCTATACACAACCCCATCAGCATCTCTATACACAGCATCTCTATACACAGCCACGCAGCATCTCTATACACAGCCTCACAGCATCTCTATACACAACCCCATCAGCATCTCTATACACAGCATCTCTAAACACAGCCACACAGCATCTCTATACACAGCCTCACAGCATCTCTATACACAACCTCACAGCATCTCTATACACAACCCCATCAGCATCTCTATACACAGCCTCACAGCATCTCTATACACAACCCCATCAGCATCTCTATACACAGCATTTCTATACACAGCCTCACAGCATCTTTATACACAACCTCACAGCATCTCTATACACAACCCAATCAGCATCTCTATACACAACCTCACAGCATCTCTATACACAACACATCAGCATCTCTATACACAGCATCTCTATACACAGCCTCACAGCATCTCTATACACAACCCCATCAGCATCTCTATACACAGCATCTCTATACACAGCCACACAGCATCTCTATACACAGCCTCACAGCATCTCTATACACATCCTCACAGCATCTCTATACACAACCCCATCAGCATCTCTATACACAGCATCTCTATACACAACCCCATCAGCATCTCTATACACAAACAGCATCTCTATACACAACTTCATCAGCATCTCTATACACAGCATCTATATACACAGCCTCACAGCATCTTTATACACAACCCCATCAGCATCTCTGACCACAACCTCACAGCATCTCTATACACAACCCCATCAGCATCTCTATACACAACCTCACAGCATCTCTATACACAACCCCATCAGCAACTCTATACACAGCCTCACAGCATCTTTATACACAGCCTCACAGCATCTTTATACATAACCTCACAGCATCTCTATACACAACCCCATCAGCATCTCTATACCCAACCTCACAGCATCTCTATACACAACCCCATCAGCATCTCTATACACAGCATCTCTATACACAGCCTCACAGCATCTCTAAACACAACCTCACAGCATCTCTATACACAACCCCATCAGCATCTCTATACACAGCCTCACAGCATCTCTATACACAACCTCACAGCATCTCTATACACAGCCCCATCAGCAGCTCTATACACAGCCTCACAGCATCTCTATACACAACCTCACAGCATCTCTATACACAGCCTCACAGCATCTTTATACACAACCCCATCAGCATCTCTATACACAACCTCACAGCATCTCTATACACAACCCCATCAGCATCTCTATACACAGCCTCACAGCATCTTTATACACAACCTCACAGCATCTCTATACACAACCCCATCAGCATCTCTGAACACAACCTCACAGCATCTCTATACACAACCCCATCAGCATCTCTATACACAACCTCACAGCATCTCTATACACAACCCCATCAGCATCTCTATACACAGCATCTCTATACACAGCCTCACAGCATCTCTATACACAACCTCACAGCATCTCTATACACAACCCCATCAGCATCTCTATACACAACCTCACAGCATCTCTATACACAACCCCATCAGCATCTCTATACACAGCATCTCTATACACAGCCTCACAGCATCTCTATAAACAACCTCACAGCATCTCTATACACAGCCCCATCAGCAGCTCTATACACAGCCTCACAGCATCTCTATATACAACCTCACAGCATCTCTATACACAGCCTCACAGCATCTCTGTGAACCCTCAAATGAACCCCCTATCTCCACCAGGGGATTCCGGGCAGCTAGGGGTTCCCCGGCTTTCTGATGTCTTCACGCTATGTTTAAGGACGTCAGGCAGTGAGGGGGGACCCGGGGGTGGAGCCACGATCCAAGATGGCGGCCCCCACCGGAGCTAGGCCGCACTTCGGCGCCGCAAGGCATCTCTATACACAGCCCCATCAGCATCTCTATACACAGCCCCATCAGCATCTCTATACACAACCCTATCAGCATCTCTATACACAGCCTCACAGCATCTCTATACACAGCCTCACAGCATCTCTATACACAACCCCATCAGCATCTCTATACACAGCATCTCTATACACAACCCCATCAGCATCTCTATACACAGCCTCACAGCATCTCTATACACAACCCCATCAGCATCTCTATACACAGCATCTCTATACACAACCTCACAGCATCTCTATACACAACCCCATCAGCATCTCTATACACAGCATCTCTATACACAGCCTCACAGCATCTCTATACACAACCTCACAGCATCTCTATACACAGCCCCATCAGCATCTCTATACACAGCCTCACAGCATCTCTATACACAACCTCACAGCATCTCTATACACAGCCTCACAGCATCTCTATACACAACCCCATCAGCATCTCTATACACAGTCTCACAGCATCTCTATGAACCCTCAAATGAACCCCCTATCTCCACCAGGGGATTCCGGGCAGCTAGGCGTTCCCCGGCTATCTGACGTCATCACGCTATGCGTGAGGACGTCAGGCAGTGAGGGGGGACCCGGGGGTGGAGCCGCCATCCAAGATGGCGGCCCCCACGGAGCTAGGCCGCACTTTGGCGCCGGAAGGCATCTCTATACACAGCCCCATCAGCATCTATATACACAGCCTCACAGCATCTCTATACACAGCCTCACAGCATCTCTATACACAACCCCATCAGCATCTCTATACACAGCATCTCTATATACAACCCCATCAACATCTCTAAACACAACCTCACAGCATCTCTATACACAACCCCATCAACATCTCTATACATAACCTCACAGCATCTCTATACACAACCCCATCAGCATCTCTATACACAGCCTCAAGGCATCTCTATATACAACCTCACAGCATCTCTATACACAACCTCACAGCATCTCTATACACAGCCTCACAGCATCTCTATACACAACCCCATCAGCATCTCTATACACAGCCTCACAGCATCTCTGTGAACCCTCAAATGAACCCCCTATCTCCACCAGGGGATACCGGGCAGCTAGGGGTTCCCCGGCTATCTGACGTCATCAGGCTATGCATGAGGACATCAGGCAGTGAGGGGGGACCCGGGGGTGGAGCTGCCATCCAAGATGGCGGCCCCCACCGGAGCTAGGCCGCACTTTGGCGCCGCAAGGCATCTCTATACACAGTCCCATCAGCATCTATATACACAGCATCTCTATACACAACCCCATCAGCATCTCTATACACAGCCTCACAGCATCTCTATACACAGCCTCACAGCATCTCTATACACAACCCCATCAGCATCTCTATACACAGCATCTCTATACACAGCCTCACAGCATCTCTATACACAACCTCACAGCATCTCTATACACAACCCCATCAGCATCTCTATACACAGCATCTCTATACACAGCCTCACAGCATCTCTATACACAACCCCATCAGCATCTCTATACACAGCATCTCTATACACAGCCTCACAGCATCTCTATAAACAACCTCACAGCATCTCTATACACAACCCCATCAGCATCTCTATACACAGCATCTCTATACACAGCCACGCAGCATCTCTATACACAGCCTCACAGCATCTCTATACACAACCCCATCAGCATCTCTATACACAGCATCTCTAAACACAGCCACACAGCATCTCTATACACAGCCTCACATCATCTCTATACACAACCTCACAGCATCTCTATACACAACCCCATCAGCATCTCTATACACAGCCTCACAGCATCTCTATACACAACCCCATCAGCATCTCTATACACAGCATTTCTATACACAGCGTCACAGCATCTTTATACACAACCTCACAGCATCTCTATACACAGCCTCACAGCATCTCTATACACAACCCCATCAGCATCTCTATACACAGCATCTCTAAACACAGCCACACAGCATCTCTATACACAGCCTCACAGCATCTCTATACACAACCTCACAGCATCTCTATACACAACCCCATCAGCATCTCTATACACAGCCTCACAGCATCTCTATACACAACCCCATCAGCATCTCTATACACAGCATTTCTATACACAGCGTCACAGCATCTTTATACACAACCTCACAGCATCTCTATACACAACCCAATCAGCATCTCTATACACAACCTCACAGCATCTCTATACACAACCCATCAGCATCTCTATACACAGCATCTCTATACACAGCCTCACAGCATCTCTATACACAACCCCATCAGCATCTCTATACACAGCATCTCTATACACAGCCACACAGCATCTCTATACACAGCCTCACAGCATCTCTATACACAACCTCACAGCATCTCTATACACAACCCCATCAGCATCTCTATACACAGCATCTCTATACACAACCCCATCAGCATCTCTATACACAAACAGCATCTCTATACACAACTTCATCAGCATCTCTATACACAGCATCTCTGACCACAACCTCACAGCATCTCTATACACAACCCCATCAGCATCTCTATACACAACCTCACAGCATCTCTATACACAACCCCATTAACATCTCTATACACAGCCTCACAGCATCTTTATACACAACCTCACAGCATCTCTATACACAACCCCATCAGCATCTCTATACACAACCTCACAGCATCTCTATACACAACCCCATCAGCATCTCTATACACAGCATCTCTATACACAGCCTCACAGCATCTCTATACACAACCTCACAGCATCTCTATACACAACCCCATCAGCATCTCTATACACAGCCTCACAGCATCTCTATACACAACCTCACAGCATCTCTATACACAGCCCCATCAGCAGCTCTATACACAGCCTCACAGCATCTCTATACACAACCTCACAGCATCTCTATACACAGCCTCACAGCATCTTTATACACAACCCCATCAGCATCTCTGACCACAACCTCACAGCATCTCTATACACAACCCCATCAGCATCTCTATACACAACCTCACAGCATCTCTATACACAACCCCATCAGCATCTCTATACACAGCCTCACAGCATCTTTATACACAGCCTCACAGCATCTTTATACACAACCTCACAGCATCTCTATACACAACCCCATCAGCATCTCTATACACAGCATCTCTATACACAGCCTCACAGCATCTCTATACACAACCTCACAGCATCTCTATACACAACCCCATCAGCATCTCTATACACAACCTCACAGCATCTCTATACACAACCCCATCAGCATCTCTATACACAGCATCTCTATACACAGCCTCACAGCATCTCTATAAACAACCTCACAGCATCTCTATACACAGCCCCATCAGCAGCTCTATACACAGCCTCACAGCATCTCTATACACAACCTCACAGCATCTCTATACACAGCCTCACAGCATCTCTGTGAACCCTCAAATGAACCCCCTATCTCCACCAGGGGATTCCGGGCAGCTAGGGGTTCCCCGGCTTTCTGATGTCTTCACGCTATGTTTAAGGACGTCAGGCAGTGAGGGGGGACCCGGGGGTGGAGCCACGATCCAAGATGGCGGCCCCCAACGGAGCTAGGCCGCACTTCGGCGCCGCAAGGCATCTCTATACACAGCCCCATCAGCATCTCTATACACAGCCCCATCAGCATCTCTATACACAGCATCTCTATACACAACCCTATCAGCATCTCTATACACAGCCTCACAGCATCTCTATACACAGCCTCACAGCATCTCTATACACAGCCCCACAGCATCTCTATACACAACCCCATCAGCATCTCTATACACAGCATCTCTATACACAACCCCATCAGCATCTCTATACACAGCCTCACAGCATCTCTAAACACAACCCCATCAGCATCTCTATACACAGTCTCACAGCATCTCTATGAACCCTCAAATGAACCCCCTATCTCCACCAGGGGATTCCGGGCAGCTAGGGGTTCCCCGGCTATCTGACGTCTTCACGCTATGTGTGAGGACGTCAGGCAGTGAGGGGGGACCCGGGGGTGGAGCCGCGATCCAAGATGGCGGCCCCCACTGGAGCTAGGCCGCACTCACTTCGGCACCTTGCGACGCCGAAGTGTGACCCGGTGCCTAAGGGGATAAAGCCAGGCACCACTTAAAAGGGGAGACTCTCCCCTTTTAAGCGGTGCCTGGCTTTTTTTTGTGGGACCTCCCGATCGGGAGGGAGAGGGATCCCCCCTCCCTTCCAGGCGATCTCCCGGCATTGCCGGGGGGTCGCCTGGAAATGACGTCACCATGTCATTTGCGTCGGGAGGAGCTTGACTTCAGTGTCTGAGGATGCTGAAGTCAGAAGGTCGTGGGACCCCGGACAGAGAGGTGAGTATCTCCGCCGGGGGTCCCGCAAAGCTGATGACGTGTGGGACACGTCCTCCTCAGCATATAGTGGGAGTAACTGAGGACGTGTCCCACACGTCGTCAGCAGTGAAGGGGTTAAAACGTCTTTTTTTAAACTTTTTGTCCTTGTTTCCTGTCGCCCAGGGCACTACCCGGACCCGGACATTGTTTTTAAATGTTTCTATACATCCTAGAAATCCGCCACTTCACGGGCAGGTTATGGGGACCTCCTAGGCATGATATTTGAAGGAATCTTTCATTTTTATTTTTAACCCTTATTTCATGGAAAACTCACTGTCCCTTTAAAAACGTTTTTTTTTTTTTTTTTTTACTTTTTGTCCTTTAATAATAATATACCTGGAATATGCAGTAGCGTGGTTCCTTCATTTTCAAAGGCTGTTTCACTAGAAGAATCTGTCTCTGAGAACTCAGAATCGGATGAACTTGAAACACTGCTTCTAGAGCTTTCAGGGCTGGATCCCCCTGAAGCCATGCTATGTGTAGAATACAAATTTTATACCCAGCATTCAACGATGATGTGGTGTAGACCTGTTGAAATAAAAAACAAGTTATTATTTCTAATGTATTTCTTACTGTAATGACCTATTTGGCCGGCAGATGTCGCCATCTACTGACCAAATAATGTTCCTGCAGTTAGAACTGCAGCCCTTGTCTCCCTGTTGGCTGGGGAATGCCGAAACTGTTATATATATAAATTAGGGATGCACCGATACCACTTTTTTAAGACCGAGTACGAGTACCGATACTTTTCAAAAGTACTCACCGATATCGAGTACCGCTACTTTTCTTTAATGTCATGTGACGCTTTCCAATAAGAACAGACCATATAAAAATGCCCCCAGCTCACATGCATATATCCCCCCCAAGATATATATATATTCATACTGCCCCAGCTCATGGATTTGCCCCAGCTCATGGGATATGCCCCAGCTCATGGATTTGCCCCAGCTCATGGATATGCCCCAGCTCATAGATACTGCCCCCAGCTCATGGATATGCCCCAGCTCACACATGGATTTGCCCCAGCTCACACATGGATTTGCCCCAGCTCAAACATGGATATGCCCCAGCTCAACATGGATATGCCCCAGCTCACACATGGATATGCCTCAGCTCACACATGGATTTGCCTCAGTTCATGGATATGCCCCAGCTCATGGATATGCCCCAGCTCAAACATGGATATGCCCCAGCACACACATGGATATGCCCCAGCTCACACATGGATTTGCCCCAGCTCACACATGGATATGCCCCAGCACACACATGGATATGCCTCAGCTCACACATGGATATGCCCCAGCTCACACATGGATTTGCCCCAGCTCACACATGGATTTGTCCCAGCTCACACATGGATTTGCCCCAGCTCATGGATTCCCCCCCCCAGCTCACACATGGATTTGTCCCAGCTCACACATGGATTTGCCTCAGCTCATGGATTCCCCCCCCCAGCTCACACATGGATTTGCCCCAGCTCATGGATTCCCCCCCCCAGCTCACACATGGATTTGCCCCAGCTCATGGATTCCCCCCCGGCACTCTCCACGATTATACTTACCTTCCTGGGCGACGCCGGGAAAGTCTTCGCGTGTGCGCTCGTTGGAAGGCCCCAGCCGCGACCACGTGGTCGCTGCTGGGGGCCTTCCAATGAGCGCACGCGCGGAGACTTTACCCGGCGTCGCTCAGGAAGGTAAGTATAAACACAGTGAGCAACAAGGAGGTGTTTGTGAGGGTCCTGAGAACGAGCAACAGCACAAATGGCCTGCTCTACGGTGGGTGCCCGCTC
The DNA here is from genome assembly GCA_009667805.1 of Leptobrachium leishanense. Lineage (NCBI taxonomy): Eukaryota > Metazoa > Chordata > Amphibia > Anura > Megophryidae > Leptobrachium > Leptobrachium leishanense. Next base: position 225,348 of record RXON01005099.1, read on the forward strand.
AGGTCTCACAAACAAGGTTTTAGCTTGATTGTGCCATTACAGGGATGAATTTTCCATATGCAAATCAGCCTGCTCTCACCCAGAAAGGGTGGGCAGTGCTGATTGCCAAGGACGTCATCCCTGCACGAGAGGTGCAGCAACCCCCGACGATCGTTTCGGCCTTATTGGGCCTCATCCGGAGGGTATAGCTGACACCCCTCTAGGCACATCAAGCAAGGGGTCCACGTCTGGATGACCCTTTACAATTACAGTGAGAAACAAGGGGGGTGTTTGTGAGGGTCCTGAGAACGAGCAACAGCACAAATGGCCTGCTCTACGGTGGGTGCCCGCTCAGGTCTCACAAACAAGGTTTTTAGCTTGCTTGTGCCATTACAGGGATGAATTTTCCATATGCAAATCAGCCTGCTCTCACCCAGAAAGGGTGGCCAGTGCTGATTGCCAAGGACGTCATCTGGGTGAGAGCAGGCTGATTTGCATATGGAAAATTCATCCCTGTAATGGCACACTCAAGCTAAAACCTTGTTTGTGAGACCTGAGCGGGCACCCACCGTAGAGCAGGCCATTTGTGCTGTTGCTCATTCTCAGAACCCTCACAAACACCCCCCTTGTTTCTCACTGCAATTGTAAAGGGTCAACCAGACGTGGACCCCTTGCTTGATGTGCCTAGAGGGGTGTCAGCTATACCCTCCAGACGAGGCCCAATAAGGCCGAAACGATCGTCGGGGGTTGCTGCACCTCTCGTGCAGGGATGACGTCCTTGGCAATCAGCACTGCCCACCCTTTCTGGGTGAGAGCAGGCTGATTTGCATATGGAAAATTCATCCCTGTAATGGCACAATCAAGCTAAAACCTTGTTTGTGAGACCTGAGCGGGCACCCACCGTAGAGCAGGCCATTTGTGCTGTTGCTCGTTCTCAGGACCCTCACAAACACCCCCTTGTTTCTAAACACAGTGAGCAGCTGCAGGGCCTGTCCGAATGCCGATAGAGCATTCGGACAGCCACCCCAGCCCCTTGGATGCCGGCAAGCCGGCTCAATGCCGGCTTCCGGCATCGGGGAAAATATCGGGGGGTACTGCAGGAGTACCAAGTACTCCTGCAGTACCCGGTATCGGCACCGATACCGATACTAGTATCGGTATCAGTGCAACCCTAATATAAATAACACCTAAGTTGTATTCAGTGTACTATTGAGAAGACACGTTACATAAAAAAAGAGATGGGATCGGCAAAAGGAACCGAATTGAAGAGAACGAAAAGTCAGCGAACGTGCGGTGACTTTTCGAATCTCTTTGAATTACCCTGTTTGCATTTCTTTGCAATTCCAGAGAGCCCTGTGCCCTGCACATCATGCAGCTTCTGGCCACCGGGGACAGGCATTCATTCAGTAAAACTCTAACTATCAGAAGCAACATCCCAACACAAGATGGTTATCTGCCACCTCCACTCCCAGAGGTCCCCTCTGCCACCCTCTGCCGCTTCCTCCCAGCCACTGAGGAGGAAGTAGAATCCTTATTGTCCTCCTCACATCTCACCACGTGCCCGCTCGACCCCATTCCCTCACATCTAATTCCTACCCTCTCCTCCTCCCTCACCCCTGCTCTCACACACATCTTCAACCTATCTCTCTCCACTGGCTCCTTCCCATCCTCCTTCAAACACGCGTTAGTTACCCCTTTACTAAAGAAACCATCCCTCGATCCCAACTCTCCATCCAACTACCGCCCTGTATCCCTGCTTCCCTTCACATCAAAGCTCTTAGAAAAACTAGTCTTCAACCGCCTCTCCCTCTTCCTGTCCTCCAATTCCTTACTTGACCCCCTGCAATCTGGCTTCCGACCCCTACACTCAACTGAAACTGCCCTCACCAAAGTCACCAACGACCTCCTAACTGCTAAAAAACACGGCCACTATTCTATTCTCATCCTGCTTGACCTCTCGGCTTCTTTTGACACTGTTGACCACCCCCTCCTTCTACAGACCCTCAACTCTCTGGGTCTCGGTGACACTGCACTCACTTGGGTTGACTCCTATTTATCCAACAGGTCCTTCTGTGTGTCCTTTGCTGGTAACTCCTCCTCTTCATTGCCTCTATCTGTTGGTGTAGCTCAAGGCTCTGTCCTTGGTCCTCTGCTCTTTTCCATCTACACCTCCTCCCTGGGCAAAATCATCAACAGCTTTGGCTTTAATTACCACCTCTACGCTGATGACACTCAGATCTACCTCTCTACCCCTGATCTCTCTCCCCCTGTCCTTTCCAAAAGTCAGTGACTGCTTATCTGGCATCTCCTCCTGGATGGCCTCCCACCACCTAAAGATCAACATGTCAAAGACTGAGCTCCTACTTATTCCTCCCTCCAATGCCTCCCCACCTCCTGACTTCTCTATCACGGTGGAGGGTATCACCATCTCCCCATCAAACCAAGTTCGCTGTCTTGGAGTTACACTTGACTCTGCTCTTTCCTTCATCCCCCACATCCAGTCTCTTTCCTCCTCCTGCCGATACCAACTGCGTAATATTCTTACTGCTGTCACCACAAAATACCTCATACAAGCCCTGGTAATCTCCCGATTTGACTATTGCAATAATCTCTTATCTGGCCTCCCTCTGTCCCGCCTCTCCCCCCTACAATCCATCCTGAACGCCTCCGCCAGGCTAATCCACCTCACCCGCCGCTCTGTCTCTGCCACTCCCCTCTGCGAGTCCCTTCACTGGCTCCCCATCCACTGCAGAATTAAGTTCAAATCCTTATCCTTACCTACAAAACCCTCACTAACTCAGCTCCCCACTACCTGTCCTCACTAATCACCAAATACACCCCAGCCCGCTCCCTAAGGTCAAACAGCGACCTGCGCCTAGCGTCTCCCTGCATCACCTCTTCCCATGATAGACTGCAGGATTTCTCACGCGCAGCCCCCACTCTCTGGAACGCTCTCCCTCGTACTGTCAGACTTTCCCCTAACTTCTCTTCCTTCAAATGCTCCCTTAAAACATTCCTATTTAGGGAAGCCTACCACCCAACTCACCGACGCAACCATCAATCACTCTCACCTTGCAGTCCTCTCCTCCTGTTTCCAACCCCAACCCTCCTAGAGTGTGAGTTCCTACAGGAATAGGGCCCTCATCTCCTCCTGTACTGTTTGTCAAATGTTGTTCAATGTATTGTATTGTGACCCTGTCTATACTGTGCCTATTGTACAGCGCTGCGGAATATGCTGGCGCTTTATAAATAAAGAATAATAATAATAATAATAATTCATATTGTATAAGTGTGGCAAAAGAGGACTAATAGTGGGATAGAAACATCTCACAAGTTTTATTTTTTTTATTATTTAGTCACTTTTTTATTGATTTAAGCTCTATTTGGAGAATAGGAAATATTTTTTTTCAGTTCAGAGGAATTTTCTGAAGCCAATTTGGCATCATTCAGCAGTTATTGGTGCAATTTGTCAGTTTTCGCCAACGGCCGATAACTTTCGGTGACTCCATTTTCAGCAAAACACAGTGAATATTTATTAAACAGCGAAGTCACTGTATTTTCGGCAAAATGGAATCACTGAAGAGGGAAAAGAGGAACCCGCTCACGTGAGTTTACAAGCTAAGAGGAAAAAGAGGAGCCGCTCCCGTGAGTTTACAATCTAAGAGGGAAAAGAGCAGCCGCTCACGTGAGTTTACAATCTAAGAGGGAAAAGAGGAGCCGCTCCCGTGAGTTTACAATCTAAGAGGGAAAAGAGGAGCCTGATCCTGTGAATTTACAATCTAAGAGGGAAAAGAGGAGCCCGTTCATATGAGCTTACAATCTAAGAGAGAAAAGAAGGAGCCGCTGCCGTGAGTTTACAATCTAAGAGGGGAAAGAGGAGCCGCTCCCGTGAGTTTACAGAGGGAAAAGAGGAGCTGCTCCCGTGAGCTTACAATCTAAGAGGGGGAAAGAGGAGCCGCTCCCGTGAGCTTACAATCTAAGAGGGAAGAGGAGCCCGCTCTAATATATAAATGCGTTTGTAATGCGCTGTCAGCTGCTCACTCGGCCATTGCGGACGGAACGGCGACAGACGCATTAAAAACGCATTTATATATAGAGATACTCTTGGATAGGACATTGAAAAGCAAATATGTGGACACGGATTCTGAGCTGGCGACAACAATAGACTGCCCTCCGGGCAGGCTTAATGACTAGTTTATATATCTATCTTTTTCATTTGTCATAATAGTGGTGTTACATTTAGGGTTAGGGTTACTTTTAGATTTAGGTTACATTTGGGTTATGGCTAACCTTAACTCTAATACTCTTTTGAAAAAAATGGGCAGAATATGGTGCCTATAAATAAAGCAAAAATTAGTCAGAATGTTAGGGTTGCCCCTAAACCTAAATGTAACTCTAACCCTAAAACAATCACAAATAGTAACCAAAACCTAGTTTATTACCATAGCCCTACTTTCCAACCTTAGTACCAATTTCTAACCCTAACTTTTAGCCCCGCTTTCTAATCCTAGCCTCAATTTCTAAACATACTGTAGCTATCAAAATCATTCACTCTAATTCAGCATGGAGCATCAGTTCAGTGGAGTGTCCAAATTCAACTGCACGCGGATTTGAGCAGGCGTCCAATTCAACCATGGCCACCTCTATGAACTTGTCATATTGAATCCCTGAAAATCAGGGCATTTCACTGACACTTCGGTGCACTTTGGCTTTCTATGAATACCGTAGATTAACCATTACTTCTCTAAGGGGACAATTTCGCTGCTGCCGAAGATCGCTGTTCTGCGGCAAACTGCACCGTAGTTCGCTGTCAATTCTCCAGTATTTGGCAAATTGATAGTCTAGTGAGTAGAGGAACTGCCACGTAATTGCTCCATACGGTGAAATTCACCATTCGGGCAATTCGATGGCAAATTCGCCACTTAGTGAATAACCCCTGTAGTGTGAGGGTTTGTTCAGAATAAGGGACAATCCAAGCTGGAGGGATGTAAGTTTCAAGGCACTCAGAAGGAACATCAAATCAAGGTGGTGAGGAGTATGTAACTGCAGTGGCGTAGCGTGGGTTGTCAGTGCCCGGGGCCAGCCAAGAATTGTGCGCCCCCCCCAACCTGTGGACACGTTATCGATATTGCCCCAGCTCTCACATGGATATTGCCCCAGCTCATGGGATTTGCCTCAGCTCTCACATGGATATTGCCCCAGCTCACACATGGATATTGCCCCAGCTCACACATGGATTTGCCCCAGCTCTCACATGGATTTGCCCCAGCTCTCACATGGATTTGCCCCAGCTCTCACATGGATATTGCCCCAGCTCACACATGGATTTGCCCCAGCTCATGGGATTTGCCCCAGCTCACACATGGATTTGCCCCAGCTCACACATGGATTTGCCCCAGCTCATGGATTTGTCCCAGCTCTCACATGGATTTGCCCCAGCTCATGGATTTGCCCCAGCTCATGGATTTGCCCCCAGCTCATGGATTTGCCCCAGCTCATGGATTTGCCCCCAGCTTACACATGGATTTGCCCCCAGCTCATGGGTTTGCCCCAGCTCATGGATTTGCCCCCAGCTCATGGATTTGCCCTCAGCTTACACATGGATTTGCCCCGCTCATGGATTTGCCCCAGCTCATGGATTTGCCCCAGCTCATGGATTTGCCCCAGCTCACACATGGATTTGCCCCAGTTTACACATGGATTTGCCCCAGCTCTCACCTGGATATTGCCCCAGCGGCAGTCAGCTCTCAGTCACATCCATGGATACTTGCCCCAACTCCGGCAGGGGTTGAGGAGACCCAGATGCCGGGCAGCGGGAGTGCCTGCCCGGTCCTGAACAGTCCGTCCTGTTGAAGTGGAGGCGGCTGCGTGCGTGCGCAGGTCACGCGGTCCGGCCAGTCAGGTGGTACAGAGACTCAGTACCACCTGATTAGCCGGACCACATGACCGGCTGCGCCTGCACGCAGCCGCATCCCCTTTAACAGGACGGACTGTTCAGGACCGGGCAGGCACTCCCGCTGCCTGGCATCTGGGTCTCCTCAACCCCTGGGCCAGTTTTAGGGGCGCAAATGCGCCCCTAACAAAACTGCGCCCGGGCCACGGCCCCCCAGCCCCCCCCACGCTACGCCACTGTGTAACTGCATTTATTGCTGCTTTTGTCAAAACAATTTTAACTTTTTTGCAATAAATTAGACATGAACGCTTTATTCTCAAAAACAGCATAATCTCAGATGTCAAATGCATACATATCTTCATGTAACATATGCAATCTATAATAAAGGTATTTCTTCTCTATATTGTAAAATTGAACAGCTATAAAGGTTTTTACTTACAGTTCACCTTACAGTGGTACTGTGCCTGGCTGCACCGGAGAAACGCCTGTTCAGTGGAAAGAATAAGGCACTTTGTGCAACTGCAGGCATTTATATAGTGAGAGAACTAGTTTCGTTTCTCTGTTGTGTGGAAAGCAAGAGTTATGTCACGTGCTAAGGGTTTGGTCAGAGGGAGTTATCTACTGCTGCGATGCTTGAAGTGATTCTGTCATGGAGAGGTTCACTTTGCTCTTTCAATAGGGAATGTAATTTAATCTATGCATTTGTGCTAGCCACACAGCTAGCAAACGTATAGTTTTTGGAGTCACGAGCCTTTCAGTGAAATGTGTGACGGTTGTTTGCCTGAAGAAGCCAGGAAAAATGTAGCTCAGAATAAACAAAAAGTGAAGCAATGCTCCCAGACAGTGTGAGGGTTACTATTAAGAATCTTTGTCTCGCTCTCTTATCTTATTTGAGAGCATTTGAAAAGCAAGAAAAACCTGTTTATTCTTTATTCCACTTGTAACTTGTCAGTCTTTGCCTGAAATAAATATTTTGTAATTTGTTCTATGATGTAGCAATAATACTTAAAAGGGACATGCTAGACACTTTGACTATTTCATGGAATTTAATTGGTCAGGGTGACCTGAGTGCAGTATATATAGGGGGGGGGGGCACATAAGACACCACAGTCAAAACTGGGGGAGTGGCACTAATAATTTCTGCCATTAAATCATACCACTGAAAGAACTAAATAAGTATATATAAATAAGATTCCATACTAATTTAAGTTATGGTGGAGGGGAAAAAGTGAGTTTAAAAGCCTCCTCATAGCAAATAAGAAAGTTTATAATTGTAGAAGACATTTACACATCGCAGCAATTCAGAGAACTGCTTCACCGAGCTCATGTGTTACATTGATTCCAAAATACCAGAGTAATAGAAACATAGAAAACATAGACACATAGAAAAATGTCGGCAGATAAGAACCTTTCGGCCCATCTAGTCTGCCCAATTACATGGATACTTTACCTGGATCTATCTTTTGTTTAGGATAGCCTTATGCCTATCCCATGCCTGCTTAAATTCAATTACTGTTTTGGCCTCTACCACTTCTACTGGAAGACTGTTCCATGTATCCACCACCCTCTCAGTAAAATAATGCTTCCTGATAATGTGCTATGCAATGATACCTTTTTGTTGTGCTAACCTGATACTTAAATTCAATATTTTATCTGACACAGTTCAGTGGTTTTTGCCAACATCCGATAACTGCTTCACGACTACAATTTACAAATTACAGTGGCCATACATTAAATAGTGAATTCACTGTATTTTCAGCTAAATGGATTCCCTGAAATGAGGTGAATTGCAAAGTGTCTAAACGTGAATAGACCCTTTAGTTTCTAACTTCCATAATAACCCCTAAAGTGCCATAAAACCAGGGAAATACTATAAAAATTATACCGTGTGGCATGTAGTCTACTGATTAACCCCTAACATGCCAGTAATCAAGGGAAAACATGTAGGGCTATATTACATAGTTGGTGCTAACTTAACCAGAGCTGTTGTAAACTTCCCAGAGCTATTATAGCATATGGAGCTGTTAAGTTAACAGCAGCTCTGGTTAGGTTAGCACCAACTATGTAATACTGCCCGTAATGTATACACTGTGAAGCATGAAGCCTACCCATTAACTCTTAAAATGTCATTAATCAATGAAAAAATTAAATGACTGCTGTGAGGGATGATACCTGCCCATTAACCCTTAATATACAACTAAAGTGAAAAATGAAAGTAATACACAATGTGATACCGTATTTTTCTGTGTATAAGATGCCCCCATGTATAAGATGACCCCTACTTTTGTAACCCAACATTAAGAAATCAATAGTTTAAACATAAAAGAGAACACAGTAAATTATTTTTCAAAGTATTCAAATACTAAAGGCATATTTAGTAATTAAGTAATATTTTTAAGATACCGGTACATACGGTACACTGATATTATGCATCACACTCAGCTTTGGGCATATCACTTTCCTCTATTGCATCACTGCTGTCTTCTTCATCACTCTAAAGGAGTTATTCAGAGAGAGACGATCTGGCCCCCAAATGTCACCGAACAGCGAATTTCCCCTTACGGTGACATTTTGGGGCCATTTGGCTCTTCAAATTTTGGCGAACTGCCTGCAAGTACTGTGTCTGTTCGAAGGCAGCGAAATCCCCCATAGAGAAGCAATGGTTAATCTATTCAGAGAACACCGAACAGCAGTGAAAAGCTGCTGAAGTACCCTGCTGTTCAGTGTTTTCATATGGCAGGTTACTCAGGAGAATCCCATAGGCTTCAATGTTAAAAAATATTCCCGTTTTAATCCAATATCTAATAAACCATTTATTATTTTAATCTACTGTAAAAAGCCTATTTAAAGATTTTTTTAGGATCTTTTAGGCATTTATTGGGATTTTTTGGCAAAATTTTATTACGGTTTTTTTTAAAGCGATTTTTCTTTTTTCTGTAACAGACTTTTTTATTATCATTCATAGGACATATTAGCATATGTTAATTCCATTTCCGTTCAGTAGGTTTTATTTGCAAACAGCATTTCAATTTTGAAACTTTCAAGGAAACTGGGTTTTTTTTGGGGGGTTTTCACACCGTTTGTCAGCTTGTCGGCTTTTTCAGGCAGCTGGTCTGCGCTGTGATCGGCAGCTCGTCGGCTTTTTCCAGCATGTTCGGCTTGTTTTTTCCAGCGGGTTTTCGACGGGTGTTTGGCGGGATTGTGGCGGGTTTGCGGCGGGTTTTCCCTGCAATCCGGGGACCCTGCGGTGAATGCTGAATTCACCAGAGGGAGGGGAACTTTGATTCCCCGAAGTGCAGGGAACTGTGGGGAACGAGAGAGCACAGAAATGTTGGCAAAATTTCAGTGCTCTCTGAATAACCCCTTTAGTTCCAGACATGTTACTTTCTTCAACTTCTACTGTATCACTGCTGTCTCCTGAGTCACTGTCTATTAGGGACCTGCGAAGCTTCGATTCTGCACTCTTTTTTTCTTTTGCTCTGCTTAAACGTAGTTGCTATGGAGATCCCGCACACTATTCAGCGGGGCACAGCCAGTCTTTGCACGGGGGCTATGATAGGGGGCGCACTGCGCGTCCGGAGAGGAACCCCTGGGATCCCCGGCTGCCCCTGTGATGAGGATGTGTGTACAGCGAGCGAGGGAGGGAGGGAGGGAGGGAGCGAGTCCACGCGAGAGCTGTGGGGGGAGGGGACTGGGAATGGCAGGGGGATTCCGAGGTAGTCTGCTCTCCCAGCCTCCCTGCAATGACAGCTCCCAGCTTTGTGCCCTGTGTGCAGAGCAGCTACCCCTGTATTAACACCTCCAAAGCTCTGTGTGTACACTGCATGGAGAGCTACCTCTGTATAACCAGCACTGTATGGAGAGCTACCTCTGTATAACCAGCTCACTAGCACTGTAAGGAGAGCTACCTCTGTATAACCAGCTCACTAGCACTGTATGGAGAGCTACCTCTGTAGAACAGCTCACTAGCACTGTATGGAGAGCTACCTCTGTAGAACCAGCTCACTAGCACTGTATGGAGAGCTACCTCTGTAGAACCAGCTCACTAGCACTGTATGGAGAGCTACCTCTGTAGAACCAGCTCACTAGCACTGTATGGAGAGCTACCTCTGTAGAACCAGCTCACTAGCACTGTATGGAGAGCTACCTCTGTATAACCAGCTCACTAGCACTGTATGGAGAGCTACCTCTGTATAACCAGCTCACTAGCACTGTATGGAGAGCTACCTCTGTATAACCAGCTCACTAGCACTGTATGGAGAGCTACCTCTGTAGAACCAGCTCACTAGCACTGTATGGAGAGCTACCTCTGTAGAACCAGCTCACTAGCACTGTATGGAGAGCTACCTCTGTATAACCAGCTCACTAGCACTGTATGGAGAGCTACCTCTGTATAACTAGCTCACTAGCACTGTATGGAGAGCTACCTCTGTAGAACCAGCTCACTAGCACTGTATGGAGAGCTACCTCTGTATAACCAGCTCACTAGCACTGTATGTATTTAACTTTCTGTTAAATGTGCTCAGAACTGGTCAAGCACGAGCAGAGCTGGTTTCTTAACCTCCCTGGCGGTCTATTTCTTCAGAAAATTCTTTGCAGAAAACAGTCTATATTTTATTTTTTCCCCCCACCCCCTGCGGCATCCCGAGTGCGGCTCGGGGTTAAATTCCTATGTTGCAAGCGGTAACCGAGCAACACTTGATGCCGCTGGATACATTACCTCTCCCTGCGCTCCCTCAATGTCCCCAGCTTCCTCCTCCAGCGACCGCGACCTCATTACAACTGAGGCCCGTTCAATACCTCAGCAGCTGCTGAATTGCTGCAGCGCAGCAATTCAGTTTGCTGCAGCAGTGTCGTTGAACCCTTTGGATGCGAATTTTGAATCCAAAATGGCCGACGATTTCTTAATGAAAAATTCAGATTGTTTTTCGGATCACTCGGACAAAATATGATAAATAAAAGCAGTCAGCACAATTCCATTCTGTATGCACACACCACAAATGATAGTTTTTAATGAATAAACGTTATGTTTACTTCTGAAACAATATATAAATTGAACTGTAATATATGTCTAAGTGCAGGGGGAAATAATAAATAAATATTTTGTGCTTTGGTGAACAAAAACCTCAAAATTAACATTGCTGTACGGAATTATTACTTGCTTCGAGGCGGCGGCCATCTTGCTGTACGGCATTGTTACTTGCTTCATGACGGCGGCCATCTTTAAAATGTCACACTCAGCTACACGCAGCATCTCCTCGGGTCGCTGCAAGTGCTAGGTTAGCACTGCTGAGCGCTGAGAGGTTGAACGGCGTTCAATGGCAAGTTGCTAACTTAGCACTTGCAGCGGCTGAGGTATTGAACGCGGCTCTGGTTTCCTCCGCGTGAGAAGGAATCCAGGAAGTAAAACGCTGCGATTGCCGGAGAAGACTGCAGAGATCGGCAAAGGAGCGCAGGGAGAGGTGATGTATCCAGCCCGAGTGTGTCTCGGGGCTACCGCTCCTCTCAGGCGTAAACTGTAACCCCGAGACACACTCGGGAACACCGCCAGGGAGGTTAAAGAGTTCTCCAGGTCTTCTGGATCAAGCTTTTGCAAACCAAATAGCCATAATCTCATCATTCATCCATCCCTTCTCATGAACTTGCACAATATTGCCAGGTGGTATGGTCTCTTTAGGAAATGTTTTCCTCTTAAAAATAAGCATAGGAAGCAGTTTAGTACCATCTGCACAGCATGAAAGCACAGCAGAATAATGTGTCTTTTCTTGGCCACTTGTTTTGATACCTTTCACATCAACAGTTCTGTTGGAAGGCACATCAAAATTGAGAGGCACCTCATCCATGTTTGCAATTTGGCTTGGTTCAAAATCATATTTTCCCCGAATTTTTATGACATAGGCGTGAAACTGTTGGATTTTATTCTCAAAAAACTGCTAGCTTTTTCTGTGCTAACTTAGTTTGTGTTCTCATGACTAACCCTTCTCTCCTCATGAAGGTGAAGCACCATTTTGCCTTTCCTGTAAAGTCAGCAATAATCATTTCACTTGCAAACCTTTTTGCCTGACATTCAATAACCTTGGTTGACACACATATGCCACTCTGGTGCTGCTCCAGAATCCAAGTCTTGAGCCTCTGCTCCAAGTTTGGCCATTTTGCTGGTTTTCCTCTTAATGTCTTCTTCATTTTTGACATCTTAAGGAGTTGTTCTTCCTGTTCTCTCCACTGTCTAAGCATGCATTTCAGTGGGAGGAGGTCCAAACTGTCTCTCTGCAGCTTTATTTCCATGCTACTTTGCATAATTGAAAACAAGAGAAATCTCAATGTGTCCTTCCTGGTAAAATTACTTTATAACTAAATAAATAAATAATTTATTATATTTAGCTTAAATTTTGCAGGAGACCCATATACAGGTATTTTTGCAAAAAGTTTTTAGTAAAAATGCAAAATTCTCTCGCACGGAGAGGGGGACAGGGGGCCCTTCATGGATTCTTGCACCGGGGCCCTGAGGTTTCTAGTTACGCCTCTGCTATAAAAGCAAGCAGCAGCCAGACCTTCACTGGCTGCTGGCATACTGCACTACTTGCCCAATGATTGTAAAGCTGCTAGGGGACAGACAAAGCTTCTCACCGGCCCTGCAGCAGTGCCAGGGCTCAGTGAGGGCAGGCTGGCATCGATGTGCAGCACTCACTGCCTGACACCCCGCCCCTGTCAGCTGACATCAGCCAGGGAGGAGCCGACTGCCCGCGCGCAGCAATGACAGGCTGTGGACTCGGGAAGCAGGGACCCCAGAGATACTGCTGGCCTCAGCCCCTCCCAGCATGCCCAGCCAGCCCCTATGGCCCATCTATTACACTGCCAACAGATGATGCCACCTGACAGGCATACCGCAGCATCCTGATATGACAAGAGGTGCCTCCTTTAACGTTTGAGCTGAGGGCATTTTTTCTAAGTGGTGAGTGACTAACACACATCACACACACCCTCCATATATACTGTCACCATACTGCTTCCCTCCATATATACTGTCACCATACTGCTTCAGTCCATATATACTGTCATCATACTGCTTCTGTCCATATATGTCACCATACTGCCTCTCAATATACTGTCACCATACTGCCTCCCTCCATATATACTGTCCACAACACATGTCATGTAGTCCTGATTTAATCATTCCTTTTTATTTTTCAACTAAAAATAAAATATAATCATTTTGGTGATATCAGCGTGGTGCTTGTTATTCAGTTTTAGTTAAACTTTATGTATCCTATATACTAAGGGCAGCCCCAATTTTGGCAGCAAATCTCTCTGTCCTTGTTTTGCCCTAATCTCCCTCTTTTTAGGGGCTTCTCCATATACTGGGTTTGGGTTGTCTTTAAGGAATCCTCTGTAGGTTGTTTCTGGATGTCTTTAGACCCTCCTACATATTCGAGGTGTGTAGATGTTTATAGGGGCTCCTCCATATGTGTGTGCATGTCTCTGCCAATGAGTTATGCAATCAGGGGCCATATTGCATTCCTCACGCATCGGTTTTGCGCGCACGCAAATGCGCATTTGCGCGAGGACAAAACAATTTGCGCAGAACGTCATATTTCAACGTCCGTACAAACGATGCGCGTTATCGTTTGACGCGGATGGACTTGCGCGATCGTGATGAACTGTGCGCGTCCTATACTTAACATTGTGAGCGCAAATGCGTTAAGCAGATGGTATTTCAATAAACTTCCTACGAATGACGTTTGCGCGCATAATTTTAAGGTCTTTGAAAACCTGGTGTTATCTGCAAATCTGAACGTTCTGGCCGAAACAAAATACACCAGCACGAAAAAAAATACAGCACAGTATAGTTACACATTCTACACATACCCAAACAAAAGAATTGTGAATTTGTGCATATTTTTTTTATTGCTGCAGCATGTATACTCTTTATATTTATTTTGACAGGCTTTATATTTATTTTGACATTAGTGAGTCAATTAAGGTGAATTGATGTCAATTAAGGTTCTTAATTCTGATTGGTTGAATCCCGCGAAAAAAAACAGTCCGCGCCCTGATTTACATGCGTAACGTTACTGCGCGAGTATTACACTTCGTTTTGCTAGTTTTTTTTACTAACGTTATTTTTTGACGGATGAGAAAATGTGTTCGGATCCGAATATCACGTTAATTTTCGCGCGATAACGCTGGACAATGCCCGCAAAAAAATTGCGCCGCGCAAGCGCATTTGCGCAGAGAGTGTAATATGGCCCCATATCTTTTACTATTCTAGTTGTTTTTTTGCGGTTTTTCTTAATATGTGTAACACAGATGAAAGTGAATCCCAGACTCTCTGTATTGTGTAACACAGACATAAGTGAAAATCCCAGACTCCTTGTATTGTGTCCTCTGTGTGTATAATGTGTGTAATGCAGTAAGTGTCCTTGGGTAAGACAACTAACGGTACATACTCGCCACCCAGGACATACTTGAAAACGAAAGAAATCTCAATGTATCCTTCCTGGTAAAATACTTTCTCAAAAAGTAAAATATTGATAAATCCCAGACTCCCTGTATTGTGTCCTCTCTGTGTATTATTATGTATAATACTGAAGTCATCTGTAAATTTGGAGGGGACCCAAAAGTTTCCTAAACTTGTTGGCAGGCCTCTCCATGCAGCCTGTACTGCACTAAGTGGATGATGGCCACTGCATTATAGCAACAGCCATCTTTAAAACCAGAAAGTGTCTGGCTGTTTAAACAGGAGGTGCGGCCTTGAAAGGAAGGAGTGTGTCCAATTTAATTTAGGGGGTGTACGAGTTTAGTCAGGCCTAGGGCAGCACAAAACCTAAATACACCACTGACCCTGCCCGCTCTCGATGAGCATCTGGTATCACTTAGGGAGACATGGGATAAAGTTAAGGAACCCATAGAAAACAGTACCAAAGTGCAAAAAGAAAAAGCTGACAGACATAGGAGACAGGCTCCTACATATAATGTTGGGGACAGGGTGTGGCTTTCTAGAATATCCCTTTAATGATTTACATAGGGGGTTATTCACAGAGCACCGAAATGTCACCAACATGTCAGTGCTCTGTCGTTCCGCGCACTTTGGGGAATCTAATTTTCCCACCCTGCGGTGAATGCAGAATTCACTGCAGGGTCCCTGGAGTGTGGGGAAAAGCCACTGCAAAGCCACCGAAAGAGAAAAAAGAAAGCTGCAGAACTGCCGAAATTATCGGATCCGATAATTTCCACGAGTCTGCGCCGTCTTTTTTTATTTTTTATTCATCCTATAAACCGCCGGACAACTGCCACATACCCACCGGAGGGCCGCCGAACACAGCCGATGAGTTGCCGGACACAGCGCCGACCAGCCGCAGAAGAAAGCCCGTTATAGAAAAAAGAAAAACTGCTATTAAAAAGAAAAACTGCAAAAAAAATTGTCTATATAATCCTGAAAAATGCCTAAAAGATCCTAAAAAAATCAATATATAAAGAGACTTTTTACTGCAGATTAAAAGCATAAACGGTTTAGTAGATATTGCATAAAAACAGGAATATTTTTACCATTGAAACCTATAGGATTTGCCTGAATAAACCTGCCGAATGAAACCACTAAACATCAGGGCATTTCTCTGACATTTCTCTGCTTTTTATTGTTCTGTGAATAGGTTAACTTGGCTAAATACCTGCTCTTTGAATAGCCGAATGGCCACGAAATTCCCTGTTCGGTGCCATTTCAGGGCCAGATTGGCTCTGTGAATAACCCTGACAATGAGCAGCAGTGTCCAGCCCTATTCTTTATAAAATGCAGAGATGTGAACTGTTGCACCTTCTCTACATTTTATTCTAAACTTTCACCCTTACGCATGACGTGATGTCAGTGGGTGGGGGGAAGTCCCAAGGCGTGGTCTGACTTCCAGGAAGTCTGCTGGACACTGCTGCTCATTGTCAGGGTTATTCACAAAGAGTCAATCTGGCCCTGAAATGGCACCGAACAGGGAATTTCGTGGCCATTCAACTATTCACAGAGCAGGTAGTTAGCCAAGTTAACCTATTCACAGAACAATAAAAAGCAGCCCGGGATTCCCCCCAGGCCCACGGAGGTCTCCCTTGAGGCTGCGGGGAAACCATGACGTGTTGGGGATGTCCTCCGCATGTTTCAGGGGAATCCCCATGGTGTCCTGCATACGTCTTCCACAGCTAAGGGGTCAAGGCTATAATGACAGTAAACATTCTAAATAATAAAGACAATTCTATATATTCTAATGACTGATTAGAAAAATAATATCACACTATGACAATGTAAATAATTATCAACATGGTCGCCAAAAAGGAACATATTAGTTTTGTTCATTAAGTCCATATGGAGACAGAGTCCCCAATGTAAAAATCCAGTACTACTACTCATGCTTCTGCAGTTCTAGACACCCCCTCGTGGTATGGGGGTCGGGATCTATTCCCTTTACTTTCAATGAAAGTAGAGAGTGTCGGACTACTGATTGGGGGTTATCAACACCCGCCAGGGCTGCTCTGACCGCTGATCGGCAACCCACCCTCTTAAAAAAAAGATTGTATATGCAAATCCGTATGGGTACATGATTTTATAGACCACAAACTCCGTTGTGCAAGTAATATTATGTTTGATGTAATATTTTTTGTCACTTTGTGGATGATAGAAATACTTTCCTGGAGTTAACTGATTGCACGTAGTGTATCCCAAACATCGGTAACACCCTGGATTAAGGTACTGTATGCGAGACCTGCAATTGTACTGGTCTGTATGAACAAGTAAATCAATTATATTGCGATTTCCAGGGCTGAATTAAGGGTATTATGGGCCTGGTGCTGACGATTTTGGTGGGCCTATTTTTAGATACTGAGGCAACAATCAGTCCGCGCTGCTTTCTTGTTTAGAGTCTGGTGATGCACTGTGCGTATGTCACGCTATACCAACATCAGAGCAACTTGGAAACCTGACTGGTGACTCTGACGTGGTGTGCTATGATACATAGCGCGACATACTGTGCACCGGGTCCCAAGTAGGGGTTAGGCCCCACTGTGGACCTGTCCAATATATTGCACATTGCTGAGTCTATTTTTGAACCATTGTTTTGGTTATAAGTCAATCACTGCCTGGTGGCAGACTGACAATACTTGGGGCAGCAGGGGCCCCAGACCAAATAGATCAAGGGCTCCCCTATGATTGAAATCTGAATAGATATTTACACTTTTTTTTATTTAGTTATAGCATTGCAACGAACATGACTTAGGCTGGCCATTCACGTCCATATTATGATGTCTGATGTGGTCGTCAGACTATGGACAACCTAGGTTGTACGACAGCGGACTTCCTGGGTCATCCACTGCAAGTGACTATGAATGACCCAGGGACACAGCCGAATGCCGCTGGACTGACAGCCGTATGCCACTGAAGACCGCTGGACTGCAAATAAAAAACAAAAAATGGAACTCAGCTATTCATGCAGTAGGTATTTAAACAAAAAAAAAGCATTAAAATGTGTTTAACCCCTTAACGCCGCAGGACGTACAGTTACGTCCTGCATTAGGCGGGCTTTAACGCCGCAGGACGTAACTGTACGTCCCCGGCATCTGCAGCCCCCCGGCGGCATTAACCCCTTGGTGGCAAAGCTGTGACACAGCACCAATCGGTGCAGGTCACAGCCTTTTTCCGGTGGGGGCCACCATCTTGGATGGCAGCCCCACCTCCGGAACTCCCCACGTCCACTGACGTCATCGGGCGTGGCCCGATGATGTCAGTTAACCAGGGAACCCCTAGCTGCCAAGGGATTTCTTAAGGAAATCCCATGGTGGAGATAGGGGGGTTCGGTTCTTTGAACCCCTTTATCTCATGATCGGTGATAGCTAGGGGGTCATGTCGGGTATCGTTTGAAAGGCCTGATCATGGCATTTCAAATGATATCAAACATGACCATATTACTAGTAAAATTAAAGTGTAAAAAAAATAAAAATAATAAACAAAATAATTAAAAAAAAATAAAAACGTGCTTTTTTTATTTTTTTTAATGCAGCACTATTGTTCACATTTCAATTATAATGTGAACAATGATGCTTCACTAACGATTTTTTTTTTGGGGGGGGTTTAGCTAAACTCACGTAATTTCTCCCCAAAAAAAAAATAAAAAAATGGGTTCCCTGTTCAAATTTTTTTAACAAGTCTACCCCATATAATATATCCGCAAAGGCTCGGGTAATAAAATGCAAAAAAAAAAAACACTGTACACACTGTATGATTGAAATTTTATTGAAAATTAACATTTTTTTTACAGTTTTGTTATAGCATTTGCGCAGGGCATGACGTATACATATAATAATGATATATTATTAATCTGCCAAGTCTGCCAGGAAAGAACGATATATAATTTGTCTGGGTGGTACAATAATACGTGACTTAAAACCGCGTTTAAAACCGTCAAAATTAGCTCAGCAAACTTCTACTTCGAAACAGCGCCGAAATTGTAAAATTACTCCCGTCCTTAAGGGGTGTTAAATAATAAAATAGGTCCTTTAAAAAATAAAAACATCTGCTACAGAATTTTTTTTATTAATTCATAGGAATGAAAGGGACTGAATGTGATATGAATGGGGGGGCTGAGTTGCATGTGTGTGATGAGAATGTGTGTCATGCAGGGTTATTCAGAGAGCGTGAAAAGCAGGAGAATGACTGGAGAATAACTGGAGAATGAAAAATTCGAGGTCAAAATAGCCAAACCAGAAAAATTCTCCCTTTCATCTCACTTTCCAAATCGGCTATTTTGACCTAGAATTTTTCATTCTCCAGTCATTCTCCTGCTTTTCACGCTCTCTGAATAACCCTGATAGAGATTGATGAATGTGTGTGGCTGGAGTGAACTAGAAGTGGTTTTGTGGTTGGGCGAGTGATGTATGAGTGATTGCGTTAACAGGAGGGGTTATTCAATAAGCCCCGAACTTGACACCAAATGGCACCGAATGGTGAATTTCACTGTATGGTGCAATTTTGTGTCATTTTGCCTATTCACTAAACTATCAATTTGCCAAATACTGTCGAATTGGCAGCAAAATACGTTGCAGTTTGCTGCAATTCGGCGATCTTCAGCGGCAACTAAAATGTCCTAGAGAAGTAATGTTTAATCTATTCACAGATGAACGTATCACAGAGTTCCAGAGCAATACAGCTCACAGTAACGTGCAGTGTGTATGAGTGTATCACAGAGCTGCAAAGCAATAAGCCTCACAGTAATGTATGGTGTGTATAAGCATATCACAGAGTTCCACAGCAATAAAACTCACAGTAATGTGCGGTGTATATGAGTATATCACTGAGCTCCACAGCAATAAAACTCATAGCAATATGCAGTGTGAATTAGTAGTCTCTCATTTCTGTGTACTCTTTCTCACCCCTCTCTGTCACACATCTGTTTCTATGATCACACTGTGTGACCCCTCTCTATCTTTGTGACTCCTCTTTCATTCCCATCTCTCTCTCTGTGGCCCCTTTCTCTTTCATCCCCCTCTGTGACTCCTCGCTCTTTTATCCCTCCCTCTCTCTCTGTGACCCCTTTCTCTTTCATCCCTCTCTCTCTGTGACCCCTCTCTATCTGACTCTTCTTTCATCCCGCTCTCTATTAAACAGGAGAATAGCAATAATGATAGCCAGGAGTCAGGAAGCCAGAACAAGAACGTCATACAGAATGCAGGTATCAGAACTGTGAGGGAAGTCAGACAAGCCAGAAGATCATAACCAAGTAATCAGAATATAACATAAACAGAAAACCAAATACAGCAAGGGAAACAACTATGAACTGAGTAACACAGGAAAAACTGGAAATAAATCAAAAACACAAATAACAGAGGAAACAACTAGACAGACAGGGAAGACAAGACCAAAGTAATAAACTGAACAAGATATACAAACTGGGACTGAAGCAGGGAACTCTCAGAACACAGCAAATACTGGAAACCAGAAAAAGCAAAATGGCAGAGCAATGCACCATGGGCACATTGCTCTAAATAGGCAGGAGATCAGGACAAGGATCAACAGGTGAGTAGAGAGCAGAAACCAATTAACCCCTGGGCTGCAACCCAGGAAATAGCAACTGTCAAAGCCCAGCACAGGATTATGCATATAAAGAGGGCAGGGGACAGGGTTGGATACGTGGAACGTGACACTTTTTCTTTCGTCCCTCTCTGTCTGTCTCCTCACTTTGTTCTGCTTTATTTCCCTGCATGCCCCCTCTCATTGTGACCCCCTCTCTCTTTTATCCCTCTCTTTCTGTGACCCCTTTCTCTTTCATCCCTCTCTCTTTGACCCCTTTCTCTTTCACCCTCTTTTTCTGTGATCCCTTTTGTCTTTCATCCCTCTTTCTGTGACCCCTTTCCTTTTCATCCCTCTCTCTGTGACTCCTTTCTCTTTCATCTCTCTCTCGGTGACCCCTTTCTCTTTCATCCCTCTCTCTGTGACTCCTTTCTCTTTCATCCCTCTCTCTGTGACTCCTTTCTCTTTCATCCCTCTCTCGGTGACCCCTTTCCCTTTCATTCCTCTCTCTGTCTGTCTCCTCTATGTGTGTCCCCACTGTGTACTGCTTTATTCCCCATCTCACTGTGACCCCTCTCTCTTTCATCCCTCTCTTTCTGTGACCCCATTTCTCTTTTATCCCCTCTCTCTGACCCCTTTCTCTTTCATCCCTTTCTCTGTGACCACTTTCTTTCTTCATCCCTCTCTTTCTGTGACCCCTTTCTCTTTCACCCTCTCTCTGTGTGACCCATTTCTCTTTCATCCCTCGGTTACCCCTTTCTCTTTCTTCCCTCTCTCTGTGACCCCTTTTTCTTTCATTCCTCTCTCTGTGACCCCTTTCTCTTTCACCCTCTTTTTCTGTGACCCCTTTTGTCTTTCATCCCTCTTTCTGCGACCCCTTTCCTTTTCATCCCTCTCTCGGTGACCCCTTTCTCTTTCATCCCTCTCTCTGTGACTCATTTTTTCTTTCATCCCTCTATCGGTGACCCCTTTCTCTTTCATCCTTCTCTCGGTGACCCCTTTCTCTTTCATCCCTCTCTCTGTGACTCCTTTCTCTTTCATCCCTCTCTCGGTGACCCCTTTCATCCCTCTCTCTGTCGGTCTCCTCTATGTGTGCCCCCACTGTGTACTGCTTTATTCCCCATCTCACTGTGACCCCTTTCTCTTTCATCCCTCTCTTTCTGTGACCCCTTTCTCTTTCACCCTCTCTCTGTGTGACCCATTTCTCTTTCATCCCTCGGTTACCCCTTTCTCTTTCTTCCCTCTCTCTGTGACCCCTTTTTCTTTCATTCCTCTCTCTGTGACCCCTCTCTCTTTCATCCCTCTTTCTCTGTGATCCCTCTCTCTTTCATCCCTCTGTGTCTCCAGTCTCTGTGTACAGGTTTCCTCCCCTGTCCCCCTGGCTGCTGCTCAGCTGGTCCTGCTCTTGCTGTGTCTTCTCGCGTCCCTTCCACATGGCATGGAAACAGGAAGACGTGCAGGAGGATGGGGACGAGCAGCCAGAGGTGTCTCGCTCAGCAGCTGATCAGCGACACCTACTAGCTGCTCCTCTCCAATATTCCTCCTGCACATTTTACATCACGGATCGCGGGACCGCTTGAGCACATTAGCCATCGGCCTCATGCTGTGTGTGTGTGTGTGTGTGTGTGTGTGTGTGTGTGTGTGTGTGTGTAGCAGGCCTGGCTTATCCTCTCTTGGGGCTCTTGTGAGCCGATTTAATAGAAGGGGCCTGGAGCGGCCGCTCCACCAACCCCCTACATTAATCCGGCCCTGGCGATTGCGCTGATAACAAACCAGGGGAGGTGCCTGTGTAATCTTGGATAATAAGGGATCCCGCTGAAGTATGCCGAATGTTTGTGAATGATTTTACAAAAGAGACCAGAGTCTGTATGATATGTTTGGGGAAACACCATGCGTGGTGTATGTATTTCTTTAATTTTAGGGGACAATTGCCATTCCTGGGATTGACTAAGAGCAGGGTCCATTACAGATATGTGTCCTCGGTGTAGAAAACGAGAGTACATCTCAGAGATCTGATTCTCACAGACGGCTGTAAGGGAGTTGTTACGTAGTACTCTGAGAAACTGAGAGATAGGCAAAGATTCTTTAAATTTCTGGGGATTAAAGCAGGCGGCAAACAATAGCAGGCGGCAAACTGAAGTAGTTTAAGCCTTTGTTTTTTTACATTGTGATGATTTGGCTCACATTTAACAAAAACCCACCAATCGGGAGGGGACGCTAAGACGGGGACGCTAAGGAGGAAAACCTACACCTGCAGGTTTCTCCTTAGTGTCCCCATTTTAGCGTGATATTACGGGGCAGGTGCTAATTCAGCTGCCTGGCAAGTAATGCAGCGCTAAGCCTTGGGATGCTCGAGGCAGCGCTCCATAGGACTCCATTGAGGCTTCCACTGCCGGTCACATGATCTGCAGGATCTCAACTCTCGCGAGATCCGGCAGGTCAGCGGAGTGATCGCAGAGGGAGACTGGGGGACTTTTTTTCCCCAATCACCCTCTGCTCCCGGGGGCAAGAAGATCTGGATCGAGCCGCCGTTCTGACCGCGGGATGAGAGGTGAGTATCTGATTTTTGTTTTTTCTTTCAGCTGGTGCTGACCGATTCTGCAGAAGTTAACCACAGTTAAGAGCTGGTGCTAACTTTTGAGTTAACCGCAGCAGGATGAAATTAGCGTTAGGACTTTGCAACCGTACCGCTAATTAACACTTTGCGCTCCCCATGTTAAGCATAGGGAGCACAAAGTACCGTAAGCTCGCTTTGAAAAGCGTAAGCTCCAAATCGCTAACGGGTTTTTTGCGGAATGTAATATGGTCGCCCACGCTAGGGCCAACTAAACTAACGTTAACAGTCACACAGATGAGCGCTAACCTTAGGATTAAATTTGTAATATGGCCCTAAAATGGCAGATGAAGTTTAATGTAGATAAATGCAAGGCTATGCACGTTGGAGTGAAGAACACACACGATTTAAGTTATAAGGAAAGGCCAACAAGCTTAAACCTGTTTAGTTTAGAGAAACGGTGCCTTAGAGGGGATCTGATAACGTTATATAAATATATACGGGGCCATTATAAACCATTGTCTGGAAACCTATTCGTTAACAGGATTATACACATGACATGAGGTCAACCATTTAGACTGGATGAAAGAAAATTCAGTCTAAAACATAGGAAGGATTATTTTACAGTGAGAACAATAAAGCTGTGGAATTCTCTGCCTGTTGAGGTGGTTGGCTCAGAGTCTGTACAGACTTTTAAACAACAGCTGGATGACTTTCTGCAAAAACAGAATATTAAGAGTTATAATAATTAAATTGTGGGTAAAAGCTGCTTGATCCAAGAAGAAATCTGACTGCCATTCTGGGGTCAAGAAGGAATTTTTTCCCAGTGTGTTGCATATTGGCGAGCGCTTCAGATTGGGTTTTTTGCCTTCTTTTGGATCACCAGCAGTAGGTGATGTGGGAAAGGCTGAACTTGATGGACGTATGTCTTTTTTTCAGCCTATGTAACTATGTAAGAGTCAAGAGCAAGGCCAGCATTTCCTTACATGTGCTATCTGGCTCCTTTATTCTCAGCCATGGACCCATGAGATGTCCATACATCTCGCGGGAGCACAGCCAAGAATCTGGGCTGGGCAGTACGGGAGCACAGGTCCTGCTCCTGACTTGTTCATGGCAACAACTCACAGACTCAGAGCAGCCTTGCACAGCAAAGGTAATGTAGGCAAAGTGTGTGGAAAGTGGCATAGGTATGGGCAGAATAAAATTAAGGCTATGTGGCATATGGGCAATATGACAAAAAAAATTGAAGCAATATGGCCTGTGGGCAGAGTAAAATGGTGATCATAATAAATAAAACAGGGCCATAACAAAGGAAATGTTATAATAGATGACTGGTTTCTCAACAAAATTTTAGACCCTTGTCAGTGTTCCCTGAAGTAAAATGGTTTGAAAAAATCCACTGGCCTAGTGTGTTCCTTTAAAGTAGAAAAAGTAGAGTAACAATGTAAACATAAATAGAAAGTAAAATAAGGTTTTTATTAAAGGAACACTCTACACACCCTGAGCAAGTTATAATATTAACATGAATGGGCTGCAAGGGGTGCCCCTACCCTGTCCCATTGTGTAGTTTTGGATAAATGAATTGCGAGAGTGAAGATTCCTGTATTGTTTGCTGCTGTTCTGTACTTATGGTTGATATTCCTCTGTCTACACCACTGCCACTAGGCAGAGGGGATTTGAATACGCCTGTCGGTCCCCAAATCAGTCTCTCTACGTGCTGACATCATCCTCTCCCCAAATGCTTCTTCTGTGCAGGGGCTGGGACTCTTGTGTACAAAAGTACACAAGTTCCAAGCATTACACAATTTGCGTAGGTACACAACTTACATTCGATAGCTGTGGGGATGTCTGCATTTCGGAAGCCTTGAGTTGAAGAGGAGGAGCAGACCAGCACCGAGAGAAAAGGTGAGTACTTTCGTATTAAAGAAAAAAATTGGGCAGAAGCTGTCAGTAACATCTGTTCATTAAAGGGGAAAAAAGGGTTAAATTTTAATAGTGTTCCTTTAATGTTCCACTCAATTGATGAAGAGCCTAAATCTTTAGCTGAAATAGTAGTGCTAAGCTAGACCAAATAAGGGCTGCAACTAACAATTATTTTCTTAATCAATTAGTTGGCCAATTATTTTTTCAATTAATCAGATAAAAGAAACACCATGAAGGAAAAAAATCAACCCCACCTTTTTCCCCCACAATTTGCAGTGTACGTAATTTTCGTATGCACTACACAAATTACGTATCTCATGTAACTTGCTTACTTTTCGCACACAAGTTATGTGAGCACCTGGTCAGAGTGATGGATTAATGCTGTGTGCTCAATTTAAGTCCATGTCTGCTTTCTCCCTGAGTAAGTGCTTGGATAAACATGATGTCAGCACACAAAGTGTGGTGAGGAGGGGGGTACTCAAACAGGTCAGGGTGTGGAGAGAGTCCTTTTAAAATAATTTCATTAACAAAATGAGTAGGGGAAGGGCAGGAGGTGGAAGGGAGCAAGTTTTGGCAAGAGACCATAGTGAGTGTAAGAGGAAGTTTGGGGAAGGGACTGGTCCAAATGGGGGGGGGGGGTGGGTGGCAGCTCCAGACCAGAGAGAAACATGGGCATACTTGGGGGGCAGTCCGCCCCAGGTACCAAGGGTGCCAAAAATTGAGCGGCCCGCGGCCGCATTACAGAATTGGCTCCGCACAGCAGCCGCTAGCCGGCCTTCCACACACTGAGGCTGAGGCAGCCGCCAGATGCGACCCGCTCGGCCATCGAGTGTGTGTGTGGTGAACTGGCGGCACGTGACAGCTGCAGTCGTTTATCATCAAGTGCTGCCAGAGCCCCGTTCAATACCTCAGCAGCTGCTGAATTGCTGCAGCGGAGCAATTCAGTTTGCTGCTGCAGTGTCATTGAATGCTTTGAATGCAAATTTCAAAGTAAAATGGCGGACGATTTCTTAATGAAAGATTCAGATTGTTTTTCGTATGACTCGGACAACAGTTGAGGTATATATGATAAAGAGAAGCAGTCAGCACAATTCTGTTTTGTATGCACACACCACAAATTATAGTTTTTATTGAATAAACATTAGGTTTACTTCTGAAACAAAATATAATTGAACTGTAATATATGTCTGTCTATGTGCAGGGATAAATAATAAATAAATATTTTGTGCTTTGGTGAACAAAAACCTCAAAATTAACATTGCCGTACGAAATTCTTACTTGTTTCATGGTGGCGGCCATCTTTACTACGTCACACTCAGCTACTCGCAGCATCTCCTCGGGTCGCTGCAAGTGCTAAATTAGCAGTGCTGAGCGGCAGAACGGCGTTCAATGGCAAGTTGCTAATTTAGCACTTGCAGCGGCTGAGGTATTGAACGTGGTGTTATTGCGTGCCTCGTGACAGTGTCAAGGAGAGCTTCCCTCTGTGTCCATGCAGCCTGTCATGAGGAGGATCCGGTAATACCCACACCATGTCAGAGGGAGGTTCCAGTGAGAGGTAGTAATTACCACTGTGTGCAGGAAAAGGAACGGCACCCTGTGCAGGAGCCTTCCAGAGTGAGGGAGAGGAGGATGCTGCTGCATTCTTACCTGTACTTTGTGTTCTATTAACAGCCTCCATCAGCTCTATGTATCCCACACACCTGCCCAGAGCCTTCACACTGTGCCCCCGGCTGGAAGGAGGCTTCCTCCTGGTATTATGACATCATGGCATGGCATCACCCTATGTACCCAGAAATGTCTGCCTTCCCTAGTGGGGGTTACTAGTTCCCATCCCTCTGAAATCTCTCCATGTCCCCTAATGCCCCATTCATGGAGTGTGTCAATAGCTGAGCTCTACTCTCCCTTTACAGTTTCTAGAGGTTCCATGGAGTCTATTCTACTGAAATAATCCCAAAGAAATTGGGGGGGGGGGGGGTTGATTGCTCCTGGGTGACTAGCCACAGTCTCTCAGCACCACTGCTGCATTCAGCTGAGATCATTGTGCTGTTTGGAGCTCAGTACACTGCAGGGGAGAGGATTGCCATGGGTTAGTTTGCAAATTTAAAAGTGGCTTTCTAAGTATGATTTAACCCTTTCGCTGCTGAGGCGTTTCACGCCTCTGTGCTGAGCTCATTTTTACCGATTTTGCTCATCATGTTTAAACGTGTTTTGAAGGCTTATTTTAGTATATGACCCAGACATATTATATATCGTTCTTTCCGTCAGACTCGGCAGATTCATAATATGTCATTATTCTATGTATACGTCATGTCCTGTCTGTATATTATAACAAAAAATGCAAAAAAATATGATTTTTAAATAATTTACAATGTGTAAAGTGGTTTTTTAACATGTGAGCAATTGCGGTTATATTTTGTATGGGGTGCGCTTGTTAAAAAAATTAGAAATGGGGTCTCGTTACATTTTTTTTTAGGGAAAATTACGCAATTTTAAACAAACGCACCGCATATAAAAATCATTAGTGCAGCATCATTGTTCACATTATAATTGAAATGGGAACAATATTGCTGCATTAACAAACCAAAAAAAAGAAAAAAAAAATATTTATTTTTTTATAATTTTTTTAAAACTATTTTTTTTTTTAAAAACTCTTTTCATAGTCATGTTTGGTATCGTTGGAACGACCATGCTCTGGCCGATCCAACAGTACCAAACTCTAACCGCTAGCTGCCACGGATCGGGAGATAGGGGCTTCCAATGAACCCCCTATCTCCACCATTGGTGGCAGCTAGGGGTTAACTCCAGGACTGGCGTCATCGTGCTATGCACGATGACGCCAGTCCTCAGGGGGAGTTCCCGGAGGCTTGGCCGACATCCAAGATGTCGACCAGCTCCAGGAAAGGAACACGAACCGGCGCTTTTCAGCGCCGATTCGTGATCCGGCTCCCCAGGGGTTAATGACAGCCACCGTTTGGAAGGGCAGACTGTGCCCTTCCAAGCAGTGCCTGTATTAACTCCCTGCTCCCCAGCGATCGGGAGGGAGAGAGGTCCGAAGGACCTCCCCACCCCCTCCCTTTCAGGCGCCTCCTCCGCACATGCGGGGGGGGCGCCTGAATTAGATGTCATTGCGTTGCCGCGATGACATCTAATGTCCCCGCCAGGGTCCCGAGTGCTGGGCTGACATCCAAGATGTCAGCCCGCACCGGGGGGGGGGGGCGCAGCAATCCGCCGGAATCCGGAATCTCATATTCACTGCCTTTACTTTGAGAATTTTATTGCTGTGGATCCTGTGTGCAACCATATTCACTGTCTTTACTATGAGAGTTTTATTGCTGTGGATCCTGTGTATGTCCATACTTACTGCTTTTACCACGAGAGTTATACTGCTGTGGTACTCTGATATGCACATACACACCGCACATTGCTGCGAGTTGACATACAATTTGTGCAATAAATATTTTTGAAACCATTAAAATAAAGTGTGGGTGTTTGTTTTACATTTTAAAGTTGGGGGGTTGCCAAATCTAGGATCCGCCCCGGGTGCCAAATGTTTTAGGTACGCCCCTGGAGAGAAGAGACAGGGAAGGTGGGGTGGTGGCACAGGACTCTAGCTCAAAATAAGAATAAAACACCAGCGGTACAGTTCCTCCATTGTGGTGTGTGCTATAGTTCTGATACGGTTGTAAAATAAATAAAAACAAACTGGTTATGTCTGACATAAGAACCTAGAACTAAATCATACAGAGTAAAGCAGTGGGCGGCATGTCTTCTCCAATTTGCTCGAAGCAGCATCTGAGTGAGAGAATACAGAGAGATAGAAAGAATAGAGTGAGAGAGAATACAGAGATAGAGAGAATACAGAGATAGAAAGAATAGAGAGAGAGAATACAGAGATAGAAAGAATATAGAGAGAATACAGAGATAGAAAGAATAGAGAGAGAGAATACAGAGATAGAAAGAATAGAGAGAGAGAATACAGAGAGATAGAAAGAATAGAGTGAGAGAATACAGAGATAGAAAGAATAGAGAGAGAGAATAAAGAGATAGAAAGTACAGAGATAGAAAGAATAGAGAGAATACAGAGAGATAGAAAGAATACAGAGATAGAAAGAATAGAGAGAGAATACAGAGATAGAGAGAATAGAGAGAGAATACAGAGATAGAAAGAATAGAGAGAATACAGAGATAGAAAGAATAGAGAGAGGGAGAATACAGAGAGATAGAAAGAATAGAGTGAGAGAATACAGAGAGATAGAAAGAATAGAGTGAGAGAATACAGAGATAGAAAGAATAGAGTGAGAGAATACAGAGATAGAAAGAATAGAGTGAGAGAGAATAAAGAGATAGAAAGTACAGAGATAGAAAGAATAGAGAGAGAATACAGAGAGATAGAAAGAATACAGAGATAGAGAGAATAGAGAGAGAATAGAGAGATAGAAAGAATAGAGTGAGAGAATAGAGAGATAGAAAGAATAGAGTGAGAGAATACAGAGAGATAGAAAGAATAGAGTGAGAGAGAATACAGAGATAGAAAGAATAGAGAGAGAGAATACAGAGATAGAAAGAATAGAGAGAGAGAATACAGAGATAGAAAGAATAGAGAGAGAGAATACAGAGATAGAAAGAATAGAGAGAGAATACAGAGAGATAGAAAGAATAGTGTGAGAGAGAATACAGAGATAGAAAGAATAGAGAGAGAGAATACAGAGAGATAGAAAGAATAGAGTGAGAGAATAGAGATAGAAAGAATAGAGTGAGAGAATACAGAGATAGAAAGAATAGAGTGAGAGAATAAAGAGATAGAAAGTACAGAGATAGAAAGAATAGAGAGAGAGAATACAGAGATAGAAAGAATAGAGAGAGAATACAGAGATAGAAAGAATAGAGATAGAGAATACAGAGATAGAAAGTACAGAGATAGAAAGAATAGAGAGAGAATACAGAGAGATAGAAAGAATAGAGAGAGAATACAGAGATAGAGAGAATAGAGAGAGAATACAGAGATAGAAAGAATAGAGAGAGAATACAGAGATAGAAAGAATAGAGATAGAGAATACTGAGATAGAAAGTACAGAGATAGAAAGAATAGAGAGAGAATACAGAGAGATAGAAAGAATAGAGAGAGAATACAGAGATAGAGAGAATAGAGAGAGAATACAGAGATAGAGAGAATAGAGAGAGAATACAGAGATAGAAAGAATAGAGAGAGAATACAGAGATAGAAAGAATAGAGAGAGGGAGAATACAGAGAGATAGAAAGAATAGAGTGAGAGAATACAGAGAGATAGAAAGAATAGAGTGAGAGAATACAGAGATAGAAAGAATAGAGTGAGAGAGAATAAAGAGATAGAAAGTACAGAGATAGAAAGAATAGAGAGAGAGAATACAGAGAGATAGAAAGAATACAGAGATAGAGAGAATAGAGAGAGAATACAGAGATAGAAAGAATAGAGTGAGAGAATAGAGAGATAGAAAGAATAGAGTGAGAGAATACAGAGAGATAGAAAGAATAGAGTGAGAGAATACAGAGAGATAGAAAGAATAGAGTGAGAGAGAATACAGAGATAGAAAGAATAGAGAGAGAGAATACAGAGATAGAAAGAAGAGAGAGAGAATACAGAGATAGAAAGAATAGAGAGAGAGAATACAGAGATAGAAAGAATAGAGAGAATACAGAGATAGAAAGAATAGAGAGAGAGAATACAGAGAGATAGAAAGAATAGAGTGAGAGAGAATACAGAGAGATAGAAAGAATAGAGTGAGAGAATACAGATAGAAAGAATAGAGTGAGAGAGAATACAGAGATAGAAAGAATAGAGAGAGAGAATACAGAGATAGAAAGAATAGAGAGAGAGAATACAGAGATAGAAAGAATAGAGAGAGAGAATACAGAGATAGAAAGAATAGAGAGAGAATACAGAGATAGAAAGAATAGAGAGAGAGAATACAGAGAGATAGAAAGAATACAGAGATAGAGAGAATAGAGAGAGAATACAGAGATAGAAAGAATAGAGTGAGAGAATAAAGAGATAGAAAGTACAGAGATAGAAAGAATAGAGAGAGAGAATACAGAGAGATAGAAAGAATACAGAGATAGAGAGAATAGAGAGAGAATACAGAGATAGAAAGAATAGAGTGAGAGATAGAGAGATAGAAAGTACAGAGATAGAAAGAATAGAGAGAGAAATACAGAGAGATAGAAAGAATAGAGAGAGAATACAGAGATAGAAAGAATAGAGAGAGGGAGAATACAGAGAGATAGAAAGAATAGAGTGAGAGAATACAGAGAGATAGAAAGAATAGAGTGAGAGAATACAGAGATAGAAAGAATAGAGTGAGAGAATACAGAGATAGAAAGAATAGAGTGAGAGAGAAGAATAAAGAGATAGAAAGTAACAGAGATAGAAAGAATAGAGAGAGAGAATACAGAGATAGAAAGAATACAGAGATAGAGAGAATAGAGAGAGAAATACAGAGATAGAAAGAATAGAGTGAGAGAATAGAGAGATAGAAAGAATAGAGTGAGAGAATACAGAGAGATAGAAAGAATAGAGTGAGAGAGAATACAGAGATAGAAAGAATAGAGAGAGAGAATACAGAGATAGAAAGAATAGAGAGAGAGAATACAGAGATAGAAAGAATAGAGAGAGAGAATACAGAGAGATAGAAAGAATAGAGTGAGAGAGAATACAGAGATAGAAAGAATAGAGAGAGAGAATACAGAGAGATAGAAAGAATAGAGTGAGAGAATAGAGATAGAAAGAATAGAGTGAGAGAATACAGAGATAGAAAGAATAGAGTGAGAGAATAAAGAGATAGAAAGTACAGAGATAGAAAGAAAGAGAGAAGAGAATACAGAGAGATAGAAAGAATACAGAGATAGAGAGAATAGAGAGAGAATACAGAGATAGAAAGAATAGAGAGAGAAATACAGAGATAGAAAGAATAGAGATAGAAAGAATAGAGTGGAGAGAATAGAGAGATAGAAAGAATAGAGTGAGAGAATACAGAGAGATAGAAAGAATAGAGTGAGAGAGAATACAGAGATAGAAAGAATAGAGAGAGAGAATACAGAGATAGAAAGAATAGAAGAGAGAATACAGAGATAGAAAGAATAGAGAGAGAGAATACAGAGATAGAAAGAATAGAGAGAGAATACAGAGATAGAAAGAATAGAGAGAGAGAGAATACAGAGATAGAAAGAATATAGAGAGAATACAGAGATAGAAAGAATAGAGAGAGAGAATACAGAGAGATAGAAAGAATAGAGAGAGAGAATACAGAGAGAATAGAATAAAGAGTGAGAGAATACAGAGATAGAAAGAATAGAGTGAGAGAATACAGAGATAGAAAGAATAGAGAGAGAGAATAGAAAGAGATAGAAAGTACAGAGATAAGAAAGAATAGAGAGAATACAGAGAGAATAGAAAGAATACAGAGATAGAAAGAATAGAGTGAGAGAATAATAGATAGAAAGAATAGAGTGAGAGAATACAGAGAGATAGAAAGAATAGAGTGAGAGAATACAGAGAGATAGAAAGAATAGAGTGAGAGAGAATACAGAGATAGAAAAGAATAGAGAGAGAGAATACAGAGATAGAAAGAAGAGAGAGAGAATACAGAGATAGAAAGAATAGAGAGAGAGAATACAGAGAATAAGAAATAATGAGAGAATACAGAGATAGAAAGAATAGAGAGAGAGAATACAGAGAGATAGAAAGAATAGAGTGAGAGAGAATACAGAGAGATAGAAAGAATAGAGTGAGAGAATACAGAGAAAAGAATAGAGTGAGAGAGAATACAGAGATAGAAAGAATAGAGAGAGAGAATACAGAGATAGAAAGAATAGAGAGAGAGAATACAGAGATAGAAAGAATAGAGTGAGAGAGAATACAGAGATAGAAAGAATAGAGAGAGAGAATAAAGAGATAGAAAGTACAGAGATAGAAGAATAGAGAGAATACAGAGAGATAGAAAGAATACAGAGATAGAAAGAATAGAGTGAGAGAATAGTAGAAAGAATAGAGTGAGAGAGAATACAGAGAGATAGAAAGAATAGAGTGAGAGAATACAGAGAGAGATAGAAAGAATAGAGTGAGAGAGAATACAGAGATAGAAAGAATAGAGAGAGAGAATACAGAGATAGAAAGAAGAGAGAGAGAATACAGAGATAGAAAGAATAGAGTGAGAGAATAGAGAGATAGAAAGAATAGAGTGAGAGAATACAGAGAGATAGAAAGAATAGAGTGAGAGAGAATACAGAGATAGAAAGAATAGAGAGAGAGAATACAGAGATAGAAAGAATAGAGAGAGAGAATACAGAGATAGAAAGAATAGAGAGAGAGAATACAGAGATAGAAAGAATAGAGAGAGAGAATACAGAGAGATAGAAAGAATAGTGTGAGAGAGAATACAGAGATAGAAAGAATAGAGAGAGAGAATACAGAGAGATAGAAAGAATAGAGTGAGAGAATAGAGATAGAAATAATAGAGTGAGAGAATACAGAGATAGAAAGAATAGAGTGAGAGAATAAAGAGATAGAAAGTACAGAGATAGAAAGAATAGAGAGAGAGAATACAGAGAGATAGAAAGAATACAGAGATAGAGAGAATAGAGAGAGAATACAGAGATAGAAAGAATAGAGAGAGAATACAGAGATAGAAAGAATAGAGATAGAAAGAATAGAGTGAGAGAATAGAGAGATAGAAAGAATAGAGTGAGAGAATACAGAGAGATAGAAAGAATAGAGTGAGAGAGAATACAGAGATAGAAAGAATAGAGAGAGAGAATACAGAGATAGAAAGAATAGAGAGAGAGAATACAGAGATAGAAAGAATAGAGAGAGAGAATACAGAGATAGAAAGAATAGAGAGAGAATACAGAGATAGAAAGAATAGAGAGAGAGAATACAGAGATAGAAAGAATATAGAGAGAATACAGAGATAGAAAGAATAGAGAGAGAGAATACAGAGATAGAAAGAATAGAGAGAGAGAATACAGAGAGATAGAAAGAATAGAGTGAGAGAATACAGAAATAGAAAGAATAGAGTGAGAGAATACAGAGATAGAAAGAATAGAGAGAGAGAATAAAGAGATAGAAAGTACAGAGATAGAAAGAATAGAGAGAATACAGAGAGATAGAAAGAATACAGAGATAGAAAGAATAGAGTGAGAGAATAGATAGAAAGAATAGAGTGAGAGAATACAGAGAGATAGAAAGAATAGAGTGAGAGAATACAGAGAGATAGAAAGAATAGAGTGAGAGAGAATACAGAGATAGAAAGAATAGAGAGAGAGAATACAGAGATAGAAAGAAGAGAGAGAGAATACAGAGATAGAAAGAATAGAGAGAATACAGAGATAGAAAGAATAGAGAGAGAGAATACAGAGAGATAGAAAGAATAGAGTGAGAGAGAATACAGAGAGATAGAAAGAATAGAGTGAGAGAATACAGATAGAAAGAATAGAGTGAGAGAGAATACAGAGATAGAAAGAATAGAGAGAGAGAATACAGAGATAGAAAGAATAGAGAGAGAGAATACAGAGATAGAAAGAATAGAGTGAGAGAGAATACAGAGATAGAAAGAATAGAGAGAGAGAATAAAGAGATAGAAAGTACAGAGATAGAAAGAATAGAGAGAATACAGAGAGATAGAAAGAATACAGAGATAGAAAGAATAGAGTGAGAGAATAGATAGAAAGAATAGAGTGAAAGAATACAGAGAGATAGAAAGAATAGAGTGAGAGAATACAGAGAGATAGAAAGAATAGAGTGAGAGAGAATACAGAGATAGAAAGAATAGAGAGAGAGAATACAGAGATAGAAAGAAGAGAGAGAGAATACAGAGATAGAAAGAATAGAGAGAGAGAATACAGAGATAGAAAGAATAGAGAGAATACAGAGATAGAAAGAATAGAGAGAGAGAATACAGAGAGATAGAAAGAATAGAGTGAGAGAGAATACAGAGAGATAGAAAGAATAGAGTGAGAGAATACAGATAGAAAGAATAGAGTGAGAGAGAATACAGAGATAGAAAGAATAGAGAGAGAGAATACAGAGATAGAAAGAATAGAGAGAGAGAATACAGAGATAGAAAGAATAGAGAGAGAGAGAATACAGAGAGATAGAAAGAATAGAGTGAGAGAGAATAGAGAGAGATAGAAAGAATAGAGTGAGAGAGAATACAGAGATAGAAAGAATAGAGTGAGAGAGAATACAGAGAGATAGAAAGAATAGAGTGAGAGAATACAGAGATAGAAAGAATACAATCTCTGTATTCTCTCTCTCTCTCTGTTTACACTCTTTCCCCCTGCTGCCAGTGATCTGAGGGTCTGAGCTGTTGGTGCTGGGGAGCAGCCAGAATGCCACTGCCTGGTGCATCTGAGCTCCCTGGAGCAGCCAGGGTTAACTATTTTACTGGCAGTGGCATAATTAAAAAACAAATAGGTGCATCATACCCTCAGTGACACAGGGCATCATTCACCTGCCGACCCTGTGAAGTAGATCCTGCTGCTTCCTGCCCCACTGCATTACTATCTCCTCGCTGTAGTATTTTCCCCCAGTAACGGATGAGCATACAGGAAGATGGGAAATAGCAAGCATTTCAGGAAGTACCCGTGGGCCACTACTGCCTGTCACTGGGGATTCAAAAGACCCTAAGAGTTCTCCCCATAGCAGCTGCCAAGCTTGCCCCTGCATCTCACTGGGGATTTCAAAAGACACACAAGCACAAGCAGGGGTGTGTCTGCTGCTGCTCCAGCAGCGTTATGGAGTCCTTCAGAGCAGAGGATATGGATGAACGCTGGAGCTGCAAGTTCGGCCGGCGGCATTCACGGCAAAAACAAAAAACTGTCTGATTAGGGTGTGCCCAGGCACACCCGGCACACCCCGTGTGCACGCCTATGATGTGGACATAACCCTTGATCGGCTTATTGGGTGTGGTCCAAGAATAAGCAGACAACAGCAAAGACTGCAGTTGAGGCCTTGGGGGGGCAGGGCAGATATTACAGCTACTAGTCATGGATTGATACACTCAGTATCTGAGAGAAGGTCAAATTGCAATTTCCATTGCACTCACATAGCAATGATATTGAAGGAACAACAATGCAATAGCCTGTCAGATCTGTCGCAGTGAGAGGCTGTAGGCCTTGCAAACACACCGACAGATTCCAGATTCTTCTATCTAGGTCACTGCTGTCAAGTTCATGGCTCCCCATATGTTGATCCCTACAATTCCCAGAATTCCTTCAATGCAATAGACGGCAAGGAAATCATGGGAGCTGTAGTTCAGAATATCTGTGGGGCTGGAGTTTGACAGCTCTGATCTAGGTATTGATCTATCCCTTGATCTAGGTACACCAGAATTCCTTATGAAAGGAAGAAGATTCATTATTATCTTTTATTATTATTATTATCATCATCAAGGACAGGTTTCTTTTTTTGGGGGAATAGAATGAAGACCTCTATAAAATACCTATGCTATCAGTCTTTATTCCCTGCTGTTTTCTCCTTGGAGACTGGTGCACTGGAGAATGTTTTGGCAGACGCAGCATCGTTATTCTTCTTCAGCAACTAGCGGGTTCCTGTTTCCTGACCCTGGATGGCCGCTGTACAAAGCAACAATACACAGCATGCAAGTCATGTACTTTATGGACAGTCCAAGTTTCAGTTAGCATTGTGCTTGCAGGTCTCAGAATTACAGGTAAGGCTAGGGTCAGACGAAAGCACTTTTAACGTGCGTTTAGACGCACGAAATCACGGCCGTGCTAGCAGCAAATGGCGTCCAATGCCGGGGAACACACGAAGTACGGCCGCACGAACGTTCGTCCGTGCAACGCAAGTGGCAAACGAACGCATTTTTTCTACAACGTCAAACCTCTAGTACGGACGTACAGAGTGCGCTGCGTCGGCTAGAGGCGTGTGTGCGTGATTGGGAGACGTCAGACGCTGCTAATGTCCGGCCAACATAACGTCCAGACACAAAAAGGGTTTTATTGATGATCCGTACAAATCACGGACGGAAAATGCGCATCGTATGACCGCTATCGCGTACTCCGTGAAAAAATGCATCCATTCGTTCGAACGCACTTTTTCACAGACAACGCGAAAATGCGTTCGTCTGACCCTAGCCTAAGCGGTGTAGGGAATGAAATCACTCAGAGGTGGACTGGATTACGGTGAGGAATCCTTCAGAATTAACTTTTTCAGAGAAAATACAAGTCTTTCGCTGGTTTTCATTAAAAGGTTCCCGTGTGTAGATTTTCTCTGTGGGTGTAATGAAGCTGCCAAAGTTGCAAACCTGGTGAGCACCGATTCTAACCGCCACATAGAAGAATCAAAAACCCAGTGCTGCGGGTCAAGCGCCCCTCTGGGATGCTGCAGGGCTCTGTGTCTGGGCTAGAGCTGGTCCACTGCCCCCTCCCAGCTCTGGCAGAGGCAGGAATGCAGCGAGCAGCCCCCTCCATGCTATCTCTCCCCCCACCCGGAGCAGCCGACCCCTCCTCATTTCCCAAGGTATGTGAGCGGTTTATTCCCTGCTGAGAGGCAAGGAGGGATTTTTATTTTTCTTCCTTACATCCACAGAGCGGAGTGATGGGAAACGGGAGCGAAGATGGCTGATGTAGGGTGATTGAATGGCTTGAGGTCTCCCCCTCCCTCCCTCAGCCTCCGGACTGTTTTTTTAAGTTTTCGCGCAAGTCAAAGTCAATCTACGCATATATGCTTCAGCAATAATAAAAACACGCACAACGTCTCAATTACTTTGTTTGGGTATGCGTAGAATGTGTAACTATGCGTTGCTGCGTTATTTTGGCTGGTGTACTTGTGCTCAGCCAGGACGTTCAGATTTGCCGTTACCACCAGGTTTTCAAAGACGTTAAAATTATGCTGTGTGTTAAATTTTGCGCAAAGATTGTAATACCATCCACGTACAGCGCACAAACGCATTTGCGCTCACAATGTTAAGTATAGGACAAGCACAGTTCATCCCGCTCGCGCAGGTCCATCCATGTTAAACATTAACACGCATCGTTTGCGCGAAAGTTGTAATACGACGTTCAGCGCAAAGGGTTTTGCCCCTCGCGCAATGAATGTAATAGGGGCCTTAGCCTATGGAGGTTTTAAGTTAACAACAGCTCTTGTTAAGTTAGCACCAATATTGTAATACTGCCCTATAATGGCTCTGGGAAGTTTACAACAGCTCTGGTTAAGTTAGCACCAACTATGTAATATGGCTCACAGCCTATGGAGGTTTTGGGCCAAATTACATACTTGGTGCTAACTTAACCAGTGCTGTTGTAAACTTCCCAGAGCCATTATAGCCTATGCAGGTTTTGGGCCCTATTACATTCTTCGCGCATCGTGTTTTGCGTGCGCAAATGCGCATTTGCGCAAGGGGCAAAACCCTTTGCGCTGAACGTCGTATTACAACGTTCGCGTTAACGTTTAACGCGAGTGACCCTGCGTGAACGAAATTTCATGCACGCATCCCATACTTAACATTGTGAGCGCAAATGCGTATGTGCGCTGGTATGCGGATGGTATTACAATCTTCGCGCAACCTTTTACGAACAACGTTTGCGTGCATTTTTTTAATGTCTTTGAAAAGCTGGTGGTAACTGCAAATTTGATAGTTCAGGCCGAAACTAAATACACCAGCACGAAAAAAAAAAATACAGCATAATACAGTTACACATTCTACACATACCCAAACAATAAAATTTATCAGTTTTCCTTTTTTTTTGCTGCAGCATATATACACAGATTGACTTTGACACATTTTTATAGCTGAAATTATTAGAAAGTGGTGTTTTTTTGTAAGAATAATATAGATATAGAAAAAATTGATCCAATTTTGCTTAAATTTTAAAATAAGGTCCTTTTTAAATGTTGAAAATGTAAAATAAAATGTTAGGAGTGGCCAGTGGGACTCTGAATTATGATTATTATTCATGCAGGAAGGTGACCCTGATGAAGGTGTATTTCACAGATAAATTCAGGGTCACACTCCTATGCACCCCAATATACGCTTTCATTATACGAATTGCCTATCTTCAAGACCCTTACAATTTTTTACTTTGACACTGATTTGGGAATTTTCCCACTGTACATTTGTACCCACTACTGGTTCCTATTGTCTTTATTTGCTGAATCAAATTTACAAAAAATCACATTGCGGGCACAGATTTGGCGCGCAAACTTACTTTGCGCGCATTTTTTCATGTCGGTTTTACGAACGTTATTTTTTGACTGCTGAAAAAATTCGTTCGGATCGTAATACTACGTAAATTTTCACGCAATAACGTTTTTTCGTGCACAAAAAATTGCGCTGCGCGAGCGCAATTGCGCAAACATTGTAATAGAGTCCTTTAAGTTTACAACTGCTCTGGTTAAGTTAGTACCAACATTGTAATATGGCCCATTATATACTGTGGGCCAAATTACATACTTGGTGTAAACTTCCCAGAGCCATTATAGCCTATGGAGGTTTTGGGCTCTATTACATTATCTGCGCAATTGCGCTCGCGAAAATAAACATGATTGCGTGAAAAGATACGTGCTATTACGATCCGAGTGCATTTTTTCATCCTTCAAGATTTTTCGTGCGCAAATCCGACGCGCAAATTCGTGCACGCATTAACGTTGCACGGAGAAATCGGTGGGCAGACTGTTTTCTTATCTATACTATAAAAGAGTAAGGCTTGGCGTGTCCGTCGCCAAGCCTTACTCTGCGCATGCGCGCGCAACCAGCGGCA
Source organism: Leptobrachium leishanense (assembly GCA_009667805.1). Taxonomy (NCBI): domain Eukaryota; kingdom Metazoa; phylum Chordata; class Amphibia; order Anura; family Megophryidae; genus Leptobrachium; species Leptobrachium leishanense. The sequence goes on from RXON01005099.1 coordinate 264,490, forward strand.
GTTGGTTGCGCGCGCATGCAACCGCCGCGGCACGAGCCGGCTGCCGGCTCGCCGCGGCGGTTACAAGATGCACACAGCAGCCGGGTAGAGGCTGCGCTCGCAGCCTCTACCCGGCTGCCGCGCGCATCCAACCCCGAGCGGCGAAGGTCCCTCCGCCGCTCGGGGCTTGGATGCGCGCGGCAGCCGGGTAGAGGCTGCGCTCGCAGCCTCTACCCGGCTGCCGAGCGCATCCGAGCGGCGCGGGGAAGTGAAAGTTTCCCCACTTCCGCTCTTTGAAGGACCCAAGCCCCGGTCACGTGACCGCGGCTTGGGTCCTTCAAAGACCGGAAGTGGGGACACTTTCACTTCCCCGGCGCCGCTCGGAAAGGTAAGTATGGCGCCGAGCTCATGGGGCGGCTGTCCGAATGCCGATAGAGCATTCGAACAGCCGCCCCATGTCTGGTCTGGGGTCTGAGCTGGGGCATATCCATGAGCGCTGGGGGGCCAATATCCATGAGCTGGGGGGCAATATCCATGAGAGCTTGGGGGGGCAATATCCATGAGCTGGGGGGCAATATCCATGAGAGCTTGGGGGGCAATATCCATGAGCTGGGGGGCAATATCCATGAGAGCTTGGGGGGCAATATCCATGAGCTGGGGGCAATATCCATGAGAGCTTGGGGGGGCAATATCCATGATAGCTTGGGGGGGCAATATCCATGATAGCTTGGGGGGGCAATATCCATGAGTGCTGGGGCAATATCCAGGAGCTGGGGGCAATATCCATGAGCTGGGGGGCAATATCCATGAGCTGGGGGCAATATCCATGAGCTGGGGGGCAATATCCACGAGCTGGGGGCAGTATCCACGAGCTGGGGGGCAGTATCCACGAGCTGGGGGACAGTATCCACGTGCTGGGGCATATATCCACGTGCTGGGGCATATATCCACGTGCTGGGGCAATATCCACGAGCTGGGGCAGTATCCACGAGCTGGGGCAATATATCCACGAGCTGGGGCAATATCCACGAGCTGGGGCAGTATCCACGTGCTGGGGCATATATCCACGTGCTGGGGCATATATCCACGTGCTGGAGCAGTATCCAGGAGCTGGGGGGGCAATATCCAGGAGCTGGGACAGTATCCACATGCTGGGGCATATATCCACGTGCTGGGGCAGTATCCACGAGCTGGGGCAGTATCCACGAGCTGGGGCAATATCCACGAGCTGGGGCAGTATATCCACGTGCTGGGGCAATATCCACGAGCTGGGGCAGTATCCACGAGCTGGGGCAGTATCCACGAGCTGGGGCAATATATCCATGAGCTGGGGCAATATATCCACGAGCTGGGGCAGTATATCCACGAGCTGGGGCAGTATCCACGAGCTGGGGCAGTATCCACGAGCTGGGGCATATATCCATGAGCTGGGGCAGTATATCCACAATAGACTGCCCTCTGGGCAGGCTTTCCACCTTGTTCTCCTATAAAGATGTTAAAGACCATTCTTTCCATGGCCGCTAGATGGCAGCAGTACAAAGTGTTTTCTTTAAGTGTAACTTCAGTCTGTCTCACGCTTTCTCCCATTTCAGTTCAGACGGAATCGAGCTGTCGACGCAGACTTGACGGATACATTGACAGCCAGCCAGCCAGCCAGCCAGCAGGCAGGCAGATAGATAGATGTTAATCACACATTGGGCTGTGGATTATATGATGAGCCTGTAATAATTCCTCTCATTGATAGCCAGCTATCTGTATGTGTTTTACACACAGATCATGGATAGGGGGTAGGAAGCATTTCATTTGTAGAAATGCCCCTTTAATCATTGAGCCAATGTGAGCCCCTTGCCAGTCAGAGAGTGTTATCAGATCCCAGCCTGGCACAGTCCCCTGCTGAGTGATGTTTTTCTAGAAGCAGCTGTGAGTGTTAAATTCATGATGTGTATCTGAAGACCAGCTCATCCTGTCAGTCAGTTTATCCAATCTTCACAACTAGCTTTTGCATTTAACATAAAACGTCATGTATGGCAGAATATGTGTGAATTATGTCATGATCGACACAGAGGCTGTGCTCAGAAGGTACATAAAGTTAAATTATGTCTATAGAGCTACAAATGAAACCTTTTCAACATATCTATTTCTCTCTCTATTCATTCCGCAGAAACATTTTATTTAATAAAGTGTTTATTTTAATAATATGTTTCCTGCCCCCCTCCCCTCTCCTGCTGCATCTCCACTGCACAGAAGTAAAGGGATTAAACGGGGTGTTATTACCGTCATCCTCTCCATATCCCCAGCAGTGATGGCCAGTCATGGTCCCCAGAGGCAGCCTGCCCTCAGAATGAGTGAGTGTGCACAATACACAGGGTGAGTGAGTGAGGGCTGCTGAGCACAAGCTGCCTTTATAGCAGTGCAGTAGGGATGAGCTGTTCGGTTCGGAGTTCGGACCGAACTTAGCCTGTTCGTTTTGCTCGCGAACTCCGATCATTTCCGGGTGTTCGGAGCAAGTTCGACCACAATGGCCCACAATGCACTTTCCCACTGGCCTGAAGCTCGTAATTGGCTACAGTCTTGCACCTGACCACAGGTCTGGTGCAAGACAGGTTCAACAGTATGCCAATCACGGCTCAGAGTCCTGATTGGGCAAGTTTTGCCCAATCATGGGCTCACAGAGCTAAGTCCCGCAGCACACTATATAAGGGTTCACACAGCGCTTCAGCACGCGTTTGAGAGGAGATTGTTCTTGTGTTAGTGTGGGTTCTCACTGCCAGTCTGCCACCAGCTACTGGGGGGGGGTCTCATTTCTAAAAAATATCTGGGAATTGTTCTAATCTGTGTGTACTCACTGACACCCAGTATTTTGGGGTCACTAATTTCTACAAAACATTTGTGAATTGAGGTGATCTGTGTCTTGTCACTGCCAGCAAGTATTTTGGGGGTCACAAATTTCTACAAAACATTTGGGAATTGAGGTGATCTGTGTCTTGTCACTGGCTGCCAGCAAGTATTTTGGGGTCACAAATTTCTACAAAACATTTGGGAATTGAGGTGAACTGTGTCTTGTCACACAGCCAGTGCCACGCAGTATTTTGTGGGTCACAAATTTCTACAAAACATTTGGGAATTGAGGTGATCTGTGTCTTGTCACACAGCCAGTACCACGCAGTATTTTGGGGGTCACTAATTTCTACAAAATATTTGGGAATTGTTATAATCCGTGTGTTCTCACTGGCTGCCATCCATCAGGGGGTCTCACTGATTTATAGGAGGTTTCTGAGACTTGTAATCTGTGGCTTTTCACTGCCACCCATCAAGGGGTCACACTGATTTATAGGAGGGAATTGTAATCTGTGTCTTGTCACTGGCTGCCAGCTATCAGGGTGTCTCACTGAGTTATACCAGAGTTCTGTAAATCTTTATGCCAGAGTTGAATCAGAGTTCTGTATATGTTTAATCTATATATCACTCACCATGTCTGAAAGAACAAAAAGGACAGGCAGACGCTCCCAGACACAGATAAGAGGGCAAGCAGCCCCTGTGTCGGGAGGCTGTGCCTCTGGTCGTGGTGGACGTGGTGCATCCTCTGCAGGGGCACGCTTGTCCTTTCTAACTGGTGCTGGCTGTCTTAAGCAGCAGCAACATACAGAGGATTTGGTGAATTGGCTAACCAGGCCATCCTCATCCTCCGAGTCCGCTGCCATGTCCACAGCTACTCCTGCCGTAGCCTCACTATCACACACGGAGCAGTCAGCTGAATTGTTTGACTACAATGAGAGTGACATGCTGCTTGAGGATACGCAGCAAGTACAGTGCTCTGATTCAATCTCTGAGGTTGTGGAAGGGAGTATAATTAACCTAGAGGAAGGGGGTGCCAGTGATGAGACACAAATAACTGGCACTCATGTTGCCCCAGCAGCTGCAGCATACTGCCAAGTTGGCTCCAGTGACGAGGAGATAGGGGGTGATAATTAGGGATGAGCTGAACACTCCCCGAGTTCGGTTCGAAGCCGAACCCGAACTTTCCAAATGTTCTGGTCCGAACCCGAACTTGGCCCCATACAAGTCAATGGGGCTGAAAATTCGGTTTTTAGAGTGCCCTCCAAGAGGGCATATATGCTAGATATTTGCCATAAAAAGTTTATGGGGGTCTGGGTAGTGCCCTGGGGGACAGGAAACAAGGACAAAAAGTAAAAAAAAAAACGTTTTTAAAGGGACAGTGAGTTTTCCATGAAATAAGGGTTAAAAATAAAAACGAAAAATTTCTTCAAATATCGTGCCTAGGAGGTCCCCATAACCTGCCCGTGAAGTGGCGGATTTCTAGGATGTATAGAAATATGTAAAAACCAAAAAATGACATTTCAAATGACGGTAAATGCTTTTCCTTTAATCTATCCATAAACAACTGCATGGAGCGGCAGTCTGTATGAAAAGAGGAGACATTTTCGGATACGCAGAAAAAGTTTATAGATTTTTTGGCGGTGAAAAGCAGGAGAATGACTGGACAATGGAAAATTCTAGACCAAATAGCCGATTTTGGAAACCGAGAAAAATGGGAGAATTTTTCTGGTTTGGCTATTTTGACCTAGAATTTTCTCTTCAGTCATTCTCCTGAGTTTCATCTTTCTCTGAATAACCCTGTCAGGGTTATTCATAGAGCGGTGTAGAGCATGAGAATGACTGGAGAATGGAAAATTCTAGGTCAAAATAGCCAAACCAGAAAAATTCTCCCATTTAGGCTAGGGTCAGACTAGCGAATTTTTAACGTGCGTTTAGGCGCACTTAATCACGGCCGCACTAGCAGCAAATGACGGGCAATGACAGCCAATATACGAAGTACGGTCGCACGAAAGTCCGGCTGCGCAACGCAAGTGGAAAATGAACGCATTTTTTTCGAGAACCACTAGTACGGACGTACAGAGTGCGCTGCGTCCACTAGCGGCGTGTGTGCGTGATTTGGAGACGTCAGACCCTGCTCAAGTCCGGCCAACATAACGTCCAGACACCCAAAGTTTCCTGGTTTGGATCCGTAAAAAATCACGCACAGAAATGCGCATCGTATGACCGTTTTCGCGCATTCCGTGAAAAAATAAGGCAATGCGTTTGGACGCACTTTTTGACGGTCGCTGTGAAAAATGCGTTAGTCTGACCCTAGCCTTATCTCACTTTCCAAATCGGCTATTTGGTCCAGATTGTTCTCTTTTCCTGCCATTCTCCTGGTTTTCACCTTTCTCTGAACAACCCTGAGAGAGAGGTGAAAGCCAGGAGAACTGGCAGGAGAAGAGAACAATCTAGACCAAATAGCCAATTTGGAAAGTGAGTTAAATGGGAGAATTTTTCTGGTTTGGCTATTTTGACCTAGAATTTTCACTTCTCCAGTTATTCTCCTGCTTTTCACCGCTCTCTGAATAACCCTGTGAATGTTTAATCCCGAGGTGAAAAATAACATTGCTTAAGGCTGGGGTCAGACGAGCGCAGTTATCATGTCCATATTCGCAGTTATCACGTCCATACACGTCCAGCATTCTGACCAATGGAGCCCCACACACGAAGTACGTCCGCACGGAAGTGCGGATGCATGGCGGACACAGCAAATGGACGCAGGTTAGGCAAGAACGTAATACTGCTAGAACGGACGTGCGGAGTGCGCCACGTCCGCAACGTCCGTGTAGCTTTGTATGTGAGTGATGAAAGGAGGTCAGATGGACTGCATTTATACGTCCAGCATTTTTGACGGACAGAATATTTTTTCATTTTAATTTATTTTCCCTGCTACATCAGTCAAAAAATACGTCAGTGAAAAAAACGGACTGTTTGGCCACTACCTTGTTGTCAGTCAGTAAGTACGTCCATACTGCACGGACGCACAGTCCGTACAAAATGCGCTCATCTGACCCTAGCCTTAGATGTTATTTTGAATTTTTTTCAAACACCAGTTAACCACTTGGCTGCTATGGATGCGCTCAGCGCGTCCAGCCAAGTGGTTCTCCTGTGCTATAGACGCGCTGATTCCGGCGGATTGCTGCGCCCCCCGGTGCGGGCTGACATCTTGGATGTCAGTCCAGCACTCCGGGACCACGGCGGAGCAATTAGATGTCATTGCGGCGGCGCGATGACATCTAATTCAGGTGCCCCCCCCGCATGTGCGGAGGAAGCGCCTGAAAGGGAGGGGGGAGGTCCTCTCTCCCTCCCGATCGCCGGGGGGCAGAGGGTTAATCCAGGCACCGTTTGGAAGGGCACAGCCTGCCCTTTCAAACGGTGGCTGTGATTAACCCCTGGGGAGCCGGATCACGAATCGGCACTGAAAAGCGCCGGATCGTGATCCTCTCCTGGAGCTGGCCGACTTCTTGGATGTCGGCCAAGAATCCAGGAACTCCCCCTGAGGACTGGCGTCATCGTACATAGCACGATGAAGCCAGTCCTGGAGTTAACCCCTGGCTGCCACCAATGGTGGAGTTAGGGGGTTCTCCCGATCCGTGGCAGCTAGGGGTTAATGTTTGATATCGTTGGATCGGCCAGAGCATGGCCTTTCCAAGGATACCAAACATGAGCATGAAAAATGTTTTTTAAAAAAAAGAAATATTTAAAAAAATTTTTTTTTTAAAAAATAAACAAGTTTTTTTTTGTTTTGTTAATGCAGAAATATTGTTCCCATTTCAATTATAATGTGAATAATAATGCTGCACTAACGATTTTTGTATGTGGTGCGTTTGTTAAAAAAAGTGAAATTTTCCCCCAAAAAAAAATGTAACGAGACCCCATTTCTAATTTTTTTAACAAGCGCACCCCATACAAAATATAACCGCAAACGATCGCATGTTAAAATGTGAAAAAAACACTTTACACATAATAAATTATTGAAAATTCAAATTTTATTGCATTTTTGTTATAATATACAGACATGACATAACGTATACATATAATAATGACATATTATGAATCTGCCGAGTCTGCCGGAAAGAACGATATATAATATGTCTGGGTCATATATCAAAATATGGCTACAAAACGCGGTTAATCATGATGAGCGAAAGCGGTAAAAATGACCTCAGCACAGAGGTGTGAAAAGCCTCAGCAGCGAAAGGGTTAAATGCAGCATATTAGGATGTTTTAGGGAAATTAATTCTCAAATCTCAATCAGAAGCAGACACCACCCCACCCTCAGTATGGTGTACAATGTATCAAATTAGTTACCAGACTAAAAACACCTGGTGTTATGCCCGTTTGTGAACAGAGGTCATTTAGAGTTGATAATCTTTCCACGTACACATTAGTTTTTAATTCAATATCTAATAAACCGTTTCTTATAATATTCTGCAGTAAATAGTCTCTTTATTTCTAGATTTTTTTAGTATTTTTTTAAGCATTTTCTATACTTTTCTCAAAATTTCTTTTTTTTTTTTCGAACTCGAACCGAACAGACCCAAAGAGTTCGAAATTCGCGAACTTTCGAACTGCCAAATTTCAGGTCGAACTCCGAACCGTTCGAACCCGAACAACTCATCCCTAGTGATGATGACATTGATGATGAGGTCACTGACTCCACCTGGGTGCCAGATCGAACAGAGGAATCAAGTGAGGAGGAGGCACAGCAAACACAAGGCACAACATCCTCTTTGACCAACCGTAGTACTAGCCAGTCCAAGGCATCAGATGTCAGAGCTGCTCCGGTGCAGAGCGCTGTTGTCTCAAAGCACACATGCAGGAACTCTGCTGTCTGGGAGTTCTTTAAGAAATGTGCAGCAGAGCGCACCGTTGCTATTTGTAATCGATGTCAGATGAGGCTGAACCGTGGGAAAGACACCGGACACTTGGGTACCACATGCTTGAGGAGACATGAACACCTGCCACACATCCCGTTGGCGCAAAACTTTGCGTAGGTCCTCCTCCTCATCATCTGTCTCTACCCCCACTATGTCCTGCCATGTCATTGCCTACAACCTCCACTGACAGGGATGATGCTACAGTAATGGATGTACCAGGTCCTTCCTTACAATGTGACATCCCATCTGCTGAAGATTTACGCAGTCAGATTACGTTGCCGCAGCTGCTGCAGCGTAAGAAAAAATATAGTCCCAACCATCCCCAAGCACAGCGTCTAAATGCCAGCTTAGCAAAATTACTCGCATTGCAGCTGCTGCCTTTCCAGCTGGTGGACTCTGTTCCCTTCCGTGAATTTGCTGAATGTGCTGTACCAAAGTGGCAGGTTCCAAAACGCCATTACTTTTCACGCAAGGCCATTCCAGCACTATACCAGCACGTGGAAGACAATGTTATCCAGTCATTGGGAAAGGCAGTCAGCAGCAAGGTGCATGTGACTTTAGACACGTGGTCCAGCAAGCATGGACAGGGTCGTTACTGTGACGGAATGGGTGTTGTCCGCCTGCGGGTGTGCTCCTATCTGCTCCTCCCACTGCGCTTACCGCCGGCCCGACTACCGAGTGGCACGGCACTCGGCGTCTCTTGCGGCCGGGAGTGACCCCGGGGAAGGGTTGGCGGGCTGTGGAGAGGGACCCCTGCGGGAGATCAGCCCGACCACCGAGTGACCCGGTACTCGGCGTCTCGAGCAGCTGACCTACTGACCTTGGTGGAGATTGGATCGTCTGTGGGGCGGCCGTTCGGATGGGAAACGTTTCGTCCGTTGAGCCGTTCGGATGGGAAACGTTTCGGATTTCCTTCGATCGTGTAGCGCTCGATATACCAAGGCGCGGGAGATGCGCCGCTGCTTCAGATCGGATAGCGGAGTCGAAGCGTGGTCGATCCTTCAGTTGGTCGATGCACGTAAGACGCGCCGCTACTTCGATTCGGAACTCGGGCCCAGGGTAGCGGAGTCGAAGCGTGGTCGATCGTTGGTCGAAGCACGTACGATGCACCTCTGTTCTGATCCGAGATGCAGACACAGGGTAGCCGGATCGTACCTCGGGGTAACGTACCCGGGAGACCGCGCAGGATCTCAGCAGTACGGTCGTCAATAAAGGACACCAGGCGGAGCTGTATGCACTAGTTGAACTAACTTTTACTGGGCCATTCCGTGACACTCCTCCCCCTTCCCAAAGTTCGACGCACCCGGTTTGACCCCAACGGGTCGTACCGGGGAAGTCGGTGCTCCCAGGTCCATAGTCTGTCGGAAGGGGCCGAGCCACCAGGCTTCTCCATTTGGCCTTGCGGCCGTGCCAGGTGGGTTGGGGGTACAAGTCCTTGGGGTTACCCCCTCTGGAATAAAGATCCTGTGGCTGGGGAGGGGTACTGCCTGTACCACCTCCGGGCATATCTCGCACCCGGGAAAACGGGTGCTAAATGCACGCGCCCCGAGTGGCCTGGTCAGCCGTTGGGGAGAACAGTGGCTGCGTGGGGCCTCCGGGCCAAAGGGTTGTGGAGATGGGCAGAGCGGCAGCAGGCTCTTCCCCGCGGCCAGTGCGTCGGCTGGGTGGTTCGAGGCCAAGAAGGGGACCCCAGGTAGGAGAATGGCGCCCGCCATCTCCGGTGGGGTTCGTGGCTGTGGGATAGGTAGCCCGAGGGTATCCCCCTTCTGCTCCCCGGGGCAGATGGTGGAGGATGGGCAGAGGCCAGCGGCCCCCTGCCCTGTTGCCAGCTCTTCTGCTGGTGGGGTGGGTACCGGAACAACATTTGGAGGGTCGGATGGAGTCAACGACTGCGGGCTAAGCAGCTTGAGTAAACCCGACTGCTCCTCAGGGCAGTCGACGGAGAGTGGGCAGAGGCCAGCGGCACTCTGTCCCGTGGCCAGCTCTTCTGCTGGGGAGGTGGGTGCCGGAACAACGTTCAGGGGGTCGGAAGGGGTAAGCGGCTGTGGGGTAAACAACCCCAGGGTATCCCCCTCCTGCTCCTCGAGGCAGCTGGGGAAAGGTGGGCAGAGGCCAGCGGCACTCTGCCCCGTGGCCAGCTCTTCTGCTGGGGAAGTGGGTGCCGGAACAACGTCCAGGGGGTCGGGAGGGGTAAGCAGCTGTGGGGTAATCAGCCCAATAGTATCCCCCTCCTGCTCCTCGAGGCCGCTGGGGAAGGGTGGGCAGAGGCCAGCGGCACTCTGCCCCGTGGCCAGCTCTTCGGCTGGGTGGGGGTCTCCTTGCGGGAGGATGGTTTCTTCCATCCCAGGGGCAATCAATGACTGCGGCCAACCCAGCCCGGGGAAACCATCTGTCTGCTCCTCCTGGCAGACTGTGGGGAGTGGGCAGAGGCCAGCGGCGCTCTGCCCCGTGGCCAGCTCTTCTGCTGGGCCCGCGGACACGGCCACCGTGTCTTCTTGCGGGTTTGAGGGAATAGCTTCTTCTGTTGTGGCCCCAACGGGGACCCATGGGAGCAGCTCGGCCTCCCATACTTCGGGGTCCCTTGGACTGTCGGTTTCTTCAGCCGGACAGTCCCAGGACATGGGACTTAGACCTGACTGCGGAACGCTGTCCAACAATCTCCTGTAGGCCTTCTCGAGCTCCCATTCTCGCTCTACCAGGTACTCCATCTCCTCTAGCACGAAGTCCCGGCTCTCGTACGGGAGTTCCTCTTCCCGCCGCTCCAGGATCTCCTCCAACCGCTCCTCCAACTCTTCTCCAAACCCAGGGTCGTCGACCATCCTTGCGTAGAGCAGCCCTGTGCTGCCGTAGTGGAGACCTGCGGTGGCGGCGCCGTCGGGAGTGCGGGGTATCAGGGGACCTGTTAACCACCGGAACGCGCGGTACGCGGCATCCAGTGCTATCTCTTGCAGCACCAGGCCTTGGAGCTCGGCCTCCCACTCCTCCGGGGGTCGGCCCTTCAGGAATACAGCTCTGGCATTGTACTGCACCTGGTAAATGACAGCGTCAGAAGGAACATCAACCCCATGGTAGTTCCTTTCATGGTACAGCGCCTCGTACCAAAGTTCCTGGCGTATCTCGTCACGCCACTCAGGCCCAGTGGGCTCAACTGCGGACCCGTGGTACCGATCCAGGCCCTCCTGCAGCCTTTTCGGGAATTCCGTCCTCGTGTCGGCAAGGGTGCTGGCACAGGGGCACCACCCCTCGATGGGAAATGTGGCGTCCTCAGATGCAGCTCCAGGCGGGCTGTAAGTCTCCATCCAAGGGTCGCTGGGATGTGCGGTTTCCCCAATACAGACTCCAGACGAGCTGTAAGTCCCGAAAGGGGTATCGCTGGGGGGTGTAGATTCCCGGGATGAAGCTCCAGTCAAGCTGTGAACCTCGACCCAGGGTTCTACGGGGTAGGGTGCAGGGGCAGAATGTTCGGTACTTTTTGCACGGAGCGCCGCCATCCGCAGCTCGTGCTGACGGTCCTTCTCCCGCTCCTCATCCTCTTGGCGGTTCATCATTAATTGTCTCACCGTGTCCTCGGAGGGGGTGAGGCCGAATCCCTCGAACATGGACCGAGCTCTCTGTCGGAGGTGCTCGTTAGGGCCCGGAGTCAGGGTTGGGGCGCTTACCAGTTGCTGCTCCATCCTGATAAGCTCCTTCACCAGGGTTTTCTTATTTTTGGTGCCGGGAGTTCCTCCCCGATTCTCCAACATGCCCCGCAGGACGTCCCGTCTGTAGGCACTGTACCCAGCCATGGTGAGGGTCTTCTTGGGGGGTGCAGAGAGCTTATCCCACCGCTGCCAGAGAGTGTGTCGGAATGGGTGTTGTCCGCCTGCGGGTGTGCTCCTATCTGCTCCTCCCACTGCGCTTACCGCCGGCCCGACTACCGAGTGGCGCTGCACTCGGCGTCTCGTGCGGCCTGGAGTGACCCCGGGGAAGGGTTTGCGGGCTGTGTAGAGGGACCCCTGCGGGAGATCAGCCCGACCATCGAGTGACCCGGCACTCGGCGTCTCGAGCAGCTGACCTACTGACCTTGGTGGAGATTGGATCGTCTGTGGAGCGGCCGTTCGGATGGGAAACGTTTTGTCCGTTGAGCCGTTCGGATGGGAAACGTTTCGGATTTCCTTCGATCATGTAGCGCTCGATATACCAAGGCGCGGGAGACGCGCCGCTGCTTCGGATCGGATAGCGGAGTCGAAGCGTGGTCGATCCTTCGGTTGGTCGATGCACGTAAGACGCGCCGCTACTTCGATTCGGAACTCGGGCCCAGGGTAGCGGAGTCGAAGCGTGGTCGATCGTTGGTCGAAGCACGTACGATGCACCTCTGTTCTGATCCGAGATGCAGACACAGGGTAGCCGGATCGTACCTCGGGGTAACGTACCCGGGAGACCGCGCAGGATCTCAGCAGTACGGTCGTCAATAAAGGACACCAGGCGGAGCTGTATGCACTAGTTGAACTAACTTTTACTGGTAAATCACATATATTTATACTTGAAAACGAGAGAAATCTCAATGTATCCTTCCTGGTAAAATCCTTTATAAATAAATAAATAAATAATTTATAAACATTCGTACAGAGTGAAACAATGGGAATCCCTGCCCGCCCACATGAGTCTCATTGGCCTTTGCTGGAAAAAGGTACCTGGGTCCCGATTCGTATTGGCTGTTCCAAATCGGGGTGGTGCCAATTCGTAACCGGAAGGTTCGAATCGGCCATTTTTCGATTCGACCGGATGGTCCGAATCGGCCATTTTACGATCCGATCAATTCGACCAGATCCACGAGGCACTGGAAAATGGCGGCGAGCAAAGCATACAATGGGGGTTTTAACATACGTTTCACAGTACACATACGGGGACACTTTTATTACATCACACAATAACCACATCTAATAAAATAAGCAAGGGGGATTCTGCTGGTGCAACGGCACCTAGGAGTCTATAGTGACCCAAATGTCACAAAGGACTGTCCCTGGCTGAGGGTCCTGGGCCATTCCGTGACAGTTACATTTCCTTCACGGCACACTGGGTAACTCTGATTGCAGCTGGGAGGGATCCAAGACGGGGCTCTGTGCTGGAGCTTGTTCATCCACCACGCCTGCAGAAAGCTGCTTGTATGAGGTCTGTCTGCTCCACCACCACCACCTCTTCCTCCTCCTTCTCTGTCTCTGGCAAAGTGGCAGTTAAACCGACGCCTGACAGGGTCTACGCAATGGCTCAAGCAAAAAGTAGCCATACTGTGCTTGAGCTGGTTTGTTTAGGGGACAGGAGCCACACCGGGCCAGAAATTCTGTTAGCTCTGCAGGGCCAGGTGCAGAGATGGTTAACACCACGCCAGCTTCAGCTGGGAATGATCGTCTGTGATAATGGCAGCAACCTTCTCTCCGCCCTACGCAAGGGTAAATTGACACATGTACCATGCCTAGCACTCGTCCTAAATCTAGTACCTAACTTCCTAACCAAGTACCCAGGGCTGCCAGAGCTTCTCAGCCAGGCCAGAAAAGTCTGCAGCCACTTCAGACGGTCATTCCCAGCAAGCGTTCGCCTGGCAGAAATTCAAAGAGAATTCCACCTTCCCACAAACCGTCTGATCTGTGACATGCCCACCAGGTGGAACTCGACATTAGCAATGCTGCAGCGTCTGCACAAGCAGCAGAGGGCCATCAATGAGTACCTGTGTGAGTATGGCACAAGGACAGGTTCAGGTCAACTTGGTTCCCCCCCCGCAGTGGCTGATGATCAAGGATGCAGGCACTGTACTGTCACCATTTGAGGAGGCAACGAGGATGGTGAGCAGAGACAGTGCATGCATCAGTGACACAATTCCTTTAGTGTTCCTGCTGGAGCACACTCTGCAGGGAATTATAGATGTGGCTCTAGAGGCAGAGCAGCGGGAGGAAGAGGAGGCCTTCCCTAGCTCTCAAGGCCCCAGTCTTTCCACAGACAGCATTCCAGTGGGTCCTACTCAGATCAGACAGGAGGAGGAGGAATATTTAAGTAGTGGGGGCATTGAAGGTGGGGATTCCTCAAGGGAGGGTTTCGTGTGCCCAGAAACACAAGGGCTAGTGCGTGGCTGGGAGGAGGAAGTGCACTATGGGGTCATCCTCATTGACCAGGAAGACTCGGAAGCTAATGCCACCTCCAACCTACGCCGCATGGGCTCCCTTATAATGCAAAGCCTGCTAAAGGACCCCAGGATTTGTGCTATCAAGGAGAGGGATCATTACTGGTTGGCAACCCTTCTTGATCCACGATACAAGGGTAAAGTTGCAGAGCTCATCCTGCCCGCACAGAGGGAGCACAGGTTGAAAAAACATGAGGACGCTCTAAAGCGACACTTGTGTAACACCTTTCCAGGCACTGGTAGGTTACCAAGTGATGACACACATGCTTCTGAGGCTGCGGATGATCAGAGGAATAGTGGTGAAGGCCAGGGTCGCTTGACTGATGCATTTTTAATTTTTTTTAGTCCATGACGCCCAGGGACGTCAAATGTAGGCACCCATTGCCAGCGCCTTAACCATATGGTGCAGGACTACCTAGGGACAAGGGAAGACCTGGATACCTTTCCAGCAGATGATCCACTGGCTTACTGGGTGTCGAGATTGGATCACTGGCCAGAATTTAGCCAATATGCTTTGCAGCTACTAGGTTGCCCTTCATCCAGCGTCCTATCTGAAAGGACGTTCAGTGCCGTTGGAGGTTTTGTCACAGACAAAAGAGTGCGTCTGTCCACCGACTCTGTAGACCGGCTGACATTTATAAAAATGAATCAGTCCTGGATCAGCAGTTATCAATACCCTGATGCTGACATAACGGAATAGATCGGGGATGTCTTCTGCATTCACAAAACCTCCAGCACTGAACTCTTCCATAATACCACAAAAGGGTTACGGTGTGAAGGCACTTGCTGCCATGAAAGGCGCAATATTTGACTGCACTGACTCCTGTGTCAGATTTATATCATTTTAAGTCTTTTGAACCGCAGGGTCCAACCCTGCACTCTTCCATAATACCACAAAAGGGCTACGGTGGATCAGCAGTTATCAATCCCCTGATGCTGACATAACAGAATAGATCGGGGATGTCTTCTGCATTCACAAAACCTCCAGCACTGAACTCTTCCACAATACCACAAAAGGGTTACGGTGTGAAGGCACTTGCTGCCATGAAAGGCGCAATATTTGGCTGCACTGACGCCTGTGCCAGATTTATATCATTTTAATTTTTTGAACCGCAGGGTCCAACCCTGCACTCTTCCACAATACCACAGAGGGGTTACTGTATGAATGCACTTGCTGGCCTGGCACCAAAAGCACAATATCTGGATGCACTGACGCCTTTACCAGATTCATATCTTTTTAATATAGGACCACATGGTCCACCCCTGCATTCTTCCACAATACCACAGAGGGGTTACTGTATGATAGTACTTGCTGGCCTGGCAGTCTGGCACCAAAAGCACAATATCTGGGGGCACTGACTCCTTTACCAGATTCATATCTTTTTAATATAGGACCACATGGTCCACCCCTGCATTCTTCCACAATACTACAGAGGGGATACTGTATGATAGTACTTGCAGGCCTGGCACCAAAAGCACAATATTTGGGTGCACTGCCACTGACGCCTGTATCAGATTCATATCCTCAGAGGGGTTACGGTGTGACGGCACTGTTGCCGACGCTAAAGGCCCAATTTTAAAGCACCTATTGTTACTTTCATCCAAAGCCTGCATAAGTTTCACAATAATTTAGCCAAAAAATCACTAAACTTTTTCTGCGTGTCTGAAAATGTCTCCTCTTTTCATAGAGACTGCCGCCCCAAGCAATTGTTTATGGATAGATTAAAGGAAAAGCATTTACCGTCTTTTGAAACTTAATTTTTTTGTTTTTAAGTGTTTCTATACATCCTAGAAATCCGCCACTTCATGGGCAGGTTATGGGGACCTCCTAGGCACGATATTTGAAGGAATTTTTCGTTTTTATTTTTAACCCTTATTTCATGGAAAACTCACTGTCCCTCTAAAAAAGTTTTTTTTTAAAACTTTTTGTCCTTGTTTCCTGTCCCCCAGGGCACTACCCGGACCCCCATACACATTTTATGGCAAATATCTAGCATATATGCCCTCTTGGAGGGCACTATAAAAATCGAACGTTCGGGTCCTATTGACTTACATTGAGTTTGGATTGTGTTCGAGTTCTAAAAACCGAATTTTTTAAAAACTCTAAAAACCGAATTTTCAGCCCCATTGACTTGTATTGAGTTCGAGTTCGGATTCGAACAATTGGAAAGTTCGGGTTCGAATATGAACCGAACTCGGGCGTGTTCGGCTCATCCCTACAGTGCAGTACTGCACAGCACCTGCTCAGCCTCTTAAAGGAACAGTCTGAGAGGTGGAAGGGAGAACACAGCTGATCCACAGAGGAGAGGGAAAGGTGGGGCAGGCTCTGCCCACACATCACTGGTTGGCTTTAATACAGGACACCAGATTATGTGAGCACCTCTTCCTACTGGTTCCTATTGGTTATGGGAAGTGGGACCTTTCAGAGAACCTCAGATAAATGTATCAGCATGAAAGAAATTTCTTTACTAAATCCTAAAGGCACCATGTAGATGTAGGGCCCTATTGGTTATATTATACTGAAGATAATCTGCGCAATTGAGCGCTGTTTTTCTTTTCCCCTTCACCTCCAAATTTGTGCATATATGCTGCTGCAGCAATAATAAAAACACGCACAACGTCTCAATTACATTGTTTCGGTATGAGTAGAATGTGTAACTTTGCATTGCTGCGTTTTTTTGTTTTGGGCTGGTGTATTTGTACTCAGCAAGGACGTTCAGATTTGCTATTAACACCAGCAGGGTAATTCGAAGAGATCCGAATTGCTTGAGAAAGGTAACCGAACGCTGAAAATCAGCGTTAGGTTACCTTTCTTGGCCATTCGGCTATCCAGAGAGCAGGCAATTCGCCAAATCCTGGCGAATTGCCTGAACATACGGTGCCTGTTCGGTGCCTGTTCGAGGGCAGTGAAAACCCCATGAAAAAGCACTGCTTCGGCTATTCAGAGAACACAAACCAGCAGTGAAAGGTTCCCGAAAAGTCCTGCCATTCGGTGGTTTAATTCGGCAAGTTTATTCATGAGAATCCCATAGGCTTCAATGTTAAAAATATTCCTGTTTTAATTCAATATCTAATAAACCGTTCATTATAAAATTCTGCAGTAAAGAGTCTATTTATAGATTTTTTTAGGATATTTTAAGCATTTTTCTGGATTTTTTTTTTTTTAAGTTGACTTATTTTTTCTGTAACAGCCCTCTTTATTATCATTCCCTGGATCTCATATGTAAATTTCAGACATTTTCGCTCAGTAGTTTCTTTGCAAACAGCGTTTCACTTTTCAATCATTCATGCAAACTGTTTTTCTAATTTAGTCACTACCTTCGTCTGCGGTGTCGGCTTTTTCCGGAGGCTGCGCTGTGTGTGATCGGCTCCTGCTCCGTGTTTTTTCCGTGGTTTTCGGCAGGTTACTCCAGATGTTTTTGAGGGTTCTCGGCGTGCATTCGCCGGGTTTTGCGGTTCGTTTTCGTCAGGTTTGCGGTAGCTTTTCCCTGCAATTCGGGGACCCTGTGGCGTTTGCTGAATACACCGCAAGGTCACCGAAATGGGATCGACAAAAGGAACCGAATTGAAGAGAACGAAAAGTCACCGAACGTGTGGTGACTTTTCGAATCTCTTTGAATTACCCTGCAGGTTTTCAAAGACGTTAAAATTATGCTGTGTGTTAAATTTTGCGCAAATATTGTAATACCATGCACGCACCAGGGCACAAACGCTTTTGCGCTGACAATGTTAAGTATAGGCCACACACAGTTTATCACGCTTGCGCAGCTCCATCCACGTTAAACATTAACGCGCATCGTTTGCGCGAACGTCGTAATACGACGTTCCGCGCAAATTGTTTTGCCCCTCGCAGAAATGCGCATTTGCGCACGCAAAACGCCCTGCGCGAAGAATGTAATAGGGCCCTTTAAGTTTACAACTGCTCTGGTTAAGTTAGCACCAACATTGTAATACTGCCCTATAATGGCTCTGGACTAAAGCTCTGGTTAAGTTAGCACCAAGTATGTAATATGGCCCGGTAATAGGGATGAGCGTTCGGTTCGGATCAGTTCGGAGTTTGATTCGAACATCGTCCGTACGGCTGTTCATCGAACTCCGAACATTTCCGCGTGTTCGCCGCATGTTCGCCCACAATGGACCAAAATGCACTTTGGCTACAGCCTTGCACCTGACCGCAAGACAGGTGCAAGACTATGCCAATCACGGCAGTCTTGAGTCCTGATTGGGCAAATTTTGCCCGATCATGGGTTCACAGACCTAAGTCCCGCAGCACACTATATAAGGCTTCCCTGCCTGCAGCCCCAGCGCATGTATTTGCAGGAGTGAATCAGAGAGGAGAGGAGATTGTTCTGTTAGGGTGTATCAGTGACGTTGTAGGAGATTTCTGGGAATTAGAATCTGTGTTGGCACTGCCAGGCTGTGTTTCAGTGAGTTGTAGGAGATTTCTGGGAATTAGAATCTGTGTTGGCACTGCCAGGCTATCAGGGACAGTGTGTTTCAGTGAGTTGCAGGAGATTTCTGGGAATTTGAATCTGTGTTGGCACTGTCAGGCTATCAGGAACAGTGTGTTTCAGTGAGCTGTAGGAGATTTCTGGGAATTAGAATCTGTGTTGGCACTGCCAGGCTATCAGGGACAGTGTGTTTCAGTGAGTTGTAGGAGATTTATGGGAATTAGAATCTGTGTTGGCACTGCCAGGCTATCCGGAACAGTGTGTATCAGTGAGTTCTACCACAGTTCAGCAAGTTAGAATCTGTCTTGGCACAGCCTGTTATCAGTGTGTATCAGTGAGTTATACCACAGTTCAGTAAATTTGAATCTGTCTTGGCACAGACTGTTATCAGTGTGTATCAGTGAGTTATACCAGAGTTCAGCAAATTCGAATCTGTCTTGGCACAGTCAGACTATCAGGGACAGTGTGTATCACTGACTTATAGCATTGTTCTGGAAAATCTGTATATCTTTGATCTAATTCTAGATACCATACAATAACACAGTTTAATCAGAGTTCATCTGTTTATCAATTGAGAGTTGAATCTGGCTGTTGCCAGCTATCAGGGTGTTGCAGTCTGCAGGAGAGGAAGTGAATCAGAGAGAGAGAGAGAGTAGAGGACATTGGCAGCCTTGCAGGGAAAATATCAGTAAAATCGCTGACTTATATCAGAGTTCTGAATATCTTTAATCTATGTATCACTCACCATGTCAGAAAGACCAAAAAGGACAGGCAGACGCTCCCACAGATAAGAGGGCAAGCAGCCTCTGTGTCGGAAGGCAGTGCCCCTGGTCGTCGTGGACGTGGTGCATCCTCTGCAGGGGCACGCTTGTCCTTTCTAACTGGTGCTGGCCATCTTATGCTGCAGCAACATACAGAGGATTTGCAGGATTGGCTAACCAGGCCATCATCATCCTCCGAGTCCTCTGCCAGCCAGGCTTGTAGTGGTTTACAGTCCGCCTTCTGCCAAAGCATCTAATGCAGCCTCCATGTCCACAGCTACTCCTGCCATAGCCTCACCAACAAAAACGAGGCAGAACGTCCTCTATGAGCAACTGTAGCTAGTCCAAGGCATCAGATGTCAGAGCTGCTCAGGTGCAGAGCGCTGTTGTCTCGCAGCACATGTCCAGGATCTCTGCTGTCTGGGAGTTCTTCACGACATGTGCAGCAGACTGCAGCGTTGCTATTTGTAAGCTATGTCGGAAGAGGATCAAGCGTGGGAAAGACATCAGACACTTGGGTACCACGTGCTTGAGGCGACATGACCACCTGCCACGCATCCCGTTGGCACAACACTTTGCATAGGTCCTCCTCCTCCTCATCTTTCTCTACCCCCACTATATGTCCTGCCATGTCAGTGCCTACAACCTCCACTGACAGGGATGATGCTACAGTAATGGGTGTACCAGGTCCTTCCTCAGAATGTGACAGCATCCCATCAGCTGAAGATTTACGCAGTCAGATTACGTTGCCCCAGCTGCTGCAGCGTAAGAAAAAAATATAGTCCCAACCATCCCCAAGCACAGCGTCTAAATGCCAGCTTAGCAAAATTACTCGCATTGCAGCTGCTGCCTTTCCAGCTGGTGGACTCTGCTTCCTTCCGTGAATTTGCCGAATGTGCTGTACCACAGTGGCAGGTTCCAAAACGCCATTTCTTTTCACGGAAGGCCATTCCAGCACTATACCAGCACGTGGAACACAATGTTATGGAGTCATTGGGAAAGGCAGTCAGCCCCAAGGTGCACGTGACTTTAGACACGTGGTCCAGCAAGCATTGACAGGGTCGTTACATTTCCTTCATGGCACACTGGGTAACT
Organism: Leptobrachium leishanense; assembly: GCA_009667805.1. Lineage (NCBI taxonomy): Eukaryota > Metazoa > Chordata > Amphibia > Anura > Megophryidae > Leptobrachium > Leptobrachium leishanense. The sequence continues at coordinate 284,690 of RXON01005099.1, forward strand.
CTGATTGCAGCTGGGAGGGATCCAGGATGGGGCTCTATGCTGGAGCTTGCTCATCCACCACGCCTCCAGAAAGCTGCTTATATGAGGTCTGTCTGCTCCACCACTTCTTCCTCCTCCTTCTCTGTCTCTGGCGAAGTGGCAGTTAAACCGACACGTGGAATCGGCTACGCAATGGCTCAAGCAAAAAGATGCCATACTGTGCTTGAGCTGGTTTTGTTTAGGGGACAGGAGCCACACTGGGCCAGAAATTCTGTCAGCTCTGCAGGGGCAGGCGCAGAGTTGGTTAACACCATGCCAGCTTCAACTGGGAATGGTCGTCTGTGATAATGGCAGCAACCTTCTCATCGCCCTATGCCTGGGTAAGTTGACGCATGTTACATGCCTAGAAAACATCCTAAATCTGGTGGTACAGCGTTGCCTAACCAGGTACCCAGGGCTGGAAGAGCTCAGCCAGACCAAAAAAGTCTGCAGCCACTTCAGACGGTCATTCCCAGCAAGTGTTCGCCTGGCAGAAATTCAAAGAGAATTCCACCTTCCCACAAACCGCCTGATCTGTGACATGCCCACCAGGTGGAACTCGACATTGGCAATGCTGCAGCGTCTGCACAAGCAGCAGAGGGCCATCAATGAGTACCTGTGTGAGTATGGCACAAGGACAGGTTCAGGTAAACTTGGTCCCCCCCCCCGCAGTGGCTGATGATCAAGGATGCATGCACTGTACTGTCACCATTTGAGGAGGCAACGAGGATGGTGAGCAGGGACCATGCATGCATCAGTTACACAATTCCTTTAGTGTTCCTGCTGGAGCGTACTCTGCGGGGAATTATAGATGTGGCACTACAGGCAGAGCAGCGGGAGGAAGAGGAGGCCTTCCCTAGCTCTCAAGGCCCTAGCTCTCAGCATTCCTGCGGGTCCTCAGATCAGACAGGAGGAGGATGAGGAGGAGGAATATTTAAGTAGTGGGGGCATTGAAGGTGGGGATTCCTCAAGGGAGGGTTTTGTGTGCCCAGAAACCCAAGGACTAGTACGTGGCTGGGAGGAGGAAGTGCACGATGGGGTCATCCTCACTGACAAGGAAGACAGGAAGCTAATGCCACCTCCAACGTACGCTGCATGGGCTCCCTTATCCTGCAAAGCCTGGTAAAGGACCCCAGGATTCGTGCTATCAAGGAGAGGGATCATTACTGATTGGCAAGCCTTCTTGATCCATGATACAAGGGTAAAGTTGCAGAGCTCATCCTGCCCGCACAGAGGGAGGACAGGATGAAACAACTTGAGGATGCTCTAATGCTACACTTGTGTAACACCTTTCCAGGCACTGGTAGGTTACCAAGTGATGACACAGGTGCTTCTGAGGCTGCGGATGATCAGAGGAAGAGCGGTGAAGGCCGGGGCCGCTTGAGTGATGCCTTTTTAAATTTTTTTAGTCCACGACGCCAGAGCTGTAGCTAGCTCCTTTTGCACCAAAGGCAAAAACAGAAAATTGTGCCCCCCCAACATAATTTTAAAAATCAGAGTCTACGACCAGTGGCGCAGTGCTAAGCTCCTGGATGCTCCCCGCGACCAGAAGCAGTGGATCGGACCAACTTTTGCGCTGTGGGATGAGAGGCAAGTATCTGATTTTGGGGGGTTTCAGCTGGTGCTGACCGATCGGCATCAGTTAGCACCAGCATCTAGCTGTGGGTAACTTTTAGGCTAGGGACAGACGAACGCATTTTTCGCGTTGTTCGTGAAAAAGTGCGTTCGAACGAATGGACGTATTTTTTCACGGAATACGCAATAGCGGTCATACGATGCACATTTTCGTCCGTGATTTTGTACGGATCATCAATAAAACACTTTTTGCGTCTGGACGTTATGTTGGCCGGACATTAGCCCTCCTGTGCTAGGATATGATATGGGCAGTATCCTCATTTAACCTAGTACCAACGTTCACATGTGTGAGTGCTAGCGTTAAGGAGGTGATGGGGCCCTACATATATAGTGCACACACAGAACATGTACAAATACAGTACACACAGTATACATGCACGTATAGCAAAAGAACATTTAGCATAAACAAGACAGAAGAAGCTAGAAGCTTACCACATTTATAAATATATTATGGTGTTCTATCAATATTATTCTGCCGGGGGGGGGGGGAATCACACTTTAGTATGCCTTCCCTTCATGCACTATATCATCTAGGTTGCATTTACACTGTAGGGGTTATTCAGAAAGCATCAAAATGTCAGCACTTTTTTGTTCAGCGAACTTCAGTGCGCATAGACAATTCCAGTACGCCAACTCTGCGTTGAATTCACCGCAGGGTCCCCCAATGTGTGAACATGGAGTCGCCGAATACCACTGGACTGCAGAAAAAAAATAACGGAAGTCTGCTATTTTTCTAATAGGCGTTTAAAACAATTAAAATTCAATAAAATGTGTCTAACAAAAAAGTCCTGTAAAAAAAATGTTACAGAAAACAAAAACACCTTTTTAAAAAAATTGGGAATCAAAAACTGTTTAAAAAAAAATAAAATACCAAAAAGATGTTCAGAAAATTTAAAAAATAAAAGACTTTTTGCTGAAAATGAAACCAGTTGAATAAACTTCGGAGTTATAGCTGGTTTGTATTTTAAATGAAGCTTTTCAATGAATTTCAGCTAAAGTATATAAAATATGCAATGTTTTATCTAGTTAAAGATAAGTATAGTAAATGCTACACTACAAATGTTCTAGCTGCTATAGCAGTATATATGCACATAAAAAGAGAAAAAGTCGGTGTTCGGCATGTCCGCGTGCGCGGTAGGGGGAAATATCTAATAATAAAACGAAATGAACATACAATAATTTGTAAGAGGAGATAACATACAATATAGATAGCTGGGTTAGATGACTCGAAGTTCGTCAAAATGTTCACTTTCCAGAGCCTCGTTAGGCTCGATCACCTCGCCTGTGGGTGTTTACGTGGCTCACCCAGTAGCTCTCAGGGGTAGACCCGTCTCACAGCCTTGGTGTCCTTTCAGGATCCTGGGTCATCCACAGGTTCTCCAATATTTAGGTGCCAATGGTTCTCAACAACTCACTTATCTCAGGCCTTGGCATTCCTTTGGGGTCCTGGGTGTTCACAGGTCGTAACTTGTCGTAACTTGTAGAAATCTACAAAACTCAATGAGTTAAGGCAGAGTTCTGTCCTATTATTTAAACTCGGGATTACAATGACGCCGACATGGCTCGGCTGCTGGAGCAGTGGGAGGTTTGCAGCTGCAAACATCCCTCACCTCCCACTGCTCCAGCAGCCGAGCCATGTCGGCTCTATATAATTTCATGTGCAACAAAACATTGTCAGAGGTTTTAGTTTGCTTAAACGGCCATTGAAATGTAAGCTCACTCGCCCCATCAAGACACCTCTCGGTAGAGTGAGTCCTAACCAATGTATTAAAAGCTGCTCCTCTGATCCCTAATACATCCTTAATATTAAATCATTCAAATCTGAGCATAGATCACTTATTAGAGATCACCATGTCATTGTTGGAAGTATATGTCAAATTCTATCAGGTCTATTCACTAAAGGTGAAACGGGAGAATTGGCAGAAGGACAATCTAGACCAAATAGCCAATTTTGACAGTGAGATAAATGGGAGAAATGTTCTGGTTTGGCTATTTTGACCTAGAATTTTCACTTCACCTGCCATTTCGCCTGAGTTTCACCTGGTGAATAGACCTGTGTATTACATGCAAATTACAGGGGACCAGATTGCAAGAGATTCCATGTTTTTTAGTACTAATTTATGCGTGCGAGTCTGTGTGTGTATGCGCGCATGTTTGTGTAATTAGAATAATAGCCAAAAATGTTTTAAAATGCAGCCTATGTTATGTAGTATATATAGGTATAAATTACACATGTGCACGGCAAGCCATATCAGTCCGGCTTAGATTCGGGAAATATCTGGATCCAAATATTACAGATTCGGAAATATTTCAGATTTTGAAATTTCTGATTCATACTGATCAGAATATATTGGATTAAATCAGGATATTCGGATGGTTCATATGTGGCAAATGGCGTTACTTCAAAGGTTAGAGTTACTTTCAGGGAAAGGTTTATGCCTAGGTTATGCCTAGTTTTTAGGTTATGTTTAGGATTAGGGTTAGTGTTAGGTTTTGGATTTCTGTGTGTATTACGAATAGGGTTACTTTTAATGTTAGGGTTATTATTTCTGCTTGTTTTTGATTAGGTTTAGGGTTCATGTTAAAATAACTTTTAGGGCTAGGGTTATTATTTCTGCTTGTTTAACGATTAGAGTTATGTTTAGGATATGTGGATTGCAGAGTGAGGGCAGTTGGTTTCAGTCATCCAAATCATTGCAAATTGATCAGATTGTATTTAAGTCATTTGAGTTTGATTCAGTGGCTTGGCAGTTCCAAAATCAAATGCTTCCAAGTGCTTGATATCGCCTGCATTCGGCTGATTTTGTTTTTGGTCCAAAGTGAATCACGCAAGTATAATATATATATTTATATATATTGTGATGTCTGGGGGCCCACAGAGCACGTGCACAATGTCTTTCACAAACAAAACCGCTTTATTCACCCTTTCAGGGCAGTCAAAAAGGCAACATAATAAGTACACGCTTGGGTTCAGCGAAATTAAAGCAAAGTCCTGATCTTCAGCACAAATAAACAGAAAAATAATGGTGGCTCACCAACGCTTTAAACAGTCCCAAACCTGGGGAATCCTTTCCCCAGTATGTAGAAGCCGCTCCAGCAAGGCACAGCACGTCTCCTGCTTTTGGAACACACACACACAGCTTCCACTGATTACTTTCCTTTTTCCTAAACTCCCACAATCCTATCTGGGAGTTGCTGGCTTTAAACCTCTTCCTGGACAGGAAGATTAACCCTGTGGTTGTACTTAAAGGGACCACAACCCAAATAGGGGTGAAACATATTGTCCATCCAGGACCCAGCCCTGCCGACCTCTACATATCCCCCCCTCTGTCTCAATGCGGAGGTGTTTGAGGCAACAGTAGACAGCCCACAATGCATCTGGAACAGGGCATCAGCATTTTGGTGCTGTTTCCCAGGCCTGTGTTCCACCACAAAGTTAAACTCCTGGAGAGACAGGAACCACCTGGTTACCCTGGCATTAGCGTGGCGGTGCTGCCTCATCCAGGTCAATGGGGCATGGTCAGACACTAAACGGATTCCTGCCCAACAGGAAGTATCTCAAAGAATCCAAGGCCCACTTTATGGCCAAGTCCTCTCTTTCTACCACAGCATAGTTTTTCTCTGCTGCCGTCAGTTTCCTACTAAGAAAAACCACGGGGTGCTCTTCCCCATTGACTTCTTGGGATAGCACAGCCCCCAAACCCTCACTTGAGGCATCCGTCTGTACAATGAACTCCCTCATGAAATCAGGGACTACCGGCACTGGGTGCTGACACAACGCATTTTTAAGCTTCTCGAAGGCATCTTCAGCATTGGCATTCCATTGAATCATCACTGACTTCCTACCTTTTGTCAGGTCAGTCAGTGGTGCAGCAATAGAGGCAAAATTGGGGACAAACCGCTGGTAATACCCCACTATACCCAGAAAAGCACGAACCTGCTTTTTCGCGAGGGGGCATGGCCAGTTCTGGATAGCCTCTACTTTGTTAAATTGTGGCTTTACCAGACCCCTGCCTACGACATATCCCAGGTACTTAGCTTCCTCCATCCCTACCGCACTTTTCTCAGGGTTAACAGTAAAGCCCGCTTTCCTCAAACCGTCCAAAACCGTCTGAACCCGGGGAAGATGGGACTCCCAATCTGGACTGAAGATGACAATGTCATCCAGGTAGACCAAGGTATATTTCAGGTAGGGGCGGAGCACCCTATCCATTGCTCGTTGGAAGGTGGCCGGGCTGAGTGTAACCCAAAAGGCATCCGCTTATAATGAAAATGACCCTCTGGAGTGGAAAAAGCAGTCTTTTCCCTGGCTTCCTTTGTCAGGGGTATCTGACAGTATCCCTTAGTAAGGTCCAGGGTGGTGTTATAACGGGCCGGACCCAATTTCTCTATTAATTCATCCACCCTTGGCATGGGATACGAGTCAAATTTTGACACCTTGTTAAGTTTCCTGAAGTCATTGCAGAATCGCAGAGTGCCGTTGGGCTTCAGTACCAACACGATGGGGCTCGACCATTCACTCTGTGACTCCTCAATGACATCAAGCTGAAGCATTTTTTTAACCTCTTCAGAAACAGCCTTTGTATGGGCTTCTGGGAAGCGGTACAGCTTTACTCGAACCTTTACATGGGGTTCCGTCACAATATCATGTTTATTCCCAGACGCGTGTCATGGTAGTCCCGAAAACATGCCTTTGTTTCTTTGCAGAAACTCCTTAACTTCTTGGGTTTGGGGTTTGGACAGGGTGGCAGCAATGTGTACTGCGTCAACACCATCAGACTCTATACCCACCCCAACCATGGTGGACACCTCCTCTCGGTCTCTCCAGGGTTTTAACAAATTTATGTGGTAGATCTGTAATGGTTTTCTTTTCCCAGGCTGATGCACTCGGTAGTTTACTTCCCCTACTTTTTCAACCACCTCATATGGTCCCTGTCACGACCCAACTACGCGCGCTGCTGCGCAAAGACGCTGGGTTAAGCCGCGCACTATCTATCCTAGACCCAGATAATTATGCGCACTTCTCTACCCGTCCCGGCCACACTACCTCTCACAGCAGGCACGTAGGGCACGATATACTGATCCCAGGATTGCAACGCAGTACAAATCTTCTTCTGAAGCGCATAATAACTACGTCTCTCACAATCCTGGAGCTCACTTTCTTATTCTATTAGTAACGCTGCCACCAGTCCTCACGGACACTAAGCGCGTCGCAACAGGAGACGCAGGGCTTAGCCGCCGCACTATCCTAGACTCGACAGTGACTACGGATCCCACAATTCCCTGCCGTTTCCTGACGACCGCAACACTCAATTTCTTATATATAACCGAGCTTAAGGCAAATAGCAATACTCCCAATCTCTTAGTTAGCGTGGATTTCATCAGCCAGAGTCAAAACTTAAATACTTTTTGTTTATTTATGATAGAATCACAGTGCTTGGTTACATAAAAAAATCATAACTAGAATAAATCAATTACTTATACAATACACAGCAATAAGAAGAAAAAGGTTTAACCATAGAGCGTTACTTACGAAGAACTATTCCTCCATGGCCTCCTGGAGTCTAGAGATAGGAACATGGACAGATCAGTCCTCTTTAGAAGGAACCCCAAGTGATCAGCCCTGAGCCATGCTTGATTCAGAATATATATACCCTTCCTGATCTTTCCAGCCCCCACCCACCAATGGCCCAGTGTCCTGGACTCCATTTCCCAGAGTGCAAGTCTCGCTCGTGCTCAGTAAGCTTGTCAATTAATCTTTAATTGCCTAAAGGCGTCCCTCTTCCCTCCAGACCCCCCTTAGAGATCAAGGGTGTGCTTCCTGTCTTTGAAGATGGTGTCCCCATCTCTTGGTGCCGACCTGGCTGCCAAGGTGTGATTTTTTATGTTAGTGTACAAAGAAATTCCCTTTTTACAGCTACGTGTTATATCCTCCCAACCAGGGAGAAAGCTAAACATTTTGATTACATTTCAGCTGTAGACCAGGGCTTCACTTACCAAATGGCCAGACACAAATATGAATATAACTCTCTATGGAGGAGAGGAGATATGTATGAACCGGCAGATAGACACATATATACAGGCAGACCCTTATATAGATAGAAATACAGGTCTAATCTGCCACATCTCCCATACAAAGGAAGACGCAGAAAGGGAGGCTAACTAACATGCCTCTCACGTGCGTCTTAACACGGGTTCGCCAACGGGCATCTGGCACCTGCACCAGTCGCCGGCACTAGGACGGAGTGCGGGACGCACAGGTGTCCGTGCACTTTGCCCACTAAAGCGTGCATTCCCTCTTGCAACCGCATCACACATTGCCCCATGCAGGCCTTTGGCGACTTAACCATTCTTCCCCACCTCTCCCAAACCGGGGGAGGGGGTCACTCATACTGCACTCACAACATGGCACAGACTCGGGGAAGCCCCTGTGCGTCTGCAGCCCCTCTGGCTGCAGCACGTGTGGCTCACTCTCAGCTCGCACCTCAGTCTTACAGGCAGCAGAATCCTCGTAACCCGTAGCCTGCTCTGGAGCCATTCTTACAGCAAGGGGTATGGAGAAACAGGGTGAAGCGCCCCGCTCCCCAGTAAACGTCCCCCCTGCATCTGCCAACGGAGTCAGGCATCTTACCTGGCTCGGGGCAGATGGCTGGGAGGTCACAGGAGCCACACCAGGACCCGCTGCCTCCCTGTCTCCCACTGTCCCCGCACATTCAGAATTTGGGGAACCATACAGATGGGGCACAAGATTCTCCACGCTCACCTCGCCCCCATTGCACACAGTTTCCCCACTTTATCACACAGTTTATCAAGCACGCCTTGCTTCGTAACCGATGAGCATACAGCCGTATGCCACCCTCCTCTACAGGGAGGTTGCTCAGTACCAGTTTCCTGTTGTACTGGGAACCTGGTTGGCTTTCCCCCAGGGCAACACTCGTCCACCCCAGGCCCTTCCTCCTGATCACACAGCATGCGCTCGGTGCCACCCGCAGCCTCATACACATGTGATACAGACTGGCATACCACCGTATCCTGCCCATCCAGGATGTTCTGCCCTCCACTCCTTTCACCTGGCACCGCCAACCTGGATGGTTCAGGCCCTGGATAACCCTCTGCCACCCTAGGCCTCTCCTCCCAACCACCCAGTATGCCCTCTGCGCCACGCACAGTCTCAGACAACCGCGACACAGGCTGGCACACCACAGTATCCTGCTCACCCCAGGCCTTCCGATGCACACACCTTCCCTCCAGCACCACCGACCCAGTGGGTTCAGCCCTAAAGGAACCTGCCTTGGTCCTTTGTTCTCCCTCACAACCGCGTGGCGTCACAGACACACCTGAGTCTGGTCTAGGCAGGCACACCACAGTATCCTGCCGCCCCTCCCAGGCATTCTGATCCACACCATTCTCACGGGGCACTAGAGTCCTGGTTGGTTTAGGCGCAAGCAGACCTGCAGTCATCCCTTGCCCTTGCTCCCAACCATATGGCGTCACAGACACCCCTGAGTCTGGTCTAGGCAGGCACACCACAGTATCCTGCCACCCTTCCCAGGCATTCTGATCCACACCATCACACAGCAGAGACGGGCCTTGTGCCCTACTCCCCGCCGACCGCCAGTGGGTACTCACTTCCACCATGGGCACCGCGGCCTCCCCACACAGGGGGTCCAGGGAACCAGCTGACTCGGGTGCAGGCGGGCATTCACTCACCCCTGCCTTTCTTCCCAGTCACACTGCCCCCTCATGCTACCACACAACACCTCAGGCACACCTGGCGCAGGCGCAGACTGACTCACTGCCATCCCCTGCCCTCCCGTCCAGGAATCCTGTTGTGCACCCCCACACACAGCCCTCCCCACTGTAGAGCCACTAGTGGGCCTGGGTAAATCCCCAGCATCCCTTTCCAGCACATACTGTGACACCAATTTACCCAAATCCGTGCCCAGCAACACATCTGTAGGAATATTTTCAGACACTCCCACCTCCCGCAGACCTCTCCCTGCTCCCCAGTCCAGGTAAACACGTGCCATCGGCACCGCAGGACGTACCCCACCAAAACCCTTTACTGCTAGAGTCCTGCCAGGAATAAAGTCTGCAGGGCTGACTAACCCTGGACGCACCAAAGTTACTTCAGCCACTGTATCTCTTAAACCCACAGATACCTGAATCCCGTCAATGACTGCTTGCTGGTTCACGTTGGCACTGCCCTCCGATCTGGTCACAAACAGGACAGAGGGTGATGTTGAGGGGTATCCTCCCCCAGCTGTGGATGCAGGTTTCTTCCTCTGCGGGCACGCTGCCAGGAGATGATTGGTACTGTCGCAAATAAAACAGCGACGGCACACACTTCTTCCAGGCGAAGAAGGATTCACTCCCCAGCAGAGACTGGCACAGAGGGGGGCGCTGCCGCCATGATGTCGGGGGGTCGTGCTGAGTTGGGCTTCCATCCTGATGATCCTTTGGGGGAACCTCTGCTCTGGTCCACAGACGCTCTGTTGGCCGCATGAAAATCGGCCAGCTCACCAGCTTCCAGGGCCGTCTCGGGTTTGCGATCCAGAAGCCATTCCTGGATCTCAGGTGGGCACAGCTGCACGAACTGCTCTTTGATTAGCAGGTATTCCAGGGATTCCAAGGTATCAATCTTCAGCCCCCTGACCCATTGTCGAAATAGGGTGGTCAGGTGGCTCACAACTGCAGAGTAGCTCTCCGCGGCCCGTTTCTGCAAGGACCTGAACTTTTTGCGATATACCTCTGGCGTGAGGTTATACCGTCTCTGCAACACGGCTTTAATCGCCTCATAGTCCTGGTCGCTCTCAGCCGGTAATTCTGCAAAGGCTTCGAGCGCTGGACCTTTTAGTCCAGGAGTGAGGTACCTGGCCCATTGCTCCTTGGGCAGCTGGTACTGTCGACAAGTCTTTTCAAAACTTCGCAGGAACACATCCAGGTCCCCATCTTTGTCAAGCGTGGGAAAGTTCTCTGCACGAGGTCTGGGTTTAGAGAGTTCTGCAGCGCCCGCAGGGGCAGGAGATAATGGCGTTCTGCTTGCCTGTGCCAGAGCGAGCTGATGTGCCCGCTCGGCTTGGCACTCCGCCGCTTCTCGCTCACCCACAGCCCTGCGCTCTGCAGCTTCTCGGTCCGCTTGGCGCGCTGCCGCCTCTTGCTCAGCTCTGCTCTCCGCAGCTTCGTGTTCAGCCTCAGCTCGGCGCTCCGCAGCTTCGTGTTCAGCCTCAGCTCGGCACTCCGCAGCTTCGCATTCGGCTCTGCGCTCCTCCCGCTCTTGGTACTGCAGGATGAGCTGAAGCCGCATCTGCGAGTCCGCAGAGTCCACATGTTTTAAAACAGTCTGCAAGTAAACATCCAGGGCAGTATCACCCTTGGGTGAAGCACTTGACACTGTTCTTTCCACTGGACTTGCGCTTCCTTTGGCTGGGTCAAGCATGGTACCCTGCTCTGCTGCGTCCTGGACTGCTTGCCTCGCCTCATAATCCTCGAGGGCTTGCAAAAGTTCCTCTTTCTTTTTATCCTTCGTCGAAATATTTCTGTCTCGACATAATTGTTCTAAAGTCTTTTTCGATGATTGTTGCGACATTCTCACTCCAGCCAAATAAAAGATAGAAAAGAAAAACAAAGAAGGGGAAGGGAACTGCTGTGTATTGTGTAAATTCTAATAAATGCACTGAGTTCTGCTCTGGAAATTGGAAAACCAATTTCTTTAGTATCTGGATCTATGTTGCTTCACAGATCCAAATACTAACCTGATATCCCACCGCTTGCCACCAGTTGTCACGACCCAACTACGCGCGCTGCTGCGCAAAGATGCCGGGTTAAGCCGCGCACTATCTATCTATCCTGGACCCAGATAATTACGCGCACTTCTCTACCCGTCCCGGCCACACTACCTCTCACAGCAGGCACGTAGGGCGCGATATACTGATCCCAGGATTGCAACGCAGTACAAATCTTCTCCTGAAGCGCATAATAACTACGTCTCTCACAATCCTGGAGCTCACTTTCTTATTCTATTAGTAACGCTGCCACCAGTCCTCACGACACTACGCGCGTCGCAAAAGGAGACGCAGGGCTTAGCCGCCGCACTACCTTAGACTCGACAGTGACTACTGATCCCACAATTCCCTGCCGTTTCCTGACGACCGCAACACGCAATTTCTTATATATATTTATTTATTTATAAAGGATTTTACCAGGAAGGATACATTGAGATTTCTCTCGTTTTCAAGTATGTCCTGGCTTAAGCTTAAGGCAAATAGCAATACTCCCAATCTCTTAGTTAGCGTGGATTTCATCAGCCAGAGTCAAAACTTAAATACTTTTTGTTTATTTATGATAGAATCACAGTGCTTCGTTACATAAAAAAATCATAACTAGAATAAATCAATTACTTATACAATACACAGCAATAAGAAGAAAAAGGTTTAACCATAGAGCGTTACTTACGAAGAACTATTCCTCCATGGCCTCCTGGAGTCTAGAGATAGGAACATGGACAGATCAGTCCTCTTTAGAAGGAACCCCAAGTGATCAGCCCTGAGCCATGCTTGATTCAGAATATATATACCCTTCCTGATCTTTCTAGTCCCCACCCACCAATGGCCCAGTGTCCTGGACTCCATTTCCCAGAGTGCAATTCTCGCTCGTGCTCAGTAAGCTTGTCAATTAATCTTTAATTGCCTAAAGGCGTCCCTATTCCCTCCAGACCCCCCTTAGAGATCAAGGATGTGCTTCCTGTCTTTGAAGATGGTGTCCCCATCTCTTGGTGCCGACCTGGCTGCCAAGGTGTGATTTTCTATGTTAGTGTACAAAGAAATTCCCTTTTTACAGCTACGTGTTATATCCTCCCACCCAGGGAGAAAGCTAAACATTTTGATTACATTTCAGCTGTGGACCAGGGCTTCACTTACCAAATGGCCAGACACAAATATGAATATAACTCTATATGGAGGAGAGGAGATATGTATGAACCGGCAGATAGACACATATATACAGGCAATAGTATAGCCTCTCGAATAGTATAGCCTCTCGAATAGCAAACAGCAGTGCGGGAAGCAAATGATCCCAGTCTCTTTCATCTCTCTGCACAACCCTTTTAAGCATCATTTTCAGAGTCTTGTTGAATCTTTCTACCAGACCATCTGTCTGAGGGTGATAAACAGATGTTCGCAACTGCTTGATTTGGAACAACTTGCACACATCTGCCATCACCCGTGACATAAATGGGGTCCCCTGGTTCGTCAAAATTTCCCTTGGCAGGCCAGTTCTCGAAAACATAAAAAACAATTCCCGTGCAATGGCCTTTGATGTAGGGTTTCTTAAAGGAACCGCCTCTGGATACCTTGAACCAAGAACCACCAGGATATATCGGTGTCCCCGAGCAGACTTCTCTAAGGGACCCACTATATCCATAGCGATGCGCTCAAAGGGCACCTCAATTATCGGCAGAGGCACCAAGGGGCTCCTATAATGGGGTGCTGGGGCAGTTAACTGGCAAACGGGGCAGGATGAACAGTACCTCTTAACCACGGCACCGATCCCAGGCCAGTAAAACCGGTCCGTTATCCGGGCCTCGGTTTTCTTAGCTCCCAGGTGACCACCTAGGGCATCATTGTGAGCCAGATCCAGCACCATTCTCTGGTAGGGCTGGGGGTACCCGTAATTGTTCCACAATTTCTCCCTGAATTTCTGATACCCGGTAGAACAGATCATTATTGACCGCAAAGTGAGGAAATCTTTTCTCTGCATCTGGTGCTTGAGGTACCCCACTGACAACAGTTACCTGTTCGCGAGCATTTATCAACATCGGGTCACCCATTTGAGCCCTGCCAAATGCACCTCTGGACACATCTAAGTCAGGGTGTACTGGATAAGAAGAACCCTCCCCCTCCTTCACCCCAAGTGTAATATCTACAGGGGATAATTCCTCTTCATCCTCTCCTACCATAACACGGCACGGGAGAGGATTCCCCCTCCTTGGGTGTCAACTCAGGTTGAGGAGGTAGGACACTCACATCAGTTACAACATTCTCATTTTGAACACAGTTGAGCAATTCCTCATCAACAGTGTCCACAGTCATGTTTGGTGGGGGTGACCCTGAATTGTTCCCCAGTTCGATGGGCAGTTCAGTTTGTGCCAAGCACCACAATTCAGCAAACAAGGGGCAGTCCCATCCCACAATCACATCATGTATCAGAGTACTCACCACCCTGACCTCTTGGGTGACCGAAGTATTCCTGGCGGAAATGGTGACAGGGATCAGCGGATACTCCCAAGTATCCCCATGAATACAGACAACCCAGAGGGTTCTTTGTACTGGACCAAGCCTTCCGACTACCCGGGCATGCACCAGGGTGACCATACTCCCAGAGTCCAGGAGAGCTTTGGCTGAGCGGTGATTCACCGACACAGTACATTCAAACTGACCCCCCTCTAGGTCAAGGTGGGTAGTGCACGTTGTGAGGGTGTAGAAGGACACTCTCCGAGCGGATCCACACTCCATGGGCTCCTCCTGTAGCGGACACTGCGCCCGGGTATGGCCCCAGGCGCGACACCTCCAACATTGTATATCGCCAGCAGTTCGGATAGCGACAGGCCTCTGCAGAACCGAGGAAGATGATTTTGGGGTGCTGATTCCCGGGACCAGTGACGCTTCCCTCCGAGGAACTGAAGCAGGCCTCACAGGCGGTGGCAACACTGGTCCTCGATGACTGGTTGGTCTGAGCAGGTCCTCCACCACAGTGTTTCTCTCCACCATCTCGACTACCAGTGCTGCAGTCTTGGGGTCCCCATGGCTGACCCAGCGCTGTAGATCCTTTGGTAGAGACTTCAGGTAGTGGTCCATCACAACCCTTTCGACCATTTGCTCTCTAGTCAGGGTCTCTGGCTGCAACCACTTTTTAACCAGCTGTCCTAAGTCGTGCATCTGGGACCGGGGTGGCTGGTCAGGGCAGTACTTCCAGAAGTGAACACGTTGAGCCCGGACAGCAACAGTTACCCCAAGGCAGGCCAGAACCTCAGCTTTCAGCCGGTCATAATTCTTTGCATCTTCTAGGGGCAGGTCAAAATATGCCTTTTGAGGGTCTCCTGTCAGAAACGGGGCAATGAGACCGGCCCATTGGTCTTGGGGCCACCCCTCTCTCTCAGCAGTCCTTTCAAACGTGGTGAGAAATGCTTCCACATCATCACTGGGAGACAGCTTTTGCAGGAAGTGACTGGTCCTTATGGAGACATGGTTACCAGCAGCGACCACTGCTTGATCACGTCCAGGTGCAAGTTGCTGCATGGCTTCCCGCAGGGCAGTAATCTGCATCTGTGTGGCTACCTGCTGTGCTGTAAATTGTGCAGCCAGCAAATGGGTGCTTTCTTGTTGGGCAGCAACAGCCTGTGCCAGGGCTTGTTGCTGCTGAGCCATCGCCTCTTCATGGCGAGTCTGGGCCTGCACATTGACAAAGACCATCTGCTTAACGAGCTCCTCCATAGCTGTGGACTTCAGTGCAGCCTTAGCCCAGGACATGCAATCAGAACACTGTCCTTTTTAAAATGTCAGTTTTTGGTTTTTTCACAAAAATTCCTCTTGCTTGGCGTGTGAGGGGTAGCAAATTGCCCGCATTCGAAACACCAGTTGTGACGTTTGGGGGCCCACAGAGCACGTGCACAATGTCTTTCACAAACAAAAGAGCTTTATTCACCCTTTCAGGGCAGTCAAAAAGGCAACATAATAAGTACACGCTTGGGTTCATCGAAATTAAAGCAAAGTCCTGATCTTCAGCACAAATAAACAGAAAAATAATGGTGGCTCACCAACGCTTTAAACAGTCCCAAACCTGGGGAATCCTTTCCCCAGTACGTAGAAGCCTCTCCAGCAAGGCACAGCACGTCTCCTGCTTTTGGAACACACACACACAGCTTCCACTGATTACTTTCCTTTTTCCTAAACTCCCACAATCCTATCTGGGAGTTGCTGGCTTTAAACCTCTTCCTGGACAGGAAGATTAACCCTGTGGTTGCACTTAAAGGGACCACAACCCAAATAGGGGTGAAACATATTGTCCATCCAGAACCCAGCCCTGCCGACCTCTACAATATATATATATATATATATATATATATACAGTATGTTAGAAAGAGCATGTTTTAACCCAATTGCGACCAATGGCGTACCAGGTATGTCCTAGGATAAAGGTCACATAACGACCAAGGACGTTCCTGGTATGTCATGACAATAGGGGGCTCTCCCTTCCTATACTCACCTCTATGGCCAGGGTCCCATGGTGGTCTCACTTACATAGTTACATAGTTATATAGGCTGAAAAAAGACATGCGTCCATCGGGTTCAGCCTCTCCCACATAACCTACTGCTGTTGATCCAAAAGAAGGCAAAAAACCCAGTCTGAAATATGCAACATACCGGGAAAAAATTCCTTCTTGACCCCAGAATGGCAGTCAGATTTCTCCTTGGATCAAGAAGCTTTTACCCACATATTAAATATTATAACCCTTAATATTCTGTGTCTGCAGGAAGTCATCCAGTCGTTTTTTAAAAGTCTGTACAGACTCTGACCCAACCACCTCAACAGGCAGAGAATTCCACCACAGCTTTATTGTTCTCACCGTAAAATAACCCTTCCTATGCTTCAAGCTAAATTTTCTTTCTTCCAGTCTAAATGGATGACCCCTTGTCCTATGTATAGACCTGTTAATGAATAGGTTATCAGACAATGGTTGATAATGGCCCCGTATATATTTATATAAGGTTATCAGATCCCCTCTAAGGCGCCGTTTCTCTAAACTAAACAGGTTTAAGCTTGTTAGTCTTTCCTCATAACTTAACCCTTCCATTCCCCTTATTAATTTAGTTGCCGTCTCTGCACTTTTTCTAACGCTATAATATCTTTTTTTAAGACAGGTGCCCAAAATTGCACGGCATATTCAAGGTGCGGCCTGACCATTGATTTATACAGAGGCAAAATTATGTTTTCATCCCGTGAGTGAACTCCACTTTTAATGCATGCCAATACTTTGCTGGCCTTGGCGGCTGCTGTTTGACAAAGCACATTGTTACTTAGTTTGAAGTCCATGATTATTCCCAAATCCTTCTCCTGCTTGGATTTCCCTAACTCCGTACCATTTAGGGTATAAATTACTTGCGTGTTCTTCACTCCAAAGTGCATAACTTTGCATTTATCTAAATTAAATCTCATCTGCCATTTAAGTGCCCAGTCCCCCAATTTATCTAAATCCCTCTGCAGCGAAGTAACATCCTGCTCACATTGTATTACTTTTCCTAGTTTTGTGTCATCTGCAAACACTGATACATGACTTTCAATGCCTATCTCAAGGTCATTTATAAATAAATTGAATAGTATTGGTCCTATAACAGACCCCTGAGGGACACCGCTTACCACTGGTGTCCATCTTGAAAATGTACCATTTATGACCACTCTCTGTACCCTATCTTTTATCCAGTTTTCTATCCAAGAACAAGTATTTTCATCTAGACCATTTTTTCTCAATTTAAATAGTAACCTTTTGTGTGGAACTGTGTCGAAAGCTTTGGCAAAATCTAAGTAAATCACATCCACTGCGACCCCCTGATCTATACTTCTACTTACTTCCTCATAGAACGTAATTAGGTTAGTCTGACATGATCTGTGTTTCATGAAACCATGCTGATTTTTGCCAATTACATTATACCTCCCAATAAATTCCTGAATATTATCCCTTAGTAACCCCTCAAATACTTTCCCAGCCACAGATGTTAAGCTCACAGGTCTATAATTCCCAGGCACAAATTTTAAACCTTTCTTAACGTCTGGCTTTGGTTAGCGAAAAGTTAACCGGAGCCACAACCTGGTGTTAACGGATTCCGCCTCTGCAGAATCTGTTAACACCAGCAATAAAAATAAAAAAACTAATCAGATACTCACCTCCTGTCCCATGGCAAGGACTGCGGCTCCAACCGCCTCCTCCGGCCGGCGGGAGCAGAGAAAGACTGGGGAAAAAGTCCCCCCAGTGTCTCCCTGCGTATCCCTACGCCGACCGGCCGGATCTCGCGAGGCGAAATCCGGCTGGTGATGTCACCGGCAGGGAGGAGCTCAATGGAGTCCATAAGACTCCATTGAGGGGATGCGCGCGGCTGCGCTTAGCGGGACATAGGGGGCGCAAACAACGCAGGCAGCATTTTTTGCACCTGCATTGTAATCCCCCGTTAAAACGGGGGTGGTAGGGGGAAAACTGCGGGCGGTAGGGGAAAACTCATGACAAAATTTAGAAACTATTTAGCTGGGGTCTTTTTTGGCAGATGTAGATTTTAGGGGTCAAAAAGTTTTTTCTCCATTTTTTTTATATATTTCTTAAATTATTTTATAGTAAGTTATACATTATGATAGAAATAATGGTATCTTTAGAAAGTTCATTTAATGGCGAGAAAAACTTTATATAATATGTGTGGGTTCCATAAACTAGTAAAAGGATAATTAGAACTAAACACAAATAGCGCAGAAATGTAAAAAACAGCAGCAGGTACTTTCAGACTGACAATGGTAAATCAGCCTGGTCCCTATGGGGTTAAGGCTTTAATTGCCATTGGTTACTGTCAATAAAGCTTCACCTACTGTTGTTTGGATTTCCCTCTCTGGATCACTGAAGTTTAACGTGGTTGTAAGAACAGTAAACAATGTGATTAGTGAATAACCCCCTATGTGTTTCTTAATATTTGTTTTAGTCTCAGCTGTATATTAAGCATGAATTACAGTTTCCAGTGCTGGAAGGTATTTTTTTTTTAATCAATACCTGTTCTTGTGCTAACCAAATTACAGAATAATAGTAAGCTTTTTAAGAAGATATATTATCTTTTCCTCCACAGAGTGTGACAAAGATGTCTTGATCGATATTCTAACTCAACGCTGCAATGCCCAAAGGATGATGATTGCACAGACCTATGCGGGCCTGTACGGCAGGGTATGACATCATTCATCACATATTGTGAAACTGATAGAAAATTAAAATATCCCTCAACAGAAACCATTGTGTGTAATATAAAGTGTGCTCAAAAGTATCAAGCGATGCCCATATTTTATGAAATAGAAATTAAGCTAATAGGAGATCATATATAAATGGTGCAGTAACACCATTTTATTTATTTATTTATTTATTTATTTGCAAAGGTTTTTTCCAGGAAGAATACACTGAAATTTCCCACATTTTCAAATATGTCCTGGGTTCAAGAACATTGACATTTTACAGTCATTACATAAATACAAAGAATGTTCCATGGAATACAATGAACATAAATATTATCAAATAAACCTTATTTTTTTGCATTAGAATTAGCCACTAACCACAAACTTTTTTATTAAGTAAACTTTTGAAAATATTGTCATGAAATTAAAAATATATCTAAATGTCATGCATAAATATTTTTTTAAACGGTTATTATAATTTTCAAAGATCTGTTTGATAGTTTGACAGTGAATTTATGACATGTCAGAGAGAGGCACTATTAGTTTCTTTCGGTCACATGCCTTCTCTTGACTCCTTACAGGCTATTTGGAGGTTAAGGATATTTTATGAACTGTTAATGGCATTTAAACATTCTCACCCACCAAGCTCTGATTAATCTGTTTACACATTGCATACACACCCACACATTTGAAACAGTAATTATGTTTTATCCAAATGATATGCAGAATATTGCAAAAAGACCTTAGTTTCTATATTTATTATACCACGTTAACTGTTGAGATACTTTGCTTTACTTCTACGGCATGTACCTTTTATTGAAATATATTTATTTTCTACATCATAATATCTTAGCAATTATCTTTACCTTGTAATATGAAAGGTTCTCTCTATATTACATAATTACATTCTTCATATGTATATCATAATCACTAACTATTCCCAATGTTGAAACCTAAATTATAGTCTAGGTCAGTTCTTCCCAACCCTGTCCTCAGGTCCCCCTAACAGGTCAGGTTTTCCAGATATCTGAAGCAAAAGCACAGGTGATGTGATTTACTGCTCAGTGATTGCAGGATTGAGTCTGCATTTCTCCAAGATAATCCTTAAGGCTAGGGTCAGACTAACGCATTTTTCGCGTCGTCTGTGAAAAAGTGCATTCGAAACGAATGGACGTAATTTTTCACGGAATACGCGATAGCGGTCATACGATGCGCATTTTCGTCCTTGATTTTGTACGGATCATCAATAAAACACTTTTTGCGTCTGGACATTATGTTGGCCGGACATTAGCAGCGTCTGACGTCTCCTAATCACGCACACACGCCGCTAGCGGACGCAGCGCACTCTGAACGTCCGTACTAGCGGTATCATGTTCTCGAAAAAATGTGTTTGTTTGCCGCTTGCATTGCGCGGCCGCACTTTCGTGCGGCTGTACTTCGTATATTGCCCATCATTGGCTGTCTTTTGCTGCTACTACAGCTGTGATAAAGTGCGGCTGCACGCACGTTTGCACTGCGTTCGTCTGACCCAAGCCTAAAATATCAGCTGTTAGGAGTACGTGAGGACCAGGGTTGGGAAATACTGGTTTAGTTCTTAGCATGCCTTTGTCATTTAGTTTGTTGTTACATTTTTCTATTACACAAGCCTGAGGTACATTGCTCTGCTCTCAATGCAGAGTGTGAAGGGTTAAGTCCATGCCTGAATTAGAACAGGGATGTTTGGATCCATAATACTAGGTCCATTTCATCAAAATAAGTCTAGAGAAAACTTAATTATTTTGTTACTTGAGTCCAATCAAAGGTACAATGGATGGAGCAGTGAGATAGATAAAAAGGCACAATGGGGGTGATAGTCATAGAACAGAAATAGACTGTAGTGAAAGGGATTGGGCACAGGAATAGTGGAAGCAGCAAGAAGAATAGAACAAGGATAGGACACAATTACAAGGGGAGGTGAAGAACCCTGGACATGAACAATGAAAGGAAAGAGGGTCGGGGCCGATGCAGACTGTGGTGAGAAAGATACACCATGCATTGAATAAAACTTATTTTCTTCTTCAATAGTTAAATGTTTCTGGGTATTAAATATTGCTATACAAAACCTTGAAACTTTTTTGTGGATTACAATTATGATTTATTTATTTTAGGATTTGCTAGAATTCCTAAAAGAGAAACTGGACGGTCATTTTAAAGATGTAATAGTCGGTTTGATGTATTCTCCTCCAGCTTACGATGCCCATGAACTCTGGCATGCTATGAAGGTAATTATCATACCATAAGTAGAAACTATGTTTTGTTAAGTACCTTCTGCATCTGTCTTTCATACAGCGCGCTAGAGGTCAGAAAGAAGTGGCATGTTTATTAGATGAATTAATTGAAATATGGAGTCATGCTATAAAAGTTGCAATAGTAAAGAAAATCTTCAAATAAATATTATGGTAATTAATGTCTATTTAGAACCACACTACTAACAGCTTGTGAGAATAAACAATGTTAGCAACCACTATTTCTTTTAAAGGTTACAAGATACAGCACATATGTTAAAGTGTACCATGCGTCTATTGTTGCGATTTTTGTGATACGTGATTTGTTGTAACTTAATTTAACCAGTAAATCTTTTTATTTTACAACTTCCAATGGAATTTTGGGAGTTTTTTGTAGTTCATAATCTTCCTGCTCTTCTCATCAAGGCAGCCATGTTTTTTGTGATTGACAACTCTGCCCACGATGACTAAGGAGAGGTGAAGGTGCTCAGATAGCAACCATGCTTCTAATATTAACTCTGAAAGGTTAAAGTTTTTTCCTCATCCGACTGACTAGTTGCAGTGCAAACACACACATAAATAAACATGAATATTTATATACCCACTTTCCCCCAAAAAACTATGGGCACCATTACATTCTTGGTGCTAACATTAGCGCTCAGCTCACCTGAGTGATCCTGGGGCTTAGCGCCCGATTACGATGCAAGCAGCTTTTTTAGCACCTGCATCGTAATCTCACGCTAAAATGGGGACGCAAAGGAGAAACCTGCAGGTGCAGGATTTTCTCCTTTGCGTTCCCATTTTAGCGCAATGAATGTATTGATGCCCTATATTTCTTTAGCTGACACATTTAGGGAATCACAGCACTGTAGGTAAAGGCTAACCATTTAAAAGTATTGTGCATCCATCATCCCTATCTCTTCAGATGATCTGTGAATCATTTGCAAATGCTCTGAGCCTATAGGAATTTTTAGTTTGCAGCAACTCTGGGGGGAGTGTGTCCTACACTCCTACACTACAGAGCCATAAATCACTTCCCAGGGAAACACGGCATGCGGCATGTCACAGAACTAAGAGCAAGCAAGATAATCGTGGAAATTTCTTTACAAGGGTTTTTTTTAAAAATATATATATCTGTTAGTAGTTTGGCTAACACAATGTATAGGTAGATACATGAAAACTTTCAAATGAACTAAAGTTGTTTTGGGCATGACTGGTGCATTTTAAAGTTTGAAAAATTCACAAGCATGATTAAAATCTGTTCCATTTTATTTTAGTTTAGTTCTTCTAGTCTTGATACAGATACACAACAATGTGTATAGTGCCTTTTATTAAAGTGCCTTTTTTATGCAGAGATCTACCCTCACTCAGCAAAGTGAATTATTTTTCAATAGGCAGTTTCTAGCAGAATTTAAAATGAACTATAAGTATTTTTTATGTATACAAATTCTAAGCAGCAACAACACCAGGACTAACTTATAATGTGTGCCAACACATCTACAAGCAGTCAAGTTCTCTGCTTCAAGCTCTCTTATGTAGGCCACCCATAAGATACCCATACAGGATTGAAAAATTACAGGTCATTCTTGTCTGATGTAATATAACACTGGTATATGTAAAACTATTTATCTATATCCAATTGCCATTCCTCTTCATCGAGGAGGAATTTTTAGAACTCAAGAGCATTAACAAGATAATAATTAGCGGTTGGAGGTAATATTTCGGTGCACAAAACATCCTGCATTTAAACTGAATACAAGAGTTCTGTAAATTTACATAATATGGAACTTGGGTGTTCTTGATCAATTGCATTTTAGGCTGGAGTCAGATGAGCGCACTTTTCACGTCCGTCTGACCGCATTGTTTGCTGTCCTTCGTAGCTTTTCAAAGGAGTCAATAGAGAACAACACATGGAGTGCGTGCGCACTTTTTCACGCATGGACAACGCATGTTGCAATGGACGCCAAAATGGCATCGATGTGAAAAAGCTATACGTAGAGAAACCCCTGCATACAGCTTTTTTTTCTTTTTCTCAACATCAGTCAAAACTACCTGATACAATGTAACCACAATCTCATCCGTTATAAAGTGCATTCGTTACTGTGCGCAATCAGTGCGCTCGTCTGACCCCAGCCTATACTGAATTATCTCAACAATGCTCCTAATGTTTTAAATACATTATGGGCCATATTTTGATCTTCACGCTAAAACAGGGACGTTAAGGAGAAAAACCTGTGCCTGCAGGTTTCTCCTTAGCATCCCCGTTTTAGCGTGATATTATGTTGCAGGCGCTAAACCATCAGCCTGCACTGTAACGCGGCGCTAAGTCTCGGGATGCTCGAGGCAGCGGCTAAGCGCCATCGTGAGCATCTCCCCATAGAGGATTTTGCCTCACGGTTTCTGGCAAGTCGGCAAGTGATTCGCAGAGGGAGACTGCTGGACTTTTTCACCCAGTCTCTCTCTGCTCCCTGCGTGCTGCGTCAAAAAGAAGCGGATCGAGCTGCCATTCCCACCGCGGGAGGAGAGGTGTGTATCTGATTTTTGGTATTTTGTTCTACTAGTGCTGACTGATTCTGCAGAAAAAAATCAGTTAGCACCAGGTCCAAGCTTAACGTTTGAGTTAAACGCAATGGGATGGTGATTAGCATTAGGACTTTGTGATCCTAACGCTAATTAACACTTTGCGCTCCCCGTGTTAAGCAGTGGTCCAGCTTCCCGTTGCACACAGCTTTCAATACTCTGGATCTCATATTCTCCTACTCGGACCTTGTCTCTAACCTCAATATTACATATTTCACTCTGTCTAATCATCCTCATCTGACCTGTGACTTCAGTTCTCCCTACATTCCTCCATCTGAACCCAAACCTTCTAAGGTTCGCAGAAACCTCCACTCTATTTAGCTAGAGCAATTCTCTGCTGATACATCCTCACCCCTCTTATCTCTCTTATCTCTCTCTTGACCTAATGAAGCTACTACATCTATCTTTTCCTCCAGCCTTGATAAACTAACACCATCAAAACCCTGGTTAATGAGACAACAGAAATTTCATCCCCGGCATACCAAACTAACCAGCTATTTCCAACGGTGTTCTCGCACTCTTGAACGCTGCTAGAGGAAACCCACCTCGCTTCGGACTTTCCTCACGTCTCCCCTCTTTTCTCCGTTTCTCCTCTCCTCTGATGATACTTGGAGACAAAAGATCCACAAGGGAATGGATACTAAAAATGTATATATTTATTCCTAAATAAAATATAACAAAATAAAAACAAGGTAGTATATAAAATTGTCCCAATGTTACAAAATATTCAAAGCTGAAATCCAATACGCATTCCACCAGAATCTGCTGGTTTCTTCAGTTGCAAATGAAAGAGGTACACAGTTCCCACTTAAATTCTTAGGTTATTCTTATTCAGAGGCATGTTCAGTTCCCCAGCCGCTGCAAGTGCTAATTTAGCAACTTGGTACTGAACGCTGTGCTTTAGCTCAGCACTGTTAACTTAGCACTTGCAGCTAAGTAAAGATGTGCTGCAGGGTAGCTGAATGTGACGTGGGAAAGATGGCTGCCTCCACGGAGCAAATAATCCAATAAGGAAATGTTCAGCTTGAGGTTTTGGCGGAGCAAAACACCAACAGGGTTATTCAGAGAGCGTGAAAAGCAGGAGAATGACTGGAGAATGAAAAATTCTAGGTCAAAATAGCCGATTTGGAAAGTGAGATCAAAGTGAGAATTTTTCTGGTTTGGCTATTTTGACCTAGAATTTTTCATTCTCCAGTCATTCTCCTGCTTTTCACGCTCTCTGAATAACCCTGCAAATATTTATTGGAACATGCAAAACATTAACACTAAAGTGGTAATAAAATGGACAACAGTGGATATTGCAGAAACCGCACCTTTCATTAAGCAATCCTCTGCCCTTTTGCTTCAATATTCACAGACAAAGCGTTCAGTGAGACTGCTGCAGCAAACTGAACTGCTGCAATGAAGCGATTCAGCAGCTGCTGAGGAACAGAACAGGCTTCAGACCTCATGGTTCTCTTGGCGTCCATAGCTGCTCTTTGCCCATTCGCGCGTTTCCAGACTTCTGCATCCTATTGCGCAAGCCTCAGCCCTCTGGGTGTCTCTATCGCGCTTGCACCACTTTTCTTTGTTCATACGCATGCGCCTTGCAGGCTTACGAATCACACCTGTGTTTGCATCTGCCAGAACTTCTTCTATGTTATGTCTCTCACTCCTCACTGGTTTGCATTCCACATCTGATATATCCCTCAGTACATCTTTCACTACACATTAATGTGCTGTAAAAAGCATCATGAGCAGAAAACAGCCATATCTTAATTTTTATTTATTTCATGATATCATCAGCAAAGCCAATTTTTTTGCCATGAACTCTTAGTCTGGATTTTGCTTCTTAGTAAACAATCATTGAAAATTCCACAACCTTTTATAGTTATATAATTTGTGCTTGCTTAATCCCCAACAAAATATTATTGGGATTCAGTGACATATTCCAAGTCCAAAAAACACTAGAATTTAATGAATTAGAAGGGTAATGGATGTCAAATAAAATGAATGCCTTTCACGCTTTTAAAGGAAGTTATATAAAACCTGAAATTTATTCCATACTACTAATATATGCAGTTGAACAAAACACTGTGTATGCCTGTTCTGGTATATCCATGCAAGTAAAATTTGCCTTTACACAAGGACACTTTTTCACATAGTTACCATGGTAGCCAATGTGCTGTGGGCATCTCCAATCAATATTGTGATAAAGAAACTCTCTGTATCAATATCTTGCAAATCTGTGTGAGTAAAAGTCTGCTAGAGAATGCAGTGGTATTAGACAGAATAGGAGAGATAATGTTGGATTTACAAAGAGGTTTAATCAAAAAGCAGCAAATTGGCCCCGAAATTGCACCAAACAGTGAATTTCCTCATACAGTGGAAATTTCGTGGCCAAAACCTGCCAATTGGCCAAATATTGGCGATTTGCCTGTGAAATACGGTGACCTTCAGCAGCGGTGAAATCCCCATAGAGAAGCAATGGTTAATCTGTTCAGTGAACACCAAACAGCAAAGAAATGTCAGTGAAATACCCTGATTTTCAGTGGTTTCATTCGACAGGTTTAAACAGGTGAATCCCATAGGCTTCAACTGTTTATTTTCATTTGCTGCAAAAAGTCTCTTTTTTATTTATTTATTTAGGCATTTTTTGAGATTTTTTTGACAATTTTTTTTCAGAATTTTTTGTTTTCTTTAACAGGCGTTTATATTATTATTCATAGGATCCTACATATTAATTCCAGGCATTTTTGCAAATACTTTTTAAAAGTTGCAGGGGAGGGTTTTACCCCATTCAGCTTTTTGGCTTTTTCCAGCGGTGGTTGATCGTCTGGTCGGCGGGTCATCGGCTTTTCGGATCGATTCACCATTTTTTCAGCAGTTTTTAGATTCGTTCTGCGGGTTTTGCAACAGTTTTCCTATTCGATCCGGCAGTTTTGCGTCATTTTTTCAGGTGCGATTGCACTTGCAGGCTAGTCGATTGCTGAATTCACCGCAGGGTCAGAAAATCGAAATCACTGAAGTGTGGCGAAGGGGACAGCACCGACGTATTAGTGACATTTTGGTGCTTTCTGAATAACACTGTAAGAGTCGCATTTTAAAAAAATGCACAATTATGATATATCGTAGCTATATCACCACATGGCTAAAAATCACAAAATTCAATAAAATGTAAGCCTGTCTAATAGAAACGCGATATTGAGGCAAGGTAGTATATCTGGGTAATGAGCCTTTTCATGGCAATGTGATGTTCAACTACATTTTGTTTTGGAATATGTGAGGACAGTGTGAATATATGGGTTAATATGAGTAGAGGTAACATCACTGCTCTGCATGGAGAGAGCCTGTGGAATCATGGGTTCGATCCCAGCAAGAGCACCTCTCCAGTAAGTGTCCTTGGGCAAGACACCTAACGGTACATACTCGCCACCCAGGACATACTTGAAAGTGAGAGAAATCTCAATGTATCCTTCCTGGTAAAATCCTTTCTCAATTTTTTTTTTAAAAAAAAATATATAATTAGGAAATTAGAAGCAGTGCAATATGTGGAAGCAACATATTTCAGATGATATGGCTTTCCACTATTTTGGCATCAGAAAAATTCTGAACATTGGAATGCGTCAAGTATATATTCAGGTGTTTCTAATATTCAGATGTGTGCTGCACTGCAATGTACAATTATGTGCTTTGAAAAAAAACTTCACACTCAGCAAATAAAATAATATATAATGAGAGCACTATTCATGTAACGTACAAGCACACTTAGCAGAAAACTATCAAATGTATTGGGGTTACTATTTCTGCTTGTTTTACAATTATGGTTAGGGTTACTTTTAGGGTTTTGGTTACTGCTTCTGCTGGTTTTAGGATTTTTACTTTTAGGCTAAAGTCAGATGAACGCAGTCTGAGCGCACTCTGTATGCGTGCATAACGGACAGACGTACTGAGGGAAGATACTGCAGACACCACACGGTCCGTGTTTTTTTGACGGACGTAGGGAAAAAAAGGGAACTATGGGAAATAAGATTAATATGAAAATTGCTAAAAATTTGAAAAGGATATGAAAAGCCATTTTATGCGTCAAGGTGCTGGACGTCGCAAATGCGCTGCGCCTGACATCTCATCACTCACACAGAACGCTACGCGGACGTGGCGCACTCTGCACGTCTGTCAAAGCGGTTTTACGTTCTTGCCTAACTTGCGTCCGTTTGCCACGTGCGTTGTGCGTGCGCAGTTCGGTGCGCACGTTCTTTGTGTGTGGGTCTCTATTGATCATGATTCTATGATACGACGGACGTTAAACTGTGAGGTGACACGAACGTGATCACTGCGTTCGTCTGACGTTAGCCTTAGAGTTAACGTTACTATTTCTGCTTGTTTAATAATTAGGATTACTTTTTTGAGGTAGAGTTACTGTTTTATCAGTAGGATTATTTTTTTTTTAAGATAAGGGTTTCTGTTTCTATTTCTGTCTGTTTTATGATTAGGATTACGTTTTAAATTTATTATAATTTCTGCTGTTTTGCAATTAGGGTTAAAGTGAAAACAATTGCACAGCAATTGTGAATATCAATTTGGTCCAAACTGAATTGCACAAGTTAAACTATAACAATTATTAAATAGTTTAACAATAATGAATAGATGTAGCTAATAATAAAAGTAGTTAGTTTGTCAATTGTTGTTCAATGTATTGTAACCCTGTCTATATTGTGCCCATTGTACAGCGCTGCGGAATATTATTATTATTATTCTTTATTTATAAAGCGCCAGCATATTCCGCAGCGCTGTACAATAGGCACAGTATAGACAGGGTTACAATACAATACATTGAACAACATTTGACAAACAGTACAGGAGGAGATGAGGCCCTATTCCCGTAGGAACTCACACTCTAGGAGGGTTGGGGTTGGAAACAGGAGGAGAGGACTGCAAGGTGAGAGTGATTGATGGTTGTGTCAGTGAGTTGGGTGGTAGGCTTCCCTAAATAGGAACGTTTTAAGGGAGTGTTTGAAGGAAGAGAAGTTAGGGGAAAGTCTGACAGTACGAGGGAGAGCGTTCCAGAGAGAGGGGGCTGCGCGTGAGAAATCCTGCAGTCTATCATGGGAAGAGGTGATGCGGGGAGAAGCTAGGCGCAGGTCACTGTTTGACCTTAGGGAGCGGGCTGGGGTGTATTTGGTGATTAGTGAGGACAGGTAGTGGGGAGCTGAGTTAGTGAGGGTTTTGTAGGTAAGGATAAGGATTTTGAACTTAATTCTGCAGTGGATGGGGAGCCAGTAAAGGGACTCGCAGAGAGGAGCGGCAGAGACAGAGCGGCGGGTGAGGTGAATTAGCCTGGCGGAGGCGTTCAGGATGGATTGTAGGGGGGAGAGGCGGGACAGAGGGAGGCCAGATAAGAGATTATTGCAATAGTCGAGTTGGGAGATTACCATGGCGTGTATGAGTTGTTTTGTGGTGACAGCGGTAAGAAATGGCCGAATTCTGGAAATATTACGCAGTTGGTATTGGCAGGAGGAGGAAAAGACTTTATGTGGGGGATGAAGGAAAGAGCAGAATCAAGTGTAACTCCAAGACAGTGCACTTGGTTTGATGGGGAGATGGTGATACCCTACACCGTGATAGAGAAGTCAGGAGGTGGGGAGGCATTGGAGGGAGGAGTAAGTAGGAGCTCAGTCTTTGACATGTTGATCTTTAGGTGGTGGGAGGCCATCCAGGAGGAGATGCCAGATAAGCAGTCACTGACTTTGTAAAGGACAGGGGGAGAGAGATCAGGGGTAGAGAGGTAGATCTGAGTGTCATCAGCGTAGAGGTGGTAATTAAAGCCAAAGCTGTTGATGATTTTGCCCAGGGAGGAGGTGTAAATGGAAAAGAGCAGAGGACCAAGGACAGAGCCTTGAGGTACACCAACAGATAGAGGCAATGAAGAGGAGGAGTTACCAGCAAAGGACACACAGAAGGACCTGTTGGATAAATAGGAGTCAACCCAAGCGAGTGCAGTGTCACCGAGACCCAGAGAGTTGAGTGTCTGTAGAAAGAGGGGGTGGTCAACAGTGTCAAAAGCAGCCGAGAGGTCAAGCAGGATGAGAATAGAATAGTGGCCGTGTTTTTTAGCAGTTAGGAGGTCGTTGATGACTTTGGTGAGGGCAGTTTCAGTTGAGTGTAGGGGACAGAAGCTAGATTGCAGGGGGTCACGTAGGGAATTGGAGGACAGGAAGAGGGAGAGGCGGTTGAAGACTAGTTTTTCTAAGAGCTTAGATGTGAAGGGAAGCAGGGATACAGGACGGTATTTGGATGGAGAGTTGGGATCGAGGGATGGTTTCTTTAGTAAAGGGGTAACTAGCGCGTGTTTGAAGGCGGATGGGAAGGAGCCAGTGGAGAGAGATAGGTTGAAGATGTGTGTGAGAGCAGGGGTGAGGGAGGAGGAGAGGGGAGGAATTAGATGTGAGGGAATGGGGTCGAGCGGGCACGTGGTGAGATGTGAGGAGGATAATAAGGAATTGACTTCCTCCTCAGTGGCTGGGAGGAAGCGGCAGAGGGTGGCAGAGGGGACCACTGGGAGTGAAGGTGGCAGATAACTATCTTGTGTTGGGATGTTGCTTCTGATAGCTAGAGTTTTACTGAGGAAGTAGTCTGCCAGGTCTTGAGCGCTGAAGGCAGCTGAGGGGGGAGGTGCAGGTGGGTAGAGGAGGGTGTTGAAGGTGGACCAGAGCCGTTTAGGGTTGGAGGACAGCGTAGATATAAGAGATGAGAAGAAGGATTGTTTGGCCAAGTGGAGGGCAGAGGTGTATGACCGGAGAATAAACTTGAAGTGAACAAAATCAGCTTCAGAGCGGGATTTCCTCCAGGCACGCTCTGCAGTGCGGGAGCATCTTTGCAGGTAGCGTGTCTGGAGGGTGTGCCAGGGCTGAAGCTGGCGGCGTGGGGCCTTACAGAGTCGAAGAGGAGCAAGAGTGTCTAGAGCAGAGATAAGAGTAGTGTTGTAGTGATTAGTGGCAGCATCAGGGCAGGTGAAGGATGAGGTGAGAGGGAGGGGGTGAAGTAGATTGGAGAATTGATGGGGATCCACAGCATGTAGATTTCTGCGAGTGTGTGTGCGGGGTGGGGGAGCAGGGTGTTTAGGAAGTCCAGATAAAACATTTGAAACATTTATTTTAAAAAAACATGTGTAAAATGAATGCAACTAGTTGTCAAAATGTGTATATTCCAGGCTTTATGGGAAGCATGTCAAAGAAGAACTGGAGAACACAAAAATATGTTGCAAATGATCCTTTGTAATAAAAGCCATCAGCAGTTGTTTATGGGTAACAGATTCATCTTTGTATTTATCACATGTAGTTGTCTAAGTACTGTATAGCATAACGTTATATATGAAAATATAATATATGTATGTACTGACATGTAGGTTGTCTGTGCAATTAGATTCAAAAATGTGAGAAAGTCAAGATGTTATTTGCATTTCCCCTCACAACACTATGTAGCTACAGGAAATGTAGCAAAAGGGCTCTGCGGCTAAACTAATCTCTGATTTGCTTAGGTGTGTAAATGTTTTTCACTGGCAAGTTTGCTTATAGAAGAATTTTAATCTCACATTTTGTCTGCCTTTATTTTTAATAGTTATATATAATTATAGTTTTAATTGGGCAGAGCCAACAATTATTGCAAACACCTTTGACAAAAAAAGGAAACTCATAATTAATTTGTAATAATGAAGTAGCTTCACAATATAATATCTGATACAGACATTATTTGGATACATACCATATATACTTAACATCTTATTCATAAATGCTAAGGAATAAGGTCCCTGCTGTTTAAAACTAGCAACTGAGAAAGATTGGAAAATTAGCTTACACATACTTTGTCTAAAAGCTGTAATAGTTCATTGCAGGTCATTGCTAATATATGTATATGTTACGGTTAAAGCCTGAAGTGCGGTTAATCCTACGATTACGCAGGCGCCATTAGCAAAAATCCGAAGTGAAATTAAATTTCGGACTTTACCCGGGTAATCTCCAAAGTATCCAGAGGCCTCTGGGTACTCCGCTTTTCTGCTTTGTTTTAACCGGGTAATTCGCACATTACCCTATTATTGCTTCGATAAAGTGTGATGTGCAACGAAACATCGGACTTTATCCGAGTAATCTGCAAAATATCCAAACGCCTCTGGGTACTCGGCTTTTCTTGGGTTTTCAGCAGGTTACAGTTGACTGAATTCCGAGGATTACCCGGATAAAGCTGCAAACTGTTATCTGACCGATAACAAAATTGTGTTTTTTGTTATTTTTAATGAGTTTGTATCCACAGTCAAAAACCACACTAAATAAAAGGCATGTAACTCTGTGCATTAATTGTCTGAAAATTAATTTATGAAGATAAAGATATTATATAAAGAGTAACCTGATGGTTATTAGGTTTTATAAATTATATATAAGCACATATGACACATAATAAAGATCATGTAACTCTTTCACATTCATATAAGAAACATATCCTGTTACTCTGTATAATCATTATATCCTCAATACATTTTAATGTTTGTCTTTTGCCATTTTCATTGATAATATCCATAGAAAATAGCAAAATTCACTTTTACCCAAGCGGGGTTGGATGCTCTGCAGATTACCCAGGGGAAGCTGTGGATAGTCCTCAGATTACCCGGGTGAAGTTTCAGAGTTGCACATTATTCGGGTAAAGTGCGGATTTTTCAGCTCTTCCAGACTGTTACCCAAGGGCAGTTGGTTAGTCCTAAAATTACCCGGGTATAGTCCGAAATCTTAATTTTTTGCATCTTTACCCAGCGGTTTTGGGTAATGTCAGGATTACCTGGGTAATCCTAGGATTAACCGCACTTCGGGCTTTACCCGTAATATATATATATATATATATATATATCATTTATCCCTATATAGGGCTCTATTACATTCTTCACGCAAAAATGCACGGTAAACACGTGAATTTTTGCGCAAAGCGTTAAACGTTAACACGCGTAAATTAACGCTGGTATTACAATCCTCGCGCATTATTCTATCCGTCAAAAAATAACGCGCGTAAAAAAGACATGCAAAAACACGTTTGCGGACTGTTTTTCACACGATTCAGCCAATCAGAATTAAAACCCTTTTGTCTCACGTTAAGTTTTTGCGCCTGTCAAAGTCAATCTGCGCATATATGCTGCATCAAAAAAAAAAACACGCACAACTTCTCAAATTTATTGTTTGGGTATGTGTAGAATGCGTAACTATACTTTGCTGTATTATTTTTTTTGGGCTGGTGTATTTGGTTTTGGCCAGGACGTTCAGATTTGCCATTAACACCAACTTTTCAAAGACGTTAAAATTATGCGCGCAAACACTGTGCGTTAAAAACGGCGAATAGATTGTAATACCATCCGCGTACCATCGCACAAACGCATTTGCACTCACAATGTTAAGTATAGGACGCTCAACGTACTTTACGCTCGCGCAGCATTCGCGCAGCTTTCGCGCAGCTTTCGCGCAGGTTCACCCACGGTAGACGTTAATGCGGATTTTTTCCATAGACATTGTAATATGACGTTCAGCGCAAAGGGTTTTGCCCCTTGTGTTAATGCGTTTTTGCGCACGCATTAACGTTTGCGCGAAGAATGTAACAGAGCCCATAATCTTTTGGAGTAAAAAGCAAAAAATGAGGTTACAATTCAGATATTTAGTTATCTACATGTGAAAACAAAAATGATCAGATAGAAAGTAATTATAGTTGATAGTTATATTTAGTCACTTCATCCATTCATAGCAAAGAAACTGAAACACTCCTGTCCACAATTTAGGTCACTGCTCCAGATAATCTTAACCCCTTCAATACAGAGATCAAGATATCTTGGGCTTCAAAGGCACCATCCGGTGCCCCGATGTCAAGATATCTCCGAATGCTGATCTGCAGCCCAAAAGCTAATGAAATTTGTTTGCTGCAGAAGGTGCCCCCAAAATCTTAGCCAAAAGAACTAAAACTGTTAAATCGGCTGATGAATACCCTGAAATATCAGCCTTTCAGCAACCGATGCAGGGGAAGAAAAAAATTGACTTGCAGCTCATACGGCTGTAACTCAGTTTGACAGCAGTTGGTGCCATCTACTGGCCAAATCGGTTATTTACAGTAAGAACTATTACTTACTATAAATAATTTAAAAATATTTTACAAAAAACGTCTGGTTTCTGACAATGTTTTGTAGGAAAATCAATTAGTAGTGAAGGGGTTAAATAATGAAGACCATAGTTTTTCAAGTTGTATGGCGTGTTGTTTAAGGCTAGGGTCAGACGAAAGCATTTTTCCCCACGAACGTGAAAAAGTGCGTCCGAACGCATTGACGTATTTTTTCACGGAATGCGCAAAAACGGGCAGACGACGCACATTTTCGGGCGTGATTTTGTACGGATCGTCAATAAAACTCTTCTTGCGTCTGGACGTTATGTAGGCTGGACATTAGCAGTGTCTGACATCTCCTAATCACGCAAACACGCCGCTATGCCGCAGCTGCGCACTCAGTACGTCAGTACTAGCGGTTCAGCGTTCTCAAAAAAATGCGTTCAAATTCCACTTGCGTTGCACGGCCGGACTTTTGTGCGGCCGTACATCGTATATTGGCCGTCATTGCCCGTCATCTGCTAGTGCGGCCGTAATTATGTGCGCCAGAACGCACGTTAAAAGTGCGCTGGTCTGACCCCAGCCTAAACGTTTGTGGTCTGTGCTTGCAAATTTGCTCTATATACAAGATACTAAGAAAAGGTTGGCAGGTAAACATTAAAACAATAATGGACAGACTGCTTTTAGTTTTAGGTTATCCTCTAAGGCTAAGTAATAAGTATTGTTAAAGCAACTTTTTTCTTTTGCCTAGATTTTGAACAATTTCAAAATGTTTCTGGACAAGACATTGCAGATGCAATTTCTGAATGCTTTGATGGATACTTTCAACAGCTTCTCTTGGCAATAGGTATGCGTAATGTTATTTCATACTTCCCTCCCTCTTTATGCCAAGGGTCACAGTGAAAGTAATTTAATAACAATTATCTTTGCCTCCCAGGTTCAGCATTTATGGGCCATATTATTATCATCACTCTAAAACAGGGACGCTAAGGAGAAAAACCTGCGCCTGCAAATTCTTGCAAAAGAACAATGTGAGCCAACTTCCACCTCATTCTGTGTAGAAGAGGAAGGAACGATCCACTGCCTTTGTTCTCCACAGGTTAAAGGACACAGAGAACAGATAGTTCTCTGGTGTCATTTTGCCCAACCCGCTCGATCCTATGATCTTACACATGTCACCATGGAGTCTATGTTATTATTCTACTTTATTTATAAAGCACCATGGGAACGTTTAATTTAGATATGGACTAAGGACATCAGAGGAGGATACCAGAAGCATGGCTGCCTATATCCTTGGGCTGTTACCAAACATTTTGACCCCATCTAAAAAATAGGCTTGCTCCCACTCTTTGTATCACTGTACAGAGCACTGGTGAGACCTCACTTGGAGTACTGTGTGCAGTACTGGAGACCGTATCTCCAGAAGGATATAGACATCTTAGAGAGAGTTCAGAGAAGGGCTACTAAAATGGTGTACGGCTTGAAGGAGAAAAGTTACCAGGAAAGGCTTAATGATCTTAACATGTACAGCTTGGAAAAAAGACGAGACAGAGGAGATATGATAGAAACATTTAAATACGTAAAGGGAATCCACAAGGTAGAGGAAGGGAGTA
The DNA here is from genome assembly GCA_009667805.1 of Leptobrachium leishanense. Classification (NCBI taxonomy): domain Eukaryota; kingdom Metazoa; phylum Chordata; class Amphibia; order Anura; family Megophryidae; genus Leptobrachium; species Leptobrachium leishanense. Next base: position 319,875 of record RXON01005099.1, read on the forward strand.
TATTTAAACGGAAACAAAGTAGCAAAACAAGAGGACATAGTCTTAGATTAGAGGGGCAAAGGTTTAAAAGTAACATCAGGAAGCATTATTTTACTGAGAGAGTGGTGGATACATGGAACAGTCTTCCAGTAGAAGTGGTAGAGGCCAAAACAGTAATTGAATTTAAGCAAGCATGGGATAGGCATAAGGCTATCCTAAACAAAAGATAAATCCAGGTAAAGTATCCATGTAATTGGGCAGACTAGATGGGCCGAAAGGTTCTTATCTGCCGACATCTTTCTATGTTTCTATGTTTCTATCAGCATCGCTCTATTATCGGCTCAGCCAGAATATACCCTGTACGGTCAGAAAGTAATCTGAAAGGGGGGCGTAATAAAAAATGCACTCTTTGAATAATAACAGTTGTAAGGAATATACTCAAGTCAATAAAGCATTTACAAGTGTAATGATGTATTACTTAGTTAAGTAATTGCTGGAATTA